>JARGYF010000071.1:0-398828 GCA_029203975.1 Mycena vitilis
GTACGTTCATGGTTGATTACGCCCCTCCTCGTTCCGTTGCCCAACTAGCGCGTGTCCCTCAGGCCGTACGGCTTATGCTGGGTGCTTATTTGCTTAACGTGCCCGATATACGGTCCTTTTCCACCGAAGACGATCCGGTCCTGGCCTATTTCACCGCGGTGGTTGGACCCTACGCCCTCCTTATTGATAAGGCCATTCCTGGTCGCGCACGGGAGTCGAGTGACGTTCCTACGGAGACGAAAGTGTTCCTCCTTCCTCATGTAATGAATTTCGTGAAGTTCCTGGTACGCGTCGGCGTTTATTGGGATCACCAATGTGCTGACTGGGAACATCTTTTGTCGACATAGGTGCTTGCCTTTGTTGTCGCCCAGCGCGTTTCCGACGACCGTGGTTCTCCGCTTAGTTTCCCTCCCGAGTCCTGCGCCACTCTCGGTTTAGCCCGTAAATTTCACGCCCTCCTGGACCAGCCTTCATACGAGTTCCCAGAAGGACTCGAGCCCGACATCCTTCTCCTTCTCAACTTCATGGCAGAGTTTGCCGATCGCGCTGCTGCCGGAACTCCCCGTCTCCGCGACGTTCCCGAGATACGGGGCTTGGAACATATTCCGTGCGTCCCTAGCTGGACGACCGAGGATATCCGTATCCTCCAGGCCCAAGAAACTTGTATGCCCTGGGTCGGTGAATCGTATTGGCTGGCAGACCGCACTCAGGCGTTGCTTCGGGTTGGTAGGGACCTGGAACGCGTGTTGAATTGCCCAGAGCACGCTGCATGGTATCCGCCATCTCCCAAGGACGTGGATGGTATTGCTCCGTCCACCCCGTTCCTCGCGCTACAGGCGCGTCCCGTGTCATGATTCGACAGGACGACACTTTCTTCACTTCCTTTTTTGCCAATAACCCGTCTTCGGGTTATTGCCCATGGGATCGAGATATCCAACCACCGGGACAACCCACCACATACACAGCTTGGGTCATCGAATACAACCCAACAGGAAGACACATCACACTCTCCGACAAACGGAACCATACAACCTATGGCGGGTTATTGCCTGTGCGATAACCCGGACCCCTTAACCTTGCATTCATGTGGAACACTCCTTGATGGGCAGGTACACTCCTAGGCGCCCATCGACCCCTGGACTCCTCATACTAGGAGTATACAACCCTTTATGCCAGGAGTGGCTGCCTCCTAGGAGGACAGGAGGACAGGTCCCTGACTTTCTCTATTATGACTCCTTACTCGGCGCCCCTGTATTAACCCTTTATGACAGGGTCACACTTGTTCCTGTGATCGGACTCCTATATGATACAGTATATAACTCGCAGTAGAATCTCCATGTACAGTAGATTCTATCTCGTCTATTCTCCGGCCTTGCTTTGGCCTTGACTGGACTTGTGTGTGACTTGAGCTGGGCTCGCTTCAGTCTATCTCGTTGCCTTGGGTTCTGCTTCACTGTGTCTCTGGTTCTGACTGGCAAACCCCTGGCTCCTATCCTCGACTCCTCGATCCTCGATGAACGATTGGTGATCACGGCCTTAGCGCTTAGTGGTTCAATGTCGGAACAACCTTCACTCGCCAAATGCCAGGACCCTTTGCGGTGCAACCGCGAGGGCCTGACGGGCTACGAAGCTCATACCAACATCTGCCACCAATCTCTGTTGGCCTACCACACTCGTGTCATGGGCTCCGAGTCGGGAGTGTCCGCATACGCTCCTTCGGACACACCCTGTAGACGGTTCTCCGTTGCACGACTCCCCGGAACCCCCTGCGATAACCCGGCCACTGGCAGCATCTCGGGCCCCCTTATGCCCGGGTTATCGGAGTGTGACATGCTGGTCACACTCCGGAATATTCTTCCCACGGTTCGATTTCGGGTTCAACCTCGGCAGAACACCTACAGTCGGTCACGCACCATCGGGTGGTGACGTATTCCTCCTCCAACACCTGCGCTGGGACACCGGTTATGTTGCGGTCAGGCTGACCTAAGCGCCGTCGCTGACAGAAGATAGAATCTCCTCTACCAGCCCCGTGTTGAGTTGGAATGGCAGGAGGGAGCAAGAACACAGGATGGTGCATTCTCGTGAAACATGCCCATGCCTGCGGCCAGGCTTTCCATCCCTCGCTGGCAGGTGAAGACACTGGTGCTCCCAAACTACTGAGGGAGGCCTGCGGATATACGGAAAATCGCATATGTGGAAGCGGTTTTCATCGCTGAAAGTCCAACACCTTGCACAGTGGGTTGGCATATGTTGAAGCGGTTTCTCATCGCGGAAGGTCCAACACCTTGTAGGGTGGGTTGGATTCCATGTTACCCCCTTGGAGAGGGGTGGAACACAGCAAGATACACACTATCCTTGCGTCTGGGGGTGTCTCGACTCATCCCTTTGGGAGACAGCTGGTCTCCTTCTCCGCCGGGTTCCGGAATATCGAGCGGATTATTGAGAAGGCGCTATTCCCAACCTGGCCAGAAACCCGGACCGTCCACCGGGTTCTTCGCGATATGACGTGCGATTGGAAACCACACCCGAATGTGTTCGCACCCATCCCTTTGTGGGAGGCAGCTGGCCTCCCGTTCTCAAAACCGGTCATGCGGACCGGTTCGTTGCCTATAGAAAACTTGGACAGAAGTAGCGGCGGCGGCGGAACAGGATTTTGGGGCAAGAATCCAGAGATATTTGGACGGCGTCTTCACCAGTCTGTGGACCAATGAACTCAAACTTCTATGCTGACTAGTTTGCATCATTGCCCTCCCGGGTGGGAACTCTCGACTCTATTGGCAACTTCTTCCCCTTCCCATTTCCTCCGAATTCTCGTACGCTTTGCCGACGTAGGTTGTCTCGGCTACTCAGCAACATGCAGAACATCCACTCGAGTGAACGGCGCTGAGGTACGGGAAACGTAGAGTCCGTCCCCCCTCTATAGCAGCCTATGGGAGAAATCTGGCCTGACCTTCGGGAAGGGCCACTCCAGGAGCGCCGGGAGGGTAATAGAAGGCCCGGGCTCTTTTCACCAGCAAGAGATGGTTCTGCATGCGATTCGCGGACGATCGGAGCGCCCAGACGCGAAAACTTTCTTTGCCTTATGGCCGTCCTCTCTCAACGTGCTGGAGTTGGACCCTCGACAAGCTCCATGTTTATCTGAACTCCCGGGACCCTCGGAAGATGGGTGGTAACAGTTTACCATACGACCACCGAGCCACACTCCACGGAACCTTCGGAAAAGACCAAAAACGACCTCTGCCGAGTCTACTCCTCCCACTGCAAACTGCGACCGAAACACCCAAATGTTGATGAGGTGTTTGAGGAAAGTTGTGGGGCTCCTCATGGGCTACGTTACGCAAAACGGAGCGCCTTGGCCTGGGTTAGTCAACAACCCGGCCACCCAACAATTAGACGTGGACACCGGGGAATTTATCCAGTGGGAAACCCCGTGCTCCAGGTGCTGCGAGATTTATTCCGCAGGATCGGGTTATTGTGTTTATGTGCGGGCCGGCCGCAAGCATAACCCGGCCACCCTCGTTGCGAGCATGGAGGGAGACCGCATCCTTGCAACGACAACCCGAGAAGAAGTGCGTTCGAGGCACAGTTGAATCCCGGGGGATCAGCCGGGATCTTCACCAACGGAGGTGGAATACCCCCTTGAAGGATATAGGGGTGGAGGCTTTTATAGACAACTTGGTTGTTGTCGAACCACACACGAAGAGTCCAACTCGTGTCGGAACAAAACGAACCCCGTGTTGCTGAGCTATGGCCTGCAACAATGGCGCACCTGGTGCCGGGAAGATGGAACCTCGATTAGGATTGAGATGCTTGATGAAGACAGGCGGTCGGGCCGCTGAAGCCCCATGCACATTCCTTTCTCAACAATCTGCAATCTAATCTCACCACTCCAACTACTCCCGGTTCGGTTTTGATTCGCGACAAGTTCAACTTCGCGCGGTTCAAGTGGGAACCCGACAGGGGCATGGAAGGGCCCAGCTTTGCAGCGGATATCCGCGACACACCGTAAATTCGCCACGGAGAAATGCCAGATGTCAGTGCGCAGGGCCGATTGGCTATCCAATCCGCCTCCCCCACCTTGACTTCTGCCGTTGTGCATCATTCCTCCTTTGTATGGTCCGAAGTGAGGGAGTGCTACGTACATCGCCAACCGTTCCGAACTGCGGTCACCAAACACTCTGGATTGTGAACGATGACACATCCTTCCCATTATTTCCAACTTCCCAAAACCACCAATGATACCACCCTCCCCGGCCTCCGGATGTGCTCGGTTATACAGTGGACCATTGGTGCTATGCGACATGCCATTTTGCGTGAGCAGTAAAGGACCAAAACTGCTTCTGGGGCTGGAATTATAGAGACGAACCCCGTGAAAATCCGGGTTATTGGCTGAGCACTATGGATGCTCTCTGTCAATGCGCCAAATGAGGCAGCATGCGACTGGAGTTATGGAGACGAGCCCCGTGAAAATCCGGGCTATTGGCTGAGCACTACAGATGCTGTCTGTTGGGCAGCAAAAGACGATGGGAAACATCGTTCCGCCGAAACGGATTACGTCCGCGGGTGCAGTAACCAAGATGGTGACGGTGATCAGAGACGAGATTAAAGATACACCCCATCGTGGATTGGCAACTACAACTCAAATCATGGCGAAAACAACTGGGACCGGGGAAGTGTGGGCGGTAACGGTTTACCGCACTTCAAACCATACAACCGAGTCGCTGGGGACATCGACCTTGAAGAGGGGGGGTAATGTCATGATTCGACAGGACGACACTTTCTTCACTTCCTTTTTTGCCAATAACCCGTCTTCGGGTTATTGCCCATGGGATCGAGATATCCAACCACCGGGACAACCCACCACATACACAGCTTGGGTCATCGAATACAACCCAACAGGAAGACACATCACACTCTCCGACAAACGGAACCATACAACCTATGGCGGGTTATTGCCTGTGCGATAACCCGGACCCCTTAACCTTGCATTCATGTGGAACACTCCTTGATGGGCAGGTACACTCCTAGGCGCCCATCGACCCCTGGACTCCTCATACTAGGAGTATACAACCCTTTATGCCAGGAGTGGCTGCCTCCTAGGAGGACAGGAGGACAGGTCCCTGACTTTCTCTATTATGACTCCTTACTCGGCGCCCCTGTATTAACCCTTTATGACAGGGTCACACTTGTTCCTGTGATCGGACTCCTATATGATACAGTATATAACTCGCAGTAGAATCTCCATGTACAGTAGATTCTATCTCGTCTATTCTCCGGCCTTGCTTTGGCCTTGACTGGACTTGTGTGTGACTTGAGCTGGGCTCGCTTCAGTCTATCTCGTTGCCTTGGGTTCTGCTTCACTGTGTCTCTGGTTCTGACTGGCAAACCCCTGGCTCCTATCCTCGACTCCTCGATCCTCGATGAACGATTGGTGATCACGGCCTTAGCGCTTAGTGGTTCAATGTCGGAACAACCTTCACTCGCCAAATGCCAGGACCCTTTGCGGTGCAACCGCGAGGGCCTGACGGGCTACGAAGCTCATACCAACATCTGCCACCAATCTCTGTTGGCCTACCACACTCGTGTCATGGGCTCCGAGTCGGGAGTGTCCGCATACGCTCCTTCGGACACACCCTGTAGACGGTTCTCCGTTGCACGACTCCCCGGAACCCCCTGCGATAACCCGGCCACTGGCAGCATCTCGGGCCCCCTTATGCCCGGGTTATCGGAGTGTGACATGCTGGTCACACTCCGGAATATTCTTCCCACGGTTCGATTTCGGGTTCAACCTCGGCAGAACACCTACAGTCGGTCACGCACCATCGGGTGGTGACGTATTCCTCCTCCAACACCTGCGCTGGGACACCGGTTATGTTGCGGTCAGGCTGACCTAAGCGCCGTCGCTGACATCCCGGTTCGTCTTGATATGGTAACTTTACCCGTACGACTCGTGTGTCGTGTAATTTTGCCATACAGAATTTTCTTTGCATCCTATAAAGCATTGGGGAGTCCGAATGACTGCTTCACTCTTCTAGAACCCTTGTTCCCGCGTTACATGACCATACCCGCGTTGAAAGTGGCCAACGTATATCTGTCCCATTTTCGTCCCTCAGTGGAGCCCACCGGTGAAAGTTGAATCGTGCAACGGCTAGACTCGCTTTGGTTGTCGCATATTCGTGGTCTGGCTCAGGCCATCCATGAAATTCTTCATGGGAGAGACGCTGCTCTCCTTCCCCCAGAGTTGCTTGGTATCTTGCGGATATCTGTTCAAGTGCTGATTTCGAATATGGTGCGTTCGAATGGTGTTCGTAATTCGTCTTCATGATTAGACCTCCGTAGGTGGTCCTTGGCGCAACACGGGTTAATGCCGGCGACAGTCTCGATCCCATCTCCAGCTACCATATCCCTCCCTTCGCCACTATGTGTTTCTTCATGGTCGAGAAGTTTGTGAATCTTGTCGGTTTCATCGGAGATGATGATGAAATCAGCCGCAACGACCTGTTCTCCACTATGGATATTTTCCTCCATGCCATGGTTACTCGGTCGGATTATAGTTCCGCCCCTGTCGATGCACCCGGCTATGAATCTGCATCCGCGGATCCATTCGAATACAGAGTTGGCCATCATACAAAATCTCTTCAAGCCCACGAAGTCAGGTCCAGCGGGCGTCTTGCACACCACTTTGGTCGCGCCCTTTCTCGATACGAGCCAGAGCTGGGGGCTTCGGGTTACCGGTTCCCTGTATGCCCTACCCAGTTCCGTATTGTTCGTCCAGCCGCGGATCGATTTGGCCCAGGCACCGGCCGTCTTTAGAGGGATTATTTCGCGTAGCGTTATCGATTCTCGTCGTACGGGACTTCTTCATCGGCTAGGCGTTATTTCTGATCCAGATAATCCCGTACCCTTGTTTTCTGGCATATAAAATCGCGGATATTGTCTTGAGCTGCGGCCTATTGGCCCATGTCGTTTTATACCATCGATGACGCCGTTCCCGACCTCAGCCAGCTTTCCTTGTCCAAAAGGCAGCTTTTGAGCGACTATATCATGCCTGAACAAGGTGTTCCCGCGTTCTTCCGGGAAACCTTGCGGCCCTTCGTCCATCTTCTCCTGCGTGCCGCTACGCGGAACTTCTCGCATGTCCATTTCCTCCCGTGTTATTCCAAGAGCGAGCGTTACCTGCTATGTTCTTGGATTGAAATCTTGTTGTGGCATTTCGTATGGGAAATTCCATTTCACCGTCGGGCTGCCAGTCTGACCTTTTTCTGTAGCGCTTGGTTGTTCGGAGTGTCTCTCACCGGGCTGCCAGTCTTGCTCGAGGCGAGCTGACATGGGCGACCACAGATTTCCATATTCCTGGCGAGGCCTTCCACATGCTCCGGATCTCGGCGTATCTGTGCCAGTTTGTTGGATATACGACTGGTCGGGATTTCGTGGTGTCTCTTCGCCCCGACATCCTTATCCCTCTTCTTGAAGCCGCTGGGTCGGATATTCACTGGGCAGGCGCCAAGGGTGAATATCCAGAACATGACCCGTATGAAGCTCTGTGTTACGCCGATCTGCTCTTGCATCCCGACTCCACTCGTGCACTGCTCAATGTTAGCGGCAGCGGCGGTTCACCGCTTTCTGGTCTCATTGAGCCCTTGTTCCCTCCGCGTATGTCGTCCTTCTTGCACAGCGGCTGCTATGCTGATTTTTGTAACTTCGTTATCTTTTCCGTAGGCAATTATTCCGGCGCTCTTCCTCCGCCGATCGTGCCCATACCGAACGACGAACTTGACAGAATTGTCAGTTCTATGGCTCGGTATCATTGATTCTTTCGTTAGAATCCTGTGGGCATTTGGCCTAGGTGAATCCGCCGCGTTCGTCCGAAAAAGGAGATTTCCCTTCCCGTATGTCGTGTGTATAGGACACCTGATAATACCATAATATCGCACTAATTATAGGGATACTTTTGGCCTATAGTATCCCTATAGTTAGCGGCGATTTCTAATGCCACGGAGGCACATATACCACCGCTGCCACGGAACCATGGGGCCTGGGCGAAAAATGGGGTTTTAGCCACTGTAACCACCAAAATGAAGCCTGTTTAAAGCCTACCATATTTTGTGACAGATTAGTGCCATGAATGCCACGAAGCCTACTGAGCCAGAAATCAGCAAATTTTGTGATACAAATAGCTGCCATGAATGCCACGGGACCTTTTGACCCGTATCAGTAAATTTTGTGATACCGATATGTTGCCACCCATGCCACGGGTCAGTTCGACCAGTATCAGTAAATCTTGTGTCACCGGTAGCCTGCCACCACTGCCACGGGTCAGTTCGACCGGTATCAGTAAATCTTGTGTCACCGGTAGCCTGCCACCACTGCCACGGGTTAGTTTGACCGGTATCAGTAAATTTTGTGATATCAGCACCTTGTGTTTGGTGCCACAGTGCATTCCAAGTTGTATCAGTGAAATTTGGCATCATTTTGACTTTGATCAGTGAGAGTTGTGATAGTATCACTTTGCCATCGGTGCCGCGAGACATTATCTTTTTCGACTTGTGGCGCCGCTGCCATGCTGCCATGGCTGCCACCAATTAACCCCCCCAGAACCACTGTGACTTTAATCTATTCCTCATCCCCATCCCTGTCTATTGCTAACAAAGAAATGCCCTCTAGCGCCTCTGACAGCTCCTCTCCCTCTGCCCTTTCTCCCTCACCTTCATTGTTGTCAACCCACCGATCCTCTCAGCTCTCTCCAGCTGGCACCTCCATCTCCTCCTGAATCGAACTACCCTCCTTTGTCTTGGTGGCGTTAATCTTTGCCCTCCAAGTCCCTGGCTCCAACGAGCCGGTGAACTTTGGTCCAAGCTTCGTTTTCAAGCCCTGAAATTTTTGCATGTGGATATTATCAAACATCCTGTACTTTCCCACAAAGTACGCCAGCACCGGGTCCTGTGGAGAATTTGAGGCTGCCACCGCGGGCTACGTTCTCTCCCCAGCACGCTGTTTGCGAGGCCTGATGGAAAGGAGAAATGTAGATGTAGATAAAAAAGTATAGGGACACACCAAGAAGTATACAGCCCACGGCCCGGGGGTTTACTGTTGGGGCTGGTGACGAGGCAGAAGACTGGGGTGTTTGCAAGGGTGTGGCCAGGGTCAGCATGTAAGGGTGTTTCACATTGGTGAGACATGGTGGTGGGAAGATGAAGGAAAGGTCAAATATTTAGTTTTGTGCATCACAAGACCTGCAAACCCGGGCTAGCGCCCATCAAGCGCCCAATGCCACCAATCACTGCCGAGATCCGATCCTTTTACTGCCGGTAAAACGGCCTGGTAAAAGATATTTAAGGTACTGTAGCTTTTACCCACCTTTTACCCCACGTTTTTTCCTACCGTAAAATTATGCTGGCTTTTACTGCAGGTAAAATGAGCTCTCTTTGTCCTGGTAAAAGGTTTCTCCCACCAAACGTACAGTGGGAGAAACCTTTTACCAGAACAAAGATGGATTGTTTGAACAAAGGAAAAATTGTCAGAAATTTTACCACGCGGTAAAACAGCCAGTAAAATCTTGGTAAAACTCACGGTACCTCGAATATCTTTTACAAGCCCTTTTACTGGCAGTAAAATGTTCGGATCTCCGCAGTGCAATGCCATGGCACGTCTATCACTGAACTTGCTTATCATTTCACAGATGAATCACAAAATTTGTCACATTTTGTAACAAATGCCACGGCTGCTGCCATGACCACAAAATGTAGCCATAATAGGTTTACAAGCTGTCCTCCCTCGCAATTTGCTTCTCCTGTCTAGTAGGCACTCACAGGGCATCCGCAACCTTGCGACACATCTCATCCTTTTGTGAGGCTTTGTAAACCTCCCACTCCAGCTCATAGTCCCACTTCTCCGCCTTTGCACCCTTTTGCCTGCAATATTCCTTGCCTGTGGTTCTTGTACTGCTTATCAATCTGTTTGAGCTTGGCGATGAACACAAGCTGCTTGCCATGTCTGTATCACCGTTGCTGGCAGTTGTAGATAGACCGGAATAAACATCATACCTTGCACGATACTCGGCCTCATTTCCTTTGCCCCCCTCTCTGGCCTTAGCGGCGGCTTCTGGGTCACTTTGCAGCTTTTTTTTTGATGTCTGGCATGGATTTGTAGTCAGTTGTGAGAGGAGAAGGGTCTCGATTCAATGGCTTACAACGCCATTGCGGAACGGGCCTTTTAGCCAGTTCTTCCCTGTTTCTGAGGAATATCTGAGCATAGAACAATAGCAATAGATGTCTTAGACCTACTTCTCACGATATCTGGCTCCAGCCAAGAGGCGGGCCGCTGAACTGCAGCTGGGGAAATATTTATTGGCATTGTCTTGTTTCCTACTTGTCGCGGCAGCTGGGGCCTCAGGATCGTCCAATGTGCCGCCAGACGTTGGGGTAGTGTTTGAGGAGCAAGATTCCTCCATATTTCAGGTGTTTGAAGAAAATGGTGTCGTGGTGGAGGTTAAGAGCAAGTTATGTTTGGACAAATATGAGCCAATGTTGACCGTTTCATGTCCAAACACCGTTCTCAACGCAGAAAAAAGATTAAAATACAGAAATAATCAGGAATGGACTTTGGGCCTATTATAGGCAATCTGTCTCCTCAGATTTGGCTTAAACTGAGGTGATAAATGTTGAATGAGCAGCCAACCTGCCATCAGTGTGCCCAGTTAACGTTCACAGCAATCGCCAGTTAGCGATCACTGCTCCCAACAGCCAAAGTCTGGGCATGGCAATCATGGCAGATCGGATTTTATCACAATTGTTCAGTGGCAATGGTGGCGATGGTCATGAAATCACAAAATGCATTCCATGGCAGCGATGGCATTCAGTAAATAAATAGTACAATAACAATTAACTAGCCATTGCACGAAGCTCCGCAAGCGTAGAGAACATGTTTACACCCTGACTCGCCCTTTCCAAGCCATTGGCGCACTCCACTTTCCGATCTGCTCCACTGAGCGAGTCCCAATACTCCTCCTCTGTCTGATACCCGTGATCCACCCAGCGGAAAATGCCCCCGCGGTGTACTGGGTGAAGGAGTAGCGGTGTTCTCCCTTGGAGATGGGGATGTTGGAGTGGAAAATCGCTGCACTGGGGATGAGAATGGTTGTTCCCGGTGGAAACTCTAGTATAAGCTTGCAGTCACAGAGTATGAGGTGACCACCTTTACAGTGACCAAGCGCGCAAGTGTACGGGCCTAGGTTGAATGTACAGGCAGAAAAGACACTGTTGAGGAAGGGACGGCGGAGGTGCTTATATGTCTTGTAGAAGTCCTGTGTGTACACGGTATAAAAATCGAATAGATTTGGCGCCCAGTTCACAAAGAGGCCTATGAGCACGGGTGACCTGAGTCTTTACATCACAAATAGAAACGCACCGGTGGCCACCCCTGCAGAGCGAATGAATGCCGAGTGGTAGCAAGGCACACAAGACACCCGTGCTGATGATGCCATTGACAAGCACTCCGGGCTGCATTTGTCCGTCGCCGTGTGAATTTCCTGTTGTCAAAGTCTTGTACTTTTCACAACGGTGGACACCTTGTTCACCTGAAAGGGACACCTTTGCTCTCGCCTCCTCCATGGCAACGGCAGCCCCCTTCACGTCTGTCTGGAAGCTCGGGTCATTGTTCAGCCCACTGTGAACTCCGAAAGCCCGGCGGGAAGAGTCCACAAGCGGTGTATCCTCCCTAGACAGCAGTTAGGTGGATATAGACAGAGGTATAGCAACTCACCGGCTGGCTTTGACCAACTTGGAGCCCAAAAATGTTGCCGTAGGTCCAAAGAAAGCAGACAAGAGATGGGTAGTCAAAAACCCTGTCTCCATTGCCCCGGACGCCTTGTCCTCAGCAGATGCCCCGTTGTCTCTGAGCCCAACCCAGCCTGTCTTTGCGATTCAAATTTGACTAAGTTCAAGCCGGGCCTTGACTGGTTTGATTGCCTTGAAGAAATGCCGAGGTTGGCAAAGGCGCGGAGAGTGCAAGGGGTTGGTGTTGAACTCCTTCACTGCAGTGTCTCTCTTCTTTTTCTTCAATGTTGTCCGAGCATTAGCCCTATCAGAAGCACGGAGCTTGGCAGCCCAGCTCCACTCATCATCTGGGGGTATGGGGTTGAAGGTGGCGGCGGTGGCACCAGCAGCACGGGCAGCAGCAGCCCTGCTCCATGCATCGTCAATAGACCCCGCTGAAATCCCCTGTCCCTTCAATCCCCCTCGTCACGCGCTGCAGTGCTTTTTTTCTTCTGTACATGAATGCAAGTCACACACTATGGACATCATTGTGTTGTTTACAAGTCATACTTTGTAATCATTTGAATTTTTTTTGTGTCTTTGTTAATTGTGATGAGTACAAGTCAGCATGTCAGCATGTCTGCATGGCAGGAGTGGCAATCCATTACAGATGTAATGAATTTTCAAGTGAAAGTGACTGGTGGCACCAATGGCAAGGGGCCGGTATCACAAAATTTACTGATATCGGTCAAACTGACCCGTGGCAGTGGTGGCAGGCTACCCGTATCACAAAATTCACTGATACCGGCCGGACTGACCCGTGGCAATGGTGGCAAGGTGCTGGTATCACGAAATTTACTGATACTGCTCAAACTGACCCGTGGCATGGGTGGCAAGGTGCCGGTATCACAAAATTTACTGATACCGGTTGAGCTGACCCGTGGCATGGGTGGCGACCTACCGGTATCACAAAATTTACTGATACCGGTCGAACCCACCCGTGGCACGGGTGGCAACATATCGGTATCACAAAATTTACTGATACGGGTCAAAGGGTCCCGTGGCATTCATGGCAGCTAATTGTATCACAAAATTTGCTGATTTCTGGCTCAGTAGGCTTCGTGGCATTCATGGCACTAATCTGTCACAAAATATGGTAGGCTTTAAACAGGCTTCATTTTGGTGGTTACAGTGGCTAAAACCCCATTTTTCGCCCAGGCCACGGTTCCGTGGCAGCGGTGGTATATGTGCCTCCGTGGCATTAGAAATCGCCGCTAACTATAGGGATACTATAGGCCAAAAGTATCCCTATAATTAGTGCGATATTATGGTATTATCAGGTGGTATAGGATCGACCCAGGCTTGGGTGCCCCCTTTTTATCTTTTTCTTCCTTTGTTATCCTCCGTCCTTTGCTACGACATTTTTCCCAAGTCGGTCTTCGTGTATTCTTGTTTTCCGTATGTTTTTCCCCCAACCGTCTTGTTTCATTGGTCCTTGGACCTGGTTCCGTTTCTAAAAAACGCGTTCATATTTCTCCTCCCTCCATGCCGTCCTCAATCCGTCGTGAATTGAGTGGTTTTTGACCTATACGGTGTGATAAGGACAGCGGTGCTGCTACTGAGCGATTTATTGTCTCGTAGGCTAGCTTGTTCTTCCACTGGGGGGTGATTAGAGTCGGGTCTATTTGAGAGGTAGGATAGACGTTAGCCTAGAGCCGTGGAATATGTGTGTGTGTGGTGTGTGTGTCGAGCGTGCGTCGATGGAGTGTGTGTGTGTGTGTGTGCGAGCGCGGCGCGCGGCGTCGTACTCCGTGAACGGGGAGTCGGTAGTCTTCAACGGGTGTTCCTGTTGTTAGCAAATAAACGGCGTAAAACGTGCAGAACTTCTTATCCTGGGGTCAGAGTCCGGTGGACGGAGCTATTTCTGCCCTAAACCACGATGCTTCTCGTTGCTTCTCCCTCTGCGTTCCTTCCCTCGATGATCTCTGGGCGCAGCGGTTTCCGCTTAGACAACTCTGTGTCTCGAGTTTAGCGTCGACGTCGGTCGCCGGGCCACCTGTAGGCGAATGAATGTGTTACTGGTAGGTCGGTCGAACGGCGATTTGTTCCTATACGGCTCTGCTCTGGGCAACTTCTACACGGCGCGGTGCCTGTGAAGGTGATTATCCAACGGTGAGCGAGCCCGGGCTTCGTATGAACGGGGAGACTCTGGTGAGGTAGAGGTCTGTCCCCGGGGGATCGGTGGAATGTCCTGAGGACAAGTGAGAGAGTGTGGTCAAAGGGTGAGACGGGTTAAAGTGGTACTTGTGGGTACAAGTGGTGGGGAAGGCTTCTTATGCCCGTAATTGACTGACTACCCAGCCTGTTTCCGCTCTGCTTTATACCTTTTCCCTACGCGTCACGTTTCCCTTCCCTCTCGTCAGCCCTATGCCTCTATCCGACGATCTCATGTTTCATGTCTTCCCGCGCCCTGCTCCGTGCACACGGTGTCGCGCCCCGGCAGGCCGCCATACGTTGGAATCGCGTCGTTCTTCTCGTGATAATCGTTACTTGTTGGTGGGGGATAGCGTCGGTGTGTCGTATCGCTGGTTTAGGGTTCGCGGAGTGCTTGGGTGGGTTTGCCCGGAAGGCGACGTCGCGAGCCTTTTGTGTAACGGTGTCGCGGCTAGCCGGGCGCACCTCGTGGTGTAACGCGTAATTTGATATTCCTGGGCTCCCGGTGCTCGGTGCTGGACACAGTGTGGAGAACGTGGGGTCGGGCAGGTGTGCGGACCCGTCGGTGGCGGTCTGTGAAATCGGGCACGCGGCGTCGTTCGCCGTTGTGCCGGAGCCTGCATCGTCCGCCTAGCTCAGTAGGATAGAGCATGACACTCTTAATGTCAAGGTCGCGAGTTCAACCCTCGCGGTGGGCCGTTGGTCTTTTGCCCGTGTGTCGGTTGGCGGCGTCGTAGGTCGTGAGTCCGCATTTGGCAACGTTGGTGCCCGATTGGGACAAGTGGGTCGTTCCTTCCGTACGGGTTGTGGTGTCGGGCGCCGGGTCGGAGGGGACATGAGGGGGTACGCAGCGCGCAGCGCAAGTGCCAGCCTCACAACGGTCGTGCACTGTTTCTTCCTCGCACGGGGTGATCAATTCCCGTACGCCACTTCCTTGGCGAACAACGACTTTCCCGTACGTTGTCGCGTTTCTTGTTTCTCCCGTCATCTTACCACCTCTTCTCCCTTCGTTATCCTTGAGGTCCGTGTGCTTGGTTGCAGTGGCCAACTGCCTTTATCATGTATGAGAAACTTCGCTTGAAAATAAACTTGAAATCCTTGGGTGCGCATTTCCTAATGCGATTCGGGTATAAGGTCCCGGTCCGATTGCTCCGGTTATGGGTGAGACTTTCTGTTGGTTTGGCAAGCGTCCCTGCCGAGTTCCCAGCATATCTCCCTCCTCCTCCGTAGCAATTTATTGCCTCCGGACCGTTGCCACCATTCCTTTGTGGCCGGACCGTCTCCTTCCATCCTCCTTTCACCCCCCTTTCCCACTTCCGTACCCGAAGCAACGCGCTTGATCTTCGTACGGACTCTCCCAACCTCGTCTCGAGATTTCCCGTACGCCGATATGACGTTCACAGCTGCTTCCGTGATCAGGTTGATCGGCCATCAGGATCGTGCCATCGATCACTAAATTTGGACCCGCTGATCAACCCACACTCTATTGATTTGCCGTTGCATTGTGCTATTCCCGTACCCAGGTACGGGACTTCTTCAATTCACTTGAAGCTTTTACGCGTGTTCATATATCTTGTTCTCCCGCAGTGCCTTCTTGATTGCTGTTCTTCTTGCTGCGCCCACGCCCAAACTCGTCTTGTCTGGCGCCTGTTCCCGCCTCATACCCCCACTACTGCTGTCTCTCTGGTTCTCCTTGGTTCTGTTTTCCTCCTACTGCTTGTTCCTTCCTTTGTTGTGATGCCCTCGAATCGTTCCTCCACCCCTCGTGCTCGTTCTGGGGCCACCGGGAAATCCGTAGGTAGCAGCGGCGGTAGTGGAAAAATTCGGCTCCCCGCTCGCCGTTCTGCTTCGGTAGAGGCATCGCCTCCCCCCGCTCGTCCCAAGCCCAAGAAAATTACGAAGAAACCCGTTGTCGAGACGCCCGCGATCGCCGTGGAAGAAGTTCTTGATTCGGACGCCGCCGAATCCGACGAGCTCGATCGGGAGCCAGTGATCCTCCACCATCCCAAGAAGCAGAAGAGTAAGGGGAAGGGAAGAGCTGCTGCGTCCTCGCCCATCGAGGTTCCCGAGACGCCGCCGCCGTCTGCGCCTCCCGCGCACCCGGAAATCATGGACCCCTCTCTTCGTACCGTATTGCTTACCCGTACGCTGGTCCCGCACGCGTTCCCCCTTCGCGAGCTCGTTTTGTCTGATCTGGAGGCAAACGAGCGCGAGCTCCGCACGAACGTCGACCGTCTCCAGTTTCGTCTGACGACGATCTCTTCCCCGACTTGGCGGCCCGTTCCTCTGCCTCCCATTCCTCTCTTCGTGCGTCCTAGCGGGGGTCCTTCTCCGGACTACAGCGCTGTCCCGGATGAGCTTCCCAAGTCTTCGAAGCCTCAGCCCGCGGACCCCGATCAATTCGCCACCGCCGACGAGCGTCTCATGGCGCAGCGGGCCGATTTCGAGTGGCACCAGGAGGCGATGAAACACGCGTCCAACCGGATGCTGCGCCTCCAGGAAATCGAGCAGGCGAAGACGGCCGCGGAGAACAAGGTTCGCCCGTACTGGGCTGACGTGGAGCGGAAGGAGGCTGAGTACAACCGCCGTGTCGCGGAACGCGACGAGCTCCGTAGGTTCAACGCTGAAGAGCCCGCCCGCGTGCGCAGCGACCTCGAGAAGACGCGTGCCAACTACGAAGACGTCCGCGCCCGTATCGCCGAGCACAGGTCCCGTATCGCCCAGGCCGCGGACGCCAAGCGTGGCCTCGACGCGTTGGCCGCGCAGATGCGCAATCTCGCCTCCGTCGCTCGTTCCCTCGATCCTAATATCGAGATGACGGAGCATATCAGCTTCTCCTCGACTGTCTTCACCTCGGGAATCCTCCTGACGATTTGAAGTACGTCCCCGCAACCATTCCGCTCGAACTCGTGGTTGCCGCCACCGCCTCCTTCGACCAGGCGGTCCCGATGAAGGGGAAAAAGCGTACTCGCGCCGAGGCGGCCGGTCTTGGTTTCGCCCACCTCGTCCCGCACGGTAGTGTCCCCGACGGGATTACCGAGGCGGACGTGGCGATCTTCGACGCGATTCTGTCGAAGAAGGAATCGTCTTTCCGTTCAGGCCCTCCTTCCGCTGTGCGACCGTAAGCTTATCCTTGGCGAGGTACGTGTCTTTTACTCCATCTTTCCCTATTTCTTCCTCTAACTTTCCTTTCTCCCTTTTTTTCCATAAGGCCTGCGCCCGCTGCAGTCGCCTCTCCCCCTGTCTCGCCGTGTTGTCCGACAAACCGCGCAAGCTCAACGCCCGCACAATGACGCAGACCTGCGTCTCGTGCCAGGTTTTGCACGTTAGCTGCGGAACAGTTGGATGCGATTATTTCCCGGGAACGAGTACGTTTTCCTGTTTCTTGTTCTTGTTTCCGTACTGACTTAATTTTTCCCAGAGCGTTTTCTCCGTATCTGGAACCACCGCGTCGAGCTCGGGGAACACCCCATGCCCGAGGCCGTTCTCCAAGCCATTGATCTGATTGCCCGTGGCGAGGGCGAGGATGTCAAGCCCGTGTCGTCGAAAGGGAAACGGAAGAACAGTCGTCGAGGATTCTGACGACGAGGAGGAGGGCGAGGTACGGGCTCGTCGCCCTATCGCCGGTTCCTCTCGTGTTGCAGCCTCGACCTCTTCCGCCGCTGCTGGACCTTCGTCGTCAAACTCAGCCCTCCGAAACCTTCGTCGTCCGGTGGTACGGTCCCGGCGGCAGGTTCTTCTCGCGTCGACCCTCGAGCCTCGCTACCGCCCAAGTCCCGCGTTCCCGCATCGCTCACTACTTTGTATGAGCAGTTGACGCCTATGGATCGCAACGAGCGCCACCTCTCTGTCCCCGACGCGTTGGAGCCAGGCCAGATCCTTCGTTTCGCCATGCCCCCCGACGACGTCCCCGAAGAAGACGCCGCGAATGTCTTCGCCGAGCGTGGGCAGGCGATTTACGAGTGGTACTGCGTCATGAACCGCATCAACGCGTACTTGGCCGGGGAGAAATTCATCAACAGGCTGATTCGGGAGTCGGACCCCCTGCGGTACGACTGCGTCAACGAGCCAACGCTTTCCCCCGCCGTCCATAGTCCGCTGTACCCGGTCCCCGTACCCGAGTTACGGGGAACGCCTCCTGGCGTGCTCTCCTCCGCGCCTCCGCCGACCAGTTCCCGCCCGTGCTTCAAATGGCGAAGTCGCAGATCGGTCGCGACGACCTGGATCTTCTGGCGAAGGGGCTCTGTCGGGTGCCGCCTAGCGACTTGGAGGGGTGGAACCCCGTGGACATCTATCGTTGGGTGTGTTGCGAAGGATTCTCGTACGAGAAGTTGGCGGATGGCGGGGCGTGGTGCGTAATCCATACCTATTCTTTATTCTTGTTCTGATTCTCTTTCCATTCAGCCGTTGTTTCTTCCTGGCTCGCGCAACGTGTCGCCGCCCGCGAAGTCGCCGTCCCCCGTTGCCCGGACCCGTTTGCTACCTCGCGCACTCCCGGTTCGCCGATTCCCGCCCTCGTACGGAGAAAGCGCTTCCCCAACTCTTTCCTATCTAGGTCCGTTTTTCTCTCGCGCAGTAAACCAGAGCTCTTTGTCATCATCCCAGCCCTCGCGCGTTTGCAGCCGGCGTAGTCCGCGTATCGCGAGTCCCCGTTCCGAATTCCCTTTCTCAAACTCCCGTACTTTCGTTCGCTTTGATAAGTTATTTTATTCGGAGGGACTGGCGATGATATACGGTGCTTCTAAGTTGATCGGGTATGGAATAACCCCATAGTTGAGTCCCTGAGATATGGACATTTTTGCGGAATCGAGGTATGAAGGTATCTGTTTTTGGGAGAATGTCCCCCATACTTTTGCGTAGCAAAAGTCGGGGTATGGATATTCTTGTGCTGGGTCTGTCCTCCATACTTTTGCGTAGCAAAAGTCGGGGTATGGATATTCTTGTGCTGGGTCTGTCCTCCATACTTTTGCGTAGCAAAAGTCGGGTACGGCAATTCTTGTGTTTGGCCTGTCCTCCATACTTTTGCGTAGCAAATGTCTGGTACGGAAATTCTTGTGTCGGGTCTGTCCTCCATACTTTTGCGTAGCAAAAGTCGGGTACGGAAATTCTTGTGTTTGGCCTGTCCTCCATACTTTTGCGTAGCAAAAGTCGGGTACGGAAATTCTTAGTTCAAGGGTTCCGACTGTCCTTCCCATTCCCGTGTCCCGTCGTCTCCCCACTCTGGTGATCCAAGACCTGCTTCCAATAATTTCTTGTGTGTTTCAATCATGGAGGTAACCGGAATGAGGATTTGAGATCTTGCGTAGTACGGGATGACGCGATATGCTGCGTACGGTTCGACCGCAACAGCTCCGTTCAATTTGGATAGGATATAGGCGCCTCCCCTGTTTCTTCGTACCACGACCATGGGTCCAGAGTACCGTGGCTTGCTTTTTCGTGAGTGTTCGCTCTCTATTTTCGAGTTTCGTAACAACACCAATCGTCCGGGTTGGAAATCAAAGTCCACGATTTTTCCCTCGTTGTCCTTTTCCCACTGGCGGATCGACCGGAGTCTGTCCTCGTATACCTGAGAATATAAAACTTCCAACTCTTCTTCTCTCTTCATGAGACGTAGGGCTCGTGCCGCAATAAGATCCTCCGTGGACATCAAGTCGTCCAACCGGGGTGCCATATAGGTTGCTTCGGTTATGTCGAACGGGAAAAGGGGTTCTACTCCGTGTGCCATCCAGTACGGAGATCTTCCAGTGGCTTTGCTAATCGAAACCCGCTCCGCCCAGAACACATAGAATATCTTCTTAGTCCATTGTGTCATGTCGTTTTCGCAGGCTTTGACCAGGGCTTCTCGTACGGGGTAGTGACGTCTCTCGATGACACCTTGTGCCCGGGAATTGTATCCTGAGATCCGTATGTGGTGGATGTTGAATTTCCGCGCTAACCAATCGACGGCTTTCACCCATGGCTTTCCGTTGTCCGTCACGATTTCCATAATTCCACCCCATCTGCATAGTATCTCTTCAAATATGAAGGATCCGAGGGTCTGAGCATCTTCTTGTACCATCATGCGCCATTCCGGCCACCCGCTGATGGAACACCGAGCATGGGCCACCGTACGGAACCCCTTCTGTCGTGGAAGGAACATGGTGTCCGCGTATACTTTGTGGAATAGAGGTAAAGGGATTGCCACTGTTGGTGGTATGAGGATTTTCCGATAGAGCGAAGCTGGCATTCGTGGCAGGTAGTTAGGTACCACTTCAAGTCCTGGTCCATCATAGGCCACCAGAATCGGTCCGTGAGTCTTTTCCGCGTGATGAAATAGGCTTTGTGTCCCAGGTCGTCGTGTACTTGTTCAAAATTCCGTATCTCTTTTCTTCTGTGACGTAGAGCTTATGCTCGCCCCTGCGTTCTCTTTCACTGCGGGCAAAGTCCGACGCATCCAAGTTTGGATGCGGTCGGGTCAGCCGCAAGATCATGCAGGCGGCATGTTGTGTGACACTTCACAAAGGTAGGCAAAGAGGCCTTTAGCAGACAAAGGTTGAACAAAGAACAGACAAAGGAAAGACAAAGGACCCCACCCAGCATCCCCGAAATTTTGGGCCGTGGAATTTTGGCATTGCTGGGTGGTGCCCTTTGTCTCTCCTTTGTCTTTCCTTTGTCTGGTCTTTGTCTGCGCAAAGGTCCTTTGCTAATCTTTGTGAGACGTCACACGATATGCTGTCTGCATGATCTTGCGACTGACCCGACCGCATCCAAGTTTGGATGCGTCGGTCTTTGCCCCCGGTGTTTTCCAGAGCGTGGTTTCTTCTTTGAGGAAAAAGTCCCGGACCTTCCGTAGGAAGCGCTTGTAATCCTGTGATTTATAGCCGAGTGGCCTTTGCAAGTCTTTTAGGAACTTTATCACTTTCTGGATATCTTCGTCCGATTTCCGTGCTTTAGGTGATCTGGGAATTTTCTGCCCGGCCGTGGATTCCATGTTGGCTAACACCCATACCCCCTTGCTTGATTCCGACTCGACTTTTGTTGGGGCGTACGGGTTGAACACATTGTGATAGGCTGAATCGGAATTTCCCGTACCACCTTGGTTATCCCAGTTTATTGCGATTAATGAGAACCCGCAGGCTCTATCAATCCAGTCGTCGATATCCTCTTCGTCCACCGGGTCCTCAGGTGCTCCCGGCCGTCTGGACAGTCCGTCCGGCGCATGTGTGACACCTGGTGTGTGTTCGATTTTGAAATCAAATAACCGGATCGCAGCGATCCACCGATTCATGGCCGCGTTAGGTTGAATATCGGGGTTGTTGAGCATGCCTTTAATGTATTTGGCGTCGGTCCGTACCAGGAAATTGGTGGCTCCCGCAACATACATCCTATAAGCCCGGAGTGCGCGGAACAAGCCATAAAGCTCGATTTTTGCCTGAGAGTACCTGGCCTCGCGCTCGTTCCATGTTATGGACCCAAACCTAGACGGATACTCTTTTCCGTCCTCCCCTTCCTGGAAAAGGATGAACCCAGCCGCGATATACGAAGAGTCCACTGAGAGGATGATCATCCGGCCGCATTTGTAGTCAATCATCCGTACGGCCGGGCACTCTATGAGGATTTTCTTCAGCATCTGCATGGCGTATTTTTGTTCGGGTCCGAATTCGAAGTCCACTCCTTTGCGGGTAAGGGTTTGTAATGGTTTCACGTGTATGGCAAAATCTTTCATAAAGATTCTCATGAGTCCCAGAGTCCCCAGGAACGCCCGTACTTCCGTCAGGCTAGTGCAGTCAGGCCAATCCCGTATCGCTTGGACTTTTGATTCGTCCGGCGTCCGTCCCTGATGCGAGCAAACATGCCCCACGACTTTAATTTGTGGCACCGCGATGAATGATTTCTTTGCGTTAAATGTTCCGCCGGCGTGTTCCATGCGTTGGAGCAATCGGTTGGTGTTTATCATGTGTTCCCATACGAATTTCCGTATCCCGGGGTTCTCTGGTATGGTCTGGTAAACCCCGTCCTCTAGGTAGAAGTCCGTTCCTCCTTTGGCTGGTACATCGTCCACGAAAGGCTGGGTTATGTGCGGGATTTCGTCTTGCAAGATGAATGTTACGTCTCCCTGCTGTATTTGTACGGCATTGGTGTAACCCTGCGGCAGTCTTGTCAACCTCATGGTCCCCAGCGGACATTGGAAGGTCGTAAAGTCCCTTGACGAAGGGTCCAACACGCGGTGATCGAATCCAACGTACAGGTCGTACATCCCGTAGATGACCCGTCCTCCAAATGACTCCGCGTATTCCTCCAATATTGGCGGGCATCCAGAGTCCCGGATCGTGACAGCATTCAAGGGTTGTAGGTTATGCACGATCCGGAGAGCTCCTTGCTCCGCCTTAGGTACGCAGAACCAGCTGGATCTGTACGATGATGATGACGGTTCGTAAACTCCGGACGCTATTTTCTTCTTGATGATATCCACAACCTGCTCCCTGATTCCTGGAGGTATGGGAATATTCCGTTCCTGCCATGGAGTATGCGCGAGGATGGGAAACCGTACGGGTTCGAAGTAATCTTCTCGGAATTTTCCCCGTTCCGAATCATCCCAAGCAAATGCCCTTTCGTGGTTTCGTATGACATTTGCTACCAGTTTTTCTTCTTCTCTCCATAGAAACCCGTTAGGATTAATATTCATCCCGTTCAGTCTTTCCTGGGTCACCCTGGATCCCGGCGTGAAATCCGGTGGGTTCGGATTCAGGGCAGGCATCCCTTCTAGTGGATTTGATGGAAATCTCCGTACGATCCGGAATTCTTCTGGTAAGGAAGCCGCCACGGAGTGCACCTTCTGTGCTGCTGGTTTGTACTTCTTTTTCTTCTTTTTCGCAGGCTTTGTCTTAGCCTCAGTATCAACCTCCGTGTCTTCATCCTTCTTTTCTTCTAGATTTTTCGCGTCCACGTTAACCGTAAACGCCCGCGTTTCTTTATTGTAGTGATATGCCTGAAGTAAGCAGAATTGCAAGTACTGCATGGAAACCTCCCAGATTTGTTCGGTATCTGTAATCTGAATGGCCCGGCAGTGTTCCGTATTAGTTCCGTTTGGCGCTGAGTATAATATAAGAGGTGGCGCTAGCCATTTGTGATTCATCGAGGGTATGGAGTGATGGAAGAGCGAATTAGGCCATTCCGAAGTCGAGGTATTTGGTAAGGGCCGATAAGATGTCCGTATGCTGGGATTCGTGAACGTGGTTTTATTTCCGGCGGAGCGCCTGCCTAAAGGCGCGGCCCCGCTCTGTGAAAACCCGACGCTGATTTTCCCTCGTCCCGGAACGGGTTACGGCTCTTGTTGGTCTTCTTGCGGGTAGGAATTGTGACCCTGCGTCCCGTATTAGGGCACGTTATGGTAATTTCCTGGCTCCCGTCCGTGTTATCCGTAGTTTTACAGCTTGTAAACCGGAAGAAGGGTCGTCCAATGAGCAGGTCGAATGGCGCTCCTTGTACCACGTGTACCTGGAGTGGCACCTCGATCCCGTTGAAATTGAACTTCAGATCCTCGATTACTCCAACTGTTGAACTCGACTGCGAGTTCGCAGATTGCATGTTCAGGATTTTCTCCGGGTCCAATCCTACTCCCAGTTCAAGCCAGACGTCCCTGTTCATGGCCACTATTTCGGATCCTTGGTCCAAAATGCCTTCTATCCGGAGGGTATCGTGGACAATCGGGTCCACGACGCGTAACGCGTCTATTTCCGAGGACGTGAGTTTCTCCTCGTGCGTGACCCCGTTATTTTCCTCGTATCGCAGGATGTATTGGGGCTCGGAGGGCTGCCCGAATCCGGCGTCCGTATACGCGACTTCCACGTTTGGCAACTTCTTTGATATCAGAAGGTCCTTCATGTATTTTCGCCCATCGGCGCAGACGGCGAAGAATTCCCGTGTGGATATCATGAATTTATTATCCAGGGCCCGGTCGACCATCTCGGCTGTGATCACCGAATCCTCTATCGCAGCACGGTACTTTGGTACGAATATTTTGGGGCCGTTGAACGGAGTTGGGGCGCCCGTAGGCGGGGTGGATACTGGTTTTTGGGTAGTAGCGGGTGGGGTGGTCGACGCTTTAGGTAGTCTGCCCGCCGTCCCTTCTACTTCTGGTTGCGCAAATCCCACTTTACGTCTCCCAGTGGGTGGTGGACGCGGCGGCATCTGGACGCTGTCGAAAACCTCCTTTGCCTTTCCCCTTCCTTCAGCCTTTTTCCGTGTCTCCAGGTAGATCTCGATTTCGTCGTTCGAGAGTTCCCGTAGTGACAGGTCCCCAGGTTCCTGGTAGGCGTATGTTTCCGTACTGGTTGTTTCCTCGATTTCATCCGTGTCGGATACGGTGGAGGCCATGTAAAGCATATGAGGCGGTCGTTCCCGTTCATACATGTTTGCCGTTGTAACATTGCGCTTGACCATAGGATATGCGAGCGAATGTGAATGGCTAGTGAAATGAACCACCGAAACCCAACCACAAACCAAACCACAAACACACCACAAACACACACACACCCTTATTACTATAGCGCAGTCATCAAAGTTGCAGTTCGGGGTCCGATCCGTAGTATGCGGACAGCAAAGCCAAGAATCTCAAAGGTTTGTACATCATTTCAACAGCGACGACGAATATTCATTCTCTATAGACATCAGTAGGCAAAGCTAACTGAACATGACTTCAACACCTCAATGAACCATATGTTTTTGTAGGTTTTATTCTATCCATGCTTTGAACACTTCCTGATAGCCAACTACCTGATCTGGGGCTCCGCAAAGACTGCTCAATTCGAGGTTGCCAGCAACAAGTGTCCAACTAAAAGGTTCCTATTCGTCCGTCCTGCCAGAGCAGCTGGATGAGTTCACGGGTTGTATCCGCCTAGTCAGAATAGACGCGAGGACCATGACACTCCCAATCTCGAGTCTACAGCCAACGTTTAACACAGCTCTTTTTAAGGGACTAGCACTGAAGACGATTCTATACAGCGCTTTTTGGGGTGGAGCCCTGCAACCAATGAAAAAGACAACAGAAAAGATCCGGGGGGCAAGGCAATACGTCTAGTATTCAGAACCCAACGGCAACTCTCTTGGAGCTTAGACCAGTGCTACAGCGACTCAATGGTGCATGAATGCCTTTGAACAGGACAGACAATGCTAGAGCTTAATTCCGACTCAATCTTTTCCAGAGCAACAATCAACGTCTACTTTAAAGAGCAGACTACAAACAAAGACAGAACTATCCTTGCGAAGCTGACCTGAGAACACCCCACACCAACCAGCACTCCACCAATGAAGGAGAGCAACTGGGGGCGAAATGAACTCGCCTACTTCGAGTTTCTACTGGGTATTTATACTGTACAGGCAGGGACATTATGTAAACAGGAAAACGGGGATAAGTGGGAGTCATTTCTAAAGGAGCGAGGCAATTCTTCGTCATTCTGGCCAATTAAGGCAACCCCGAGGTTCATTCTTCTGATATGCATCAATCCCGAGGTCATTTATGAAAAGACCTAGGTGCTTTATCATCTCTCTGTCCAACTCGGGCAATCCCGAGGTGCTTTCTCATCCTCAGAATCACAAGGCTCGGGCACTCCGGCCACTGAGTCATTGTAAAATCACATGTACTCATGCCGAATGATTCCTCATGATTCTGGCAAGCCAACTCAACATCTGAACGAATGCCGAGGCAAATCATCAAGCCATGCTGCCGGGATGATTGCCTATGATCCGTTCTGATCCTTCACTAGTAAATTGGAACTCCGTGCCTAGGCACATCAACATTCTTGATCTAGCTCTCTAGAACCATGCCAAACTCGAATTCAAGTGTTCTAACTTGTTCCAAACAGTCCCTGAAGGCCCCTAGCCTTCAGAGTAGCAGCTTTCCCATTAATGAATCATCCCTAGGTGTTATAACGACATTACTAGAGACAACTCTGGGCCGACAATTCTGGCGCCTAGCATTCGTCAAATGCCCTAGGATGTTATCTGTGCAGTCGTTGGTTCTCCTGGTAGTCATATATCCGTATTGAAGGTCTGGGCTTTTGGGTATATCTCCTTGATAGTGTATTCCGCTTGAACTTGTATGTACAAGCGTGAAATACTACAGCCAGCAGCCGGAGCTCACTCTGGCTCTCCTTTGTATCACCGAACTGGGTCCCTAGGCATGTCTAAAACTGGCCTAGGTAAGCACCTTGGACCTCCTAGGCATGACTTATACCGAAGAAATCGCAAAATAGCTTGATGTTGGGCCTAGTTGTTCTCGGGCCGTCTCACCGTAGCCAGGGGAGTCTCCGGACCCTGCATTTTGTGCCACTTGTCGATTCGTTCAATGAAGTTACGCCCCGTAATCGCACGGGGAAGAAAATATCCGTTCGGGAGTACGATCTTGTTTGCTTGATTCCTCTTGCACATACCTTTCTGTATATATTCCTCTATTTTCGGGCACTCGCGCATGTAGTGCCCGTCATTCGAGCAGAATCCGCATTTACCTTCTTCAAACGCCCCTCCTGGCCCGCGCGTTTGGTTGTTGTCCATAGGAACTTGTGCTTCTCGGTAGGCCTGTCCTTGCGGCGCCAGGGGTCTCGGGTTTTCCGTATTCCAACGCCCTTGTTCCTGGTTACGGAGATACGGACCCCGGTCCTGCTGCTGGTTTTGATATGCCGCACGGGGCTCGGGTTGCCGCTGTCGGGGGAAATCGACTTGTCTGGTGAGCCCAGCTAACGCCGTTCGCATTTCCCGCATGGAAGCCGTCATTTCCACCATCTCCTTCTTTATCACCGTGGTGTCTTCCTCCGTATCCTGGTAGAATTGACCGGGTGTCCCGTCGATCGCCCATTCTGCGGCTTCGATAATGTCCTCGATTCCGTACGGGGTGTCGCTTGCCTGGCCGGGTTTCATGATTTGTAGGCGCTGCAGGACCCTGAACCTAAAGTCCGCATGTATTCCCCTCATGAACTGTTCATCTCTTTCCGTCTCCGAGATCTTGTCCGTTCAGGAAGTCCGCGATTCTTGTGAAGTTTCGCTGATATTCCCCAAAGTCGTCTTCATTGGACGGCGGTTTTTCCTGCCCTTTCCTCACGACCTCTCTAAGGTCCGACCAAGCGTATAGTTTATCCCCGTTGGATCCGGGATAAAGCTTCATAATTTCCTTTTTGAACTGGTCGAACGTCATGATTGCCGTACGCTTTCGCTTCCATAGTTCTTCATCATCAATGTTGAGATACCGGAGTGCGATGTCAATTAATTCATCGTCGGTAGTCCTTTCCGTATCCTCTCCTGTTTCCTGTACGTCCCGTAGGTACCTGAGCAGATGCCCTGGTTTCCCATCGAACGACGGAGCAGATTTACTGCCGCGCATCGGCAATGTTTTAGGTGCCATAATGCGGGGAATGTGGGGAATCTGCGGCTGGGGTTCTTGATCCGTCGATAAGCGGTCCTGCAATGGTTCGGATGAAAGAGTGAGGGAAGATGGTTCCGTAGGGGAATCGGTGGAGTACGGAAATGTGTCCTCGGTTTCTTCCTGGTCTGATAAAATCTCGGTAAGGTCCGAAAGTTCGGACTCCTGAAGGTCTATGGAGGTAGTACTTGAACTCGCTTCGGGAGCGTGTTCTATGAGATGAATTTCCTGTTGTAAGGAGCGATCTGGTTTACTCGTCCTTCTTCTTCGAGTAGGGGATGGTAACCGGACTGGTTCGAGTGGTGGAGCCTGTCTTCCTCTGCGCTGGTGACGAGTCTCCAGCGGTTAAATTCCCCCTCGCGGTAGGTACCAGTTGTGATGTTTGCTGCGTTTTCTACGTGCGCCGAGTGTATGTATCGGACGACCAGAAAGTGTTCAGCCAAGCGGGGGGAATATTGGTGTGGCTGGTTATGAGACTTTGCCCAGCTAAGGCAAGCGTGAAAGGTGTGTGTGTGGTGTGTGTGGTGTATGGGAATTATAGATGTTTCCTTCAATATCCTTCTCTCTCTGCCTCTCTCTCTCTCTTTATGTCGATAATTATATGGGGTCGTTGTTCTCCTGCCAATGTGGCTGGGTACGGCGTGTCAAGGCTCGGGGAGGACGTTGTGCTGTTACTTTGCGAAGCTTCCGTGTAACGTACGGGATATCCAAGACGTAAGTCAAGGAGACCGTCTTTCTTATGATACGGGACTCTGGCCTATGAGCTGGCTTGTAGAGGGCAAGTTAATGTCCAATAGAGTGTGGTGATGAGCAGTGGGGGACAAGTCCTTGTAGGAGGGGACTTGTTGACCCGGGGGTTTTTAGCTAAGAAGTGAAGTGATCTTGCTCTACTACATGCCTCGTATTTATACTGTTTTCCCCCGTCCTACACTGCCTCGTTCGCTTATCCTCCTCGTGCCCGTCACGACCCCTGCTACACGCGCTACACCCTCTTTCCGTGCCCAGATTCTCTCACCCGTAAGTTCATAGTTGTTCCCCCTTGTTTTCCGTACCCAAATTCTCTCACCCGTAAGTTCATAGTTGTTCCTCCGCATTGCCTCGGTTTAACTCGGTCCCTGG
The DNA here is from genome assembly GCA_029203975.1 of Mycena vitilis. Lineage (NCBI taxonomy): Eukaryota > Fungi > Basidiomycota > Agaricomycetes > Agaricales > Mycenaceae > Mycena > Mycena vitilis. Next base: position 28,480 of record JARGYF010000071.1, read on the forward strand.
GTGTACGGTAATTGCCCCACGTGTATCGCCTTCGGTTTTTACTTGACTTTTCGGTGTATGGGAATTGTCCGTGGTCCGTCTTTTGTGGTTTGTTGCGTATGGATAATCTGTCCTGAATTCCCGTATTGAGTCCCGTGCTAGCGTGTGTGTGTTCGTATGGATGTTTCCTTGGTGTCCCCTGCCTAGCTCAACTGGAAAGAGCGCCAGACATTTAATCTGGAGGTTTGCGAGTTCAACCCTCGCGGTAGGTATGCTTCTTTTTTATCATTGGCCTGGTGGTGTAGCTGGTAGTGCGCTGCCTAATACGATCCTCGTATGGCGGAGGGTCCTTGTTCGACTCAAGGTCAGGCCTGTTTGCTCGTGAGAGATGTTTTTGGCCGGTTGATAGCGCTTGTTCGTAGTATGGAGGAATTTGATTGTTTTAGGTGTTTTCTTGCCTCCGCGGGAGCGATCACAAAGTGATAGCTCACAACGGGAAGGGAAATCTCCTTTTTCGGACGAACGCGGCGGATTCACCTAGGCCAAATGCCCACAGGATTCTAACGAAAGAATCAATGATACCGAGCCATAGAACTGACAATTCTGTCAAGTTCGTCGTTCGGTATGGGCACGATCGGCGGAGGAAGAGCGCCGGAATAATTGCCTACGGAAAAGATAACGAAGTTACAAAAATCAGCATAGCAGGCGCTGTGCGAGAAGGACGACATACGCGGAGGGAACAAGGGCTCAATGAGACCAGAAAGCGGTGAACCGCCGCTGCCGTTAACATTGAGCAGTGCACGAGTGGAGTCGGGATGCAAGAGCAGATCGGCGTAACACAGAGATTCATACGGGTCATGTTCTGGATATTCACCCTTGGCGCCTGCCCAGTGAATATCCGACCCAGCGGCTTCAAGAAGAGGGATAAGGATGTCGGGGCGAAGAGACACCACGAAATCCCGACCAGTCGTATATCCAACAAACTGGCACAGATACGCCGAGATCCGGAGCATGTGGAAGGCCTCGCCAGGAATATGGAAATCTGTGGTCGCCCATGTCAGCTCGCCTCGAGCAAGACTGGCAGCCCGGTGAGAGACACTTCGAACAACCAAGCGCTACAGAAAAAGGTCAGACTGGCAGCCCGACGGTGAAATGGAATTTCCCATACGAAATGCCACAACAAGATTTCAATCCAAGAACATAGCAGGTAACGCTCGCTCTTGGAATAACACGGGAGGAAATGGACATGCGAGAAGTTCCGCGTAGCGGCACGCAGGAGAAGATGGACGAAGGGCCGCAAGGTTTCCCGGAAGAACGCGGGAACACCTTGCTCAGGCATGATATAGTCGCTCAAAAGCTGCCTTTTGGACAAGGAAAGCTGGCTGAGGTCGGGAACGGCGTCATCGATGGTATAAAACGACATGGGCCAATAGGCCGCAGCTCAAGACAATATCCGCGATTTTATATGCCAGAAAACAAGGGTACGGGATTATCTGGATCAGAAATAACACCTAGCCGATGAAGAAGTCCCGTACGACGAGAATCGATAACGCTACGCGAAATAATCCCTCTAAAGACGGCCGGTGCCTGGGCCAAATCGATCCGCGGCAGGACGAACAATACGGAACTGGGTAGGGCATACAGGGAACCGGTAACCCGAAGCCCCCAGCTCTGGCTCGTATCGAGAAAGGGCGCGACCAAAGTGGTGTGCAAGACGCCCGCTGGACCTGACTTCGTGGGCTTGAAGAGATTTTGTATGATGGCCAACTCCGTATTCGAATGGATCCGCGGATGCAGATTCATAGCCGGGTGCATCGACAGGGGCGGAACTATAATCCGACCGAGTAACCATGGCATGGAGGAAAATATCCATAGTGGAGAACAGGTCGTTGCGGCTCATTTCATCATCATCTCCGATGAAACCGACAAGATTCACAAACTTCTCGACCATGAAGAAACACATGGTGGCGAAGGGAGGGATATGGTAGCTGGAGATGGGATCGAGACTGTCGCCGGCATTAACCCGTGTTGCGCCAAGGACCACCTACGAAGGTCTAATCGTGAAGACGAATTACGAACACCATTCGAACGCACCATATTCGAAATCAGCACTTGAACAGATATCCGCAAGATACCAAGCAACTCTGGGGGAAGGAGAGCAGCGTCTCTCCCATGAAGAATTTCATGGATGGCCTGAGCCAGACCACGAATATGCGACGACCAAAGCGAGTCTAGCCGTTGCACGATCCGACTTTCACCGGTGGGCTCCACTGAGGGACGAAAATGGGACAGATATACGTTCGCCACTTTCAACGCGGGTATGGTCATGTAACGCGGGAACAAGGGTTCCAGAAGAGTGAAGCAGTCATTCGGACTCCCCAATGCTTTATAGGATGCAAAGAAAATTCCGTATGGCAAAATTACACGACACACGAGTCGTACGGGTAAAGTTACCATATCAAGACGAACCGGGACGCGCCTGTAGCGCGAGGAACGGGGGGGACGGAGCAATACCATCCACGTCCTTGGGAGATGGCGGATACCATGCAGCGTGCTCTGGGCAATTCAACGCGCGTTCCAGGTCCCTACCAACCCGAAGCAACGCCTGAGTGCGGTCTGCCAGCCAATACGATTCACCGACCCAGGGCATACAAGTTTCTTGGGCCTGGAGGATACGGATATCCTCGGTCGTCCAGCTAGGGACGCACGGAATATGCTCCAAGCCCCGTATCTCGGGAACGTCGCGGGGACGGGGAGTTCCGGTAGCAGCGCGATCGGCAAACTCTGCCATGAAGTTGAGAAGGAGAAGGATGTCGGGCTCGAGTCCTTCTGGGAACTCGTATGAAGGCTGGTCCAGGAGGGCGTGAAATTTACGGGCTAAACCAAGAGTGGCGCAGGACTCGGGAGGGAAACTAAGCGGAGAACCACGGTCGTCGGAAACGCGCTGGGCGACAACGTAGGCAAGCACCTATGTCGACAAAAGATGGTCTCAGTCAGCACATTGGCGATCCCAATAAACGCCGGCGCGTACCAGGAACTTCACGAAATTCATTACATGAGGAAGGAGGAACACTTTCGTCTCCGTAGGAACGTCACTCGACTCGCGTGCGCGACCAGGAAGGGCCTTGTCAATAAGGAGGGCGTAGGGCCCAACCACCGCGGTGAAATAGGCCAGGACCGGATCGTCTTCGGTGGAAAAGGACCGTATATCGGGCACGTTAAGCAAATAAACACCCAGCATAAGCCGTACGGCCTGAGGGACACGCGCTAGTTGGGCAACGGAACGAGGAGGGGCGTAATCAACCATGAACGTACAAGCGGAGGGCTACAGACAAAGTCTCAGTATCCTTGGACTTTATACATATACGCGGGAATGGATACGAGAAACCCGGGCACATGGATCATCAAAATGCTTTGTATGGGAAAACCACTACGCGAAATCGACTACGGCATCGGCATCGGCCCTGAGACGGCAGCCACCCGTGGTTGTAGGATTTTGCATAACGACCTGGACACAGCCAGGATTACCGTTTGATAAAAACCTGGACCTAGCCACCCCCTGGCCAGAGTTCTTTCCCCTGCCATTTTCAGTGCTCTGTGCTCTATTGCCGCCCTCCCACGGCTTTTTCCGAGCCGCTAAATAATCACTTATATGCAAAATATGTTCATCAATGCATTCCCATCATTCTCGCTTCTCAAAAAAACCCAATGCGGTCACAACTGACGAGATAATCAGTGTGCCGTACTCGGTCTTGGGCATCCCGCCATTGTTGCTACTTGTTTACTTCCAAACCTGATGTCGTCCCCGTCACCGCCCATGTCACCGCCCACGTCGCCCCTCCGCCAGGACGACAACACCGCCCAAGACACCGTCGTTACCGCCGACCCCGTCCACCCTTCCGTCTCTGCCATCCCTTCCGGGGGCCCCCTTTACAACACAGCTGCCCACACCCACACCTGCAGCCTGCTCGACCGCCACACCCGCGCATACGTCGCCGCCGGAGGCACCTTAACGGATGGGGAGGGCGTGGAACGCTTCTGGTGTCGCGCCGCTGATGGGCTCGTCGGTGGGGAAGTCTCTTACCGCCCCGCCCACGCTGAATAGGTGCGGCCGCCTCGCTCTTTCCTTTTCTGTCTCCTGACATCTTTGGGACGCATCAGTCGATGCGGTGCTCATTCTTCCTCGTCACATTCTCCGCCAATGCCCTCCACACCTGCGTCCCTGTTCTCTTGCGTAGCTAGTTAGCTGCGTTTACCTCCTCGCTTGACACGATACTTCCTACATCACTGTGCATTTACTATCTACGTAGTCGACGTCACTGTAGTAGCTACCACCTGATCCTCTGAGGCCTCTTCTGAATACAGTCAATGAGCACGCAATCTTCCTAAACATAGAGACACTCACGGATAGCAAATAAATCGTTGAGGTCGGACTCGATGTTCTCTGGCTGTGCTGTTGTGACCGAGTCGATTGTCGCCTGAGCAGATTTGCTCAGCTCGCACTGGTAGAACTCCCGCAATTCCCTGAAAGTCGCCGCCTGTTTAGCTGCATACGCAGCCTTTCCGTGCTGTGTCGGTGCCGCGATCTCGTCCCAAGCGACGGGCACGTCCGCCCTCTCGTCCCACCACGATGCAGCCCAGCTGAGGTAACGCAGAACACGCCTCATCTCCTCGCGGAGTAGATTCACCTCCTCTTCCCATCTAGTTTTACGGGCTTTCGCATTAGACCACTCGACGCGCAGAGCTACATGGTGTAGATTAGCACGAGTGTGAAGCAAGTATCAAGACGAGAACTAACACACCTTCGTGAACGTTCTTTTCCTTCGCCTCCGAGATCCCGGGCGCCATCCAGATCCAGGACAGTGGCTTGTTCGCCGCCGGCGCGTTGCGTGATACACGGCCGTGCGCTCCTGCGCCAAGTCGCGCCAATTTCCGCCTTGATGCTGTGTCGCTCTCCTTTTCCTCGCCGTCCAGCGTCAGGTCGGACGTGCGCAGCTTCCGCAGATGCGGTGCGTATGTACCGCCCTTCAGCGCACGCAGCGCCCGTCTTGCCTGGTTGTACTTCTTGTGGTGCTGTGTTACTCGGGCGCCGACCCGCGCCACAAGCGACTGCGACCTCGTCGTCGCGCCCTGCCCGGTCAGATTCTCGTTTCTGAAAATGATGAGGTGCCCCTTTGAGTGTAAAAGCGCCCGCAGCTTCACCAAAGCGTCGCAGCACTGTGCCTCACGCAGGCGGGCCTCCATCTCTGGCAGCCCACGCAGACATCCGGAGCTTCGTTCCTCCGTCGGCAGTGACGAGGGCAGGTATAGTTCTACCTCCTCCGCCTTGGGCGGCGGTCTGTCCTCGTCCCGCTCTGCTTCCTCCGCGACCAAGGCGCGGACGGCGCCTGGGGTGTAGATACGCTGCAGCTCCCGGAAGTGCCGCAACTTGGACAGGAAACTGAGCCTGTGCTCGTTGATCTTCCCCGCGCGATCGACGGTGACCGTGCCGCCCGCCAATTCAGCCTTGATTCGACGCCTGCATTGGGAATGTTAGTCTCAGGCATGCACCGAAGTAAGCCACCGCTGTACATACTGTGTCTCCTCGAGCTGCAGTCCGGCCGCGAGAAACGCCGTCGCACTTGTTCCGTGGAGCGGGCTGCTCCCACGTATCGCCTCCGCCTCCTCCTCCTTCCGGAGCTCGAGACGTATCTCGGCCTCAGTGGGCCCGTCTGCGCCAAGGTCAATATATGTGGCGCGCAGCCCGGCCAATGTAAGACTCACCCTGCGTGCTCAGAATGTACGGGTTGCTCCCTGAGTTTTCCTTCCCTGGGACCCAGGCGTCCAGTAGCGCCTGCCAATCGTCCCTCACCTCGGAAGAGATCGTCTTGTTGATCTCCTTGAACGCAGCAACCTGTAGTTCGCGCTCCGCGAGAGCGACGACAAGCTTGCGTCGTAGAATATCCACTGCTCCATGTTATTAGCTCCGAAGTACATACGCGTTAGGAAATATATCGCTTACCGCTCCCCAGATTTTTCAAGAAATTGTGAGAATCTATCTTGTCCTCGATGGTGTCGGCGCGGTTGCCTATACCCATGTCTTTGGTGTGATACGAGGAGGGGTTTAAATCGGACCATAGCCGCTCTACGCCCTCGCCGTCCGTCCGCCCCAGACCCTCAAGAAAGCTCAGGGAGTACTCGCTGGAGCACACTTTCTCATGCGTTGAGGCATGCCAGACTGGAAGCCCACATTGAAGCTTGATGTCGTCCACTGGCAGCCGCAGCTCCTCCGGAAGTTTCTCCAGACGTTCGCTAAGATTCTTGTGCCATTGGCACGCGATGTCGTAAGAAAAGGCGAGCTCCATGAGCTTGAAGCCCCGCGTCGCCGACATGGCGACGTAGTCCATGTTCGAATAGCTGCACGGACCCCGCGTCAGTAAGAGTAATATGCCATATTGAATACAAAACCCACCGCTCCCCTTTCTGGAGATCCCCCAACCCATTTGGTCGCATGCACTCATGGCGTGCGCAGACACACCCCCCCACGCCGGAGACCCGTAAGCCTGCCGTGTTTCGGGTGTCTTTCTGCATCAAAGCCGCAAACGCGATGCATGTGCTGATCTAATTCATGATTAGCCCTCTCATCAGTGCCTCTGATATAGATGGATGGAGCTCACATCTTTTTCGGCCACGTATTTCCTGAGATGTTTGCGATACTTCTTCGGCTCCACAAAGGCTCCCCATCCCGGTCCGAGAGACGGGTCGTAGTGCTCGTTTGTGCGAACATGATTCTTCATCTTGAAATTGGCGTCCAACGCCAGAATGAGCTTATAAATGTAGCTGGCGCTCATGAGATTTATGCCCTGTCGAACCAACGCATGGAGTAGCTCACCGTTCTTTTTCATCCACATTGCGCCAGTTTTCAGGCATGTTCCGACCCTCGTACGGGCAAAGCCAACAGATGACGGAGCATTCGCCTTCTTCCGTCGCAATGATCCCTTCGGGGTCATTCCCCCTGCCTGCCCGTCTCACCCGTTGTAGGAATGCCCATTGGCGTGTCATCCTTGCGAACGCCTTGTAGCGGTCCTAAACGCCCCCGTCAATTCAATCCCAACAAATTGAGAAAAGAAGCAGCGCACCGGTACGCGCCGGATTCCGCTGGATGCCAAGGCATCCGTTTTTCGTTCCAGTGCGGCAATGTAGTCGTACGCATTCACGTTCCCGCCCACATTCAACAGTCGGAACAGGTCAAGGACGGAGAAGGTGGCGCAGGTGTCGGGGTCCGTATTCGTCGCGGGATACCATCCGTTTCGCAGTAGTTGACGCAAAGGATTGGCATGTGCGGCAGCGGAACATTTACAAAAGCGGTATGAGATTTTGTGCACCGCGCTTTCATGGATGACGACCATCGTGCGCTTGGGGGGATCTGGGAACTTGCACGGGTGGCCCCCATGTCCCAACTGGTAAACCAGCCCCAGCGCTCTCAACGTCGTCGGCTTCCAGTATCGGCCCTGCCATACCTGCCGCGCATCAGTCAAAAGGCATAAAGACAATACAAAACAATTCACCTCCAGCATATGCAGAGGTGAGAGAGCGTGGCGCTGCAAACAACACTGTCGGCACTGAAGAAACTCGCCGCAGTCAGCACACCGATAGCAGTGTCCCGACGTCCCCGAATCGCTCAATTCCCGATTGCAGAGAGCGCAGCTTTGCGCGCGCGCAGAGTCGCCCAGGCCAGCGCGACGCAGAATCTCGTCAGAGAACAGCTGCTGCACCTCTGGAAACAATGACATAGGGTCATCCTGACATTTCATCTCGAGTCAGTACCTCGCCCGAAATTAAGCAATATCGTCACCCACCGAGCTTGCGTAGCTTTTTCGCTTGAGAGAGCCGGGGAGAGCATCCACAGCATCCACATTCGTGCTGTAAGTGTAGTCGACATCGTCTACCGGGATCCATTCGGCCAAGTCATCACTCAAGTCTCTGGGATGTAAACGAAGACGCCGTTTTTTATGAGAGACGTTGTGCAGTTCCTCAATTTGACGGCCGCCGTCGTCCGAGATAAAGATTCCGCGGTCTCCCGTCACCAGGTGAGGGTCTTCGCCGTCGATACCAATGGCCGTGTCGACGAGCCCGCGGCGGCGTCCAGGGGCCATGGTGGTTGCGGAGTCACACAGAATGCGAATGATGAAACATTGAAATTAATATTTGAAGTATCGCCGAGAACCATAGGAAAATAACGATGTTTTTGGACGCGACGCAGGGAGAGAGAGGATGCGTTGTTTGGCTCTATTACTATGTGACGTCGTCGGCTTCCCTTCCACCCAATCAACCTCGAAAAGGAAGCCAGCGCGACAATATTGAATACAAGCTAGATACGAGTACTCTCAAAGACGCTGCAAACCAACGGATGTCTCAGTGTCGCAGGGAACCACCCATTCTTTTTTATCTGGTACCAATTGGACTTCGCCACCCCCTCCTGATTGCGACACCGACAGTACCTCACGTTAATCCGCTGCACACCGTCCTCCGCGATAATGAGCAACGACGAGACCTCCCTATCCGGAGAGGGACACCTCTCCCCATCGTGTCCCAGCTGAAAAACGAAGCCTCGGCTACGGAGCGTTATCTTGCGCCAGTGAGCATGGTCCCCACCGGTCCAGCACTTCGACAAAGGTCAACGAGTCAGCCTGGAGGGTAAGGTGAAATAGTGTTGTGGCTTACCTTCACCCTATGCAGGGGTTCCTTCTCGTGCTTTTTGAAGCAACAGGCCTGACACATGACTCCCAATCCACAGAAGTCGCAAAGCAGGGCACTCAGAATCAATCGACCGCCCGCCTCGGCAAGGACACGATCACAGACGCCGCAGAGTGTCGCGTACTTTGCCCGTAGGTTGGACTGCGCGAAAGTGATCTCCACCCATTCGTTTCCGATCCATTCCTGCTAAACTTGTCAGCCTAGTACGACGCTGCAAGAAGAAAAAACGGACTTTAAGAACATGGCCTGGCTTGCAAACATGGATGGTGTGACAGCAGTGTTCGCACTGTCTGCCGTCGCACTGGTCGCATTGGAAGATGCGGCTGTCATCAACGCTGTCGCAATATTCGCATGACCCCACGACCGCTGCGGCTGAAACACAAGCGAGTCAATCTTCTGAGGTACGGACGACGCCGATACCCTACGTACCACCGTGAGGGATATCGTCGGGCCTTGCTGTCTTCTCGTTGTCCGACTTGTCGGTAAGTTGGTCCTTTTCTTGCTCGACGTCCGAGTCACTGAGCTCGTTGTCGATTTCAGAGAGAGATGCGGGCATCATGCAGAGGGGGGAAGGGGCGAACACAGCAAGCACTGCGCTCAAGTGGAGGTAAAAGAATTAAATGTAAGTCCGCTCGGTAGAATCCGGATTACGGCCTAATCGCTCACATGTTTTTTTTCTCGTTTCGTTGCTCTGCAGGACCCATCAGGATTGCGGAATCAGTTCATCCACCGCATAATCCGGCGTCTGCCCCGCCCGTCCCCCTGTTTCCATATGTTCCATATAGATTTTATTCCACGCTTCTCTCGCTTAATTCCGAGATCGACGACTTGTCATTCTGGTAGTTAGTGCTAGTAGTTGTACAATTCAACGTTGTCCCTCCTTGTCCTTGCCCATTTGTGTGCAAAAAGCGACCAGAATGTGCCTGTTCCAGCTTTCAAAAGTAAAAGAGGTCAAAGGCGACTTCTCGGCCTACGCGCGTATCATCATCATTTCGCTAATGCGGGTTTTTATGCATCTCGCCGCATCTCGCCGCAACTCCGTAAATTCTAATGCGGTCTCCATCGTTTTTAGGGTTTCATAATTCGAAATTTTCACTATTTCATCCGGTATCGCCCACATGTATCTACGTCGCCGGAGAAAAGCTCACAACTCCGGCCTTACGCTTTCTCACAACTTCGGGAGGCGTCTCTAGGGTCAAGTTAGCCCCCAGTTTGGCAGTGAGCGAGAAAGAGAAAGTACCTTGTGCATGCCGGAGCAGGAGTAGCACATGCAGCCCGGGCAGCAATCAGGCTCGTAAGGCGGAGAGGCGGGGTCGTACCAGAACTTGATGTTGTTGCTGCCGCGCCATAAAGCCGACATAAAGGCATAATCGGTGTTCGCGTAACGTTCCCCACGCTGCAGATCGGCCCCCGACGGGGAGACCGAGACCAGGGCAGCTGATTCCAGGTGAGCGCGCCTCTTCTCCTCCTCCCGGAGGAGGAGAGCCTCTTCCTCGTGTCGAGCCTTGAGAACTTCGAGGCGTATATCCGCCACGGTGAGCGGCAGCGAAGGAGTGACGGGAGCGCAGGACGACAGCGAGTAGGTGGGCTCGTCGTAATAAATGGTGCTCCTGGCACTGCAACGCAAAGTCAGGGCTCTGCCGAACGGATGGGGATCAGGTGGAAGGCGGAAACTCACATCACAGCCTGGAGCACATCAGCTTCTGAAATGAGCGGAGGGATCTCGTCTTGGTCTTTCCAGACAGGCTGATAAACAACGACGTCGCGACCTTGAAACGCAGTTAGAAGTAGGTAGTCGGAATTCAAAGGCCTGAAGAACATACAGGGATTGCTTTCCATTCAGCTTGGAGTCGGTGGTGCGGTGACAAAGGGTCTGCTAAGCGATGAAACTGTAACACTTTTTATATCAGTAGTGGCCAAGATCTCGGACCAACCCACCCGAGGGATCTGATGCATCTGGACTTTGGGTCCCAGATGCGCGCGTCGGCCACGGGGCAGCCGGTTGCCCACGGATGCAAACAGGGACTGGGGTCGATTATTTAGTCCAATAACGATAATGCAGATTAAATCCACCTGTTACACCATGTATTTGCCCTCTTGGTCCCGGTTCACGATTCCCCCCCGCGGAGAAGTCGTTCCGCTGCAGCAATCCTTGGGCGACCTAATTGCGGCAGAAATCGCGTTCTTGGAACGCCAACGCCGTAACATCCGTGCTAGTGAACTAGATGAAAAACGGCGTCAGCGAAATCCCTCCGCCCCGCCGGTCGTTGCTGAGCCCCTTACGGAAGACGAGGAGAGCGAAGAGAGCGACAGCGAATACACTCTCCCGCGAGGCCAGCCTGCCGACTATTCCCCACCAAAAGCATACTACCTTCGACCTAGACCGCCGCGCCCGCCCCTTGCCGACTTGACGCCAATTCCCGAGATTGTCAACGGCGCCCATTTAGACTCGCTTGGCTTCGAGCGCGTAGAACTTGCAGACATGTAAGGACTCCCAGACCAACCGTTTACCTGAGTAAAACTCACCGTGCTTTTCAGACCTCGCATTTTTGTGGATCCGGAAGACCGCATCGCAGGTGTATTCATCGGCCCCCCAGTTCAGCGTGGGCGCTGGGAAAACACGATCATCGAGGCCACTAACACCATGCGAATTGCGCGCGCCCATCTCGATCGTGCCAGGCTTCCAGGCGACAGCATTCGTTCTGGAATCGAATATGATATCAATCTAAAGGTCAGTCATCCGTTGCCCCAGCAGTCTACGTTCTGAAGGCTCCATTAGCGTCCGAGGAGAATTGATAGAGCGCATAACCTCGGCAACATGGTCGTCCTAGCTTCGCTGCGATACTCGTCTGCGATCCAAGACATCACTTCCTTTCAAAACGGTGATTTTACACTTTTATCCCGTGTAGCTCGAAGCTCAACTTTCAACTCACCGCAGCTATGTTCCGCGACGCCGCACCCCGCGCTTGGTCCGAAAACCGCGAGGTGATCGATGCGGTGGTCCTGAACGACTCCGGCTTGCACCTGCCGATGGACATGACCAATGAGGGCCCCTACCAGCCGACCGCCTTCTCAGCGCTGGAATACCGCTTCTCAGTGTCTGATTCTTCTCCTCGTCGGGACACGCAGGACCACTCGGCGTCGTTCCGTGCTGTGACAGCCATCGGCGATTATGGCCCAACGCAGGGAGAGGTTGTCCTCTGGACACATCGGAAAATCGTCACCTTCCCGCCGGGTTCCACGTTTCTCTTATCCGCCTGTCTAGTCCGGTATTCGTTCACAGAGGTGGAGCAGCCAGGCCGGCAGATGATCGTCACTCAGTCTTGCGCCGCGGGCCTCCACGAGTATGTCGCGAATAATTTTGATGGTGAAGCGTACCGCAGACAGAGGTTCTCGAGGGAGGAGAGGCGTGCAATGGCCAGTGAAGCGGTTGAGGTGTTTAGTACAGTCCGGGAGTACGATCGTCGAGCGCAAACTTAAATTGGGTAGTGTAGCTTGAGTGAGTGTAGCGGTAAAATACGCGTCTGGAATCGCGACGGCCCAAAGTGGCCTGATATCTCCCAATCATAACAGAACCATACAAGTCTCTCGTCAAGCCAGATCACTGCCAGATCGTCAAGCTAGATCTACTCGCAAACCCAAACGGCCTCCTGATGGCGCGGATATTGTCCTATAAAAGCGCCGCGTGGGCTCACCACTGAAGCCACATTCGATTTCCACCCCCCCCCCCCCCTTCGACATTTCCTAGACAAGGCACCGAATAATCCAGTATGCCCGCGCGCGCCTCTGACATTACTGCCCCTTACATCGTTCCTGAGCAGCTGAATGCCTCGCATTGGCAATCAAAAGAACCCGCCCCGCCAACCCTGGAACGACGGCGACGGGACGGCTGACAACCCGTGGCTGGTCGATGAAAACGGTCATATCGTGTTTTCCCTATGTAAGTTACCGTTCTCTGCTGACCTTCGACGCTTATTGACCTAACAAACCACAGCTCCCCCTCGTCCTCGTCGTCCCACCCGTCGCCCTAGCCTCAGCCCGTTGCGTCCAACGCGTCGTCAGCCCACGGCGCCTGAATATGTACCTCCGCGCCCGCCAACCCCCGCTGGCGAGCCCCTGCCCGGCACGCGCGCGCCTCGTACGCGACCCCTGACGGATGAAGACCTGTACATCGACGATGTTCGCCCCCCGGTGAAGATCACAGAACGTTCGCATTACGAGTGCGGGATCTGTTTGCACATTAAGTCGCACCCCGTTTAGTGTGTTTCTCAATTCCTCTGTGCGCCTCAATTCTTACTGACGAGCGCTAATAGCTATGCGTGCGGCCACGGACACTGTTATGTGTGCATTCGCAAGTGGCTCGAGCACAGCTGGCTCTGTCCCATATGCCAGGCGACGATGTACGAGAAGCCTTTCCGCAACTACGATCTTGATAAGGGTATCGCGTACGACCTTCTGGATTGGAACGATCGCAGTCTGGTCACCCTGTCGTGGGAGGGTCTGACCTTCCCAGCGAAGCCCGCCAATGGTCCCGCCATGGCTGCTTGAGGGCATGGTTGCACAAACCTGGCTTCTTAGTTACCGACTGCTTGTAACTCTTGCTTGTAACTCGCAGATGTGATGTTCATACACTAGCTGAATACACTGGGTTCCGTGCACACCAAGATCAATTATTCTATGTAAGAAATGAGAGATAACAAAGCAAATGTCATAGCGATGCGTAAGTAACACGAGTCGGGGGACGAGGAATATAGCAAACTATTTAAAACGACGTAGGGGAACCGCGAGATCCGCGTCAGTATCTGACGAGTCAGACGACGAGTCCGCGTCGGACTCGTCGGCGTCTGAATCACTGGACGGCGCTCGCTTTTTGGGTTTGCCTCGGGCTTGCGTCCTGGGTTTCCGGCGCTGCTTCTCCCGCCTGCTTTGCGCTCTCTCCGCTCTGCGCTGAAGCTTGGCCTCGTATGCCTCTAAGCCATACTTGTCGGTGAATTGTCTGTGGAAATGCGGGGTCCACGTCAGCGCAAAGCGAGTAACGGCTGTGCAGCAGCACTTACATGAAGCGCTTGCAACGCAGAGCCGCCGCAAGATCGGAACGATTCCTTGAAACACTCTCAACGGACTGATTGGATTGGGGGAAAGGAGGAGAGGGGACTTACTTTTCTCTGTACCGAGCCCGCGCCTCCCGAGCGCGTTGCTTGGACGCCTCCTGTTTCTCGGGCGCCGCATTCTTCAAGTTCTGCCGATGCCTGGCAGTACGGGAAAGTAGAGGATCGGCATGGAGGAAAAGAGCAGAAGTGAGAGATGCACGTACCTCGCCATACGCACCCGCGATTTCTCCCGTTGTTCTCGCAACTTCTGTTGTCTGTGAAAACGATCAAAAGGGCGAGGAGGAGAACGCGGTGCAGTAAGTGCTCACAGGACTTGGTATTGGGTGACCTGCTTTTGGCTGGGGAACGGAGGTTCAGGCCCAGGAGGGAGGGACGTCTCCGAGAGAGACATTGTGGATCCAAGAGCCGTTGATACGCGAGTATGGCCGATGACAAAATAAAGTGATTGTCATAAATATTGGGAGCTGGCTAGCCCGGGCCGGGGAGAGTTGACTTGGACATTACGGGCAAGAGCGGGAAGGGAAGCGTACATACAGACCGCAAAGTATAAAATTACGATGGCGAGAATAAACGGTTGACAAAGCGTTCCTCAGCTTGACTTGAGAAGGGTGCAAGAAGGGTGCAACGTACGAGCGAATACAACTAGCCTGGCAGCTGAAGCCCGATGGGCTGGGGGCGTAGGGCTCGGAACGTGCCTGATTAAGAGATACTAGTTCTCGAGTAACGGTCTGCAGCCTCTCTTGCCAGTGAGGTAGGTAGAGATTACCGCGCTGTGGGTCGATCAATTTATTTGTCGTCGCGTCGCGCGTCGACCAGGGCTCACGAACGCGACGAAAGTATGGTGAGTACGTTCACTGAAGTAGTGAGAGTATATGGAAGACGAGAAAAAAAAATCTGGGATGGTGGATGGAATAGGAACACAAAATGTGAGGAAAGCGAAGTGAAGTTACATATGTAAACAGCCAAATCACTTGCAAAGCCACTTTCGAAGAGAGTTGCGCCCCATCAATTCACCTTTAAATCGATTCAATAATGTATGGCTCATACTAAAGAATCTAAACAGATCGATCCTACTCTCAAGAAGGTTCTTAAGCGTTCTGTGCACTTGAATGATCACGGAAAGTGGGGGGACTTTACGACGCGCATTGGCTTAGGTGCACGATTTGTAGGGAGTTGCGGGGAGTTGCGTCGCTCGGATTTGGGCGTAAGTTTCTCATTGTAGCGCAGCCCGTCGAAGGGGTATAGTTTGTGTGTTTGGGAGTCATACTGTATCTTGCCAGAAGTCGCTCACGAGGACAGGGAAAAAACTCGATGCATTTAGGTATGATACACGCCGGGTGTCACTACTTTAACCCGACTCGGACTGGCTCTACGCGCGCGCTCGAAACGTTGCTCAGCCAATGCTTTGCTTCCACAGGCATCGAAGGTGGCACCCTTGATTCCGACGGTGTTTAACGAGAATTCCAAGCTGAGGTGAAGGTATACGAGGGAAACGGATGCGGGATAAAGGGCGTACACTCTCACCTAGATTGATAGACCCCTGGAGTGATTCCGACATATACTACGTACCACATGCCTTGGTGCGACGCAACACTGTCACCCTGGACGTGAAGGGGATTCAGTTCGTCGTCGGATCCGGCCGGGGTGGGAAGAGTGCCGATGGGAGACAGGGCAAGGGCCATTGACGTGGGGCAGACACGAGTCCAGGACCTTGCACAGGCGTATTCGTACGCGGCGTCGGCCTGCTCGATGGTCGGATACCCCTGGTAGATACTACCCGAGACGCCTAGGACGAGGGGTGCGACTTCGGACCTAAGGGAGAGTATAGTGGGTGAGTGCATGCACAGGGTGGAAGGCGTAGCTATTGCTCACCAATCACGGTAGACGCCCGGCTTTTTCCCGAAGAAGACCACATATCCACCTTTGCGCGTCCGTTTCTTTTTCTTGGGACTGAGCTTGCGTGGAGAAGCGCCCGGTATGCCCTGAGTGAGCGCCGCGGCCTCATCCCTGAATGAATCAGCGGGAAGCTGGACGACAAGTGAAGTCAGCACGTACCAGGAATCGGTATAGCCGGAGTGCGTGGGGGAAGATACATAATACAAGCGATCATCGTCGTCAGAGGCAGGTGCTGGCTTCGGGGGAGCACGCGGGGGTACGGCTGTACTTGTTGAAGGGCGGGAAACGGCCTTGTGTGCCAAGTCAGACGTCAGGCTGAGGTTGTCGAACGCCGCAAGGAGGGTGTTTGGGTCGGACTCAACCCGTTTGTTGGGGGCTCGCATCGGTACAGAGTAGAGTATGGTGGGGGAAAGATCGAAGCGAATGATAACGAGGAAGGCCGCTGGCCGCCGCGAAAGCCCACGACCCGCGAGGGAGAAAGTTAGTCCAGTTTGCCGGGAGTGCGGCCAATCGGAGGGTATGTGGGGCGACCCCAGGGGTTGGACTCGGAGTTGCGGCCAGTTGCGGCCAGTTGCCATGCAAGACCAAAGGAGGTTTGGTTCCATGGATCTGATGGAAGATCGAAATCACAATCGGACCCGGGCCGTAGATGAACCGGTACTTAGGTGTCCGAGAAAAATATTGCAACAAGGAATTAATTGACAAATTGCGAGTTACAAAAAGGCACCGAATCAGAGGACTACATAGAACGTCCACCGCGTAGAATCTGGCAGGCAAATTGACGGAAGATCTAGGAGGAGAACGATGAATGAGAATGAGTACATCGTATGAAACGATAACGAACCTCAAGCTTGGGTGACGACAACGGCGTTGCATTGGAGGGCGGCGTTGAAGTAGGCGAGGGCCTGCGCCTGGCTGGCGTGCCTGTCACCAAGGCCGCCCGAGATTCCGGTGGTGGCGGCGAGGGAGATGGCGCCGTTGTTGGTCAATCCGACATATCTTCCGCGGGTGATGGCAAACCACCTCTCGCCATTGTCGGGGACCGCCTCCAGGGGCTGGAGAGGAGGAATGGCGTACAGAATGCCGGCGCGCCAGGGAGCAGTGGTCTGAAAACCAGTGGCAGCCGGAGGGCTGGGGGCGGGAGCGGGAGCGGCGCCCGGGGCAGGAGCGGGGGCAGGAGCGGGAGCAGGAGCGGGAGCGGCGCCCAGGGCAGAGCTAGTAGCTAGGTGTCGTTTAGCGATGATGAGACTTCATTGGTGTCATGTCACTTACCAGGGGAAGCGGAAGCGAACGGCGCGACGGCGGTCGCGACATCAACCGCAGCGACTGCGACAGCGTCCGCAGCGACGTTGATGTGCCCGAGGACATTGGCCACTAGGCAAAGGGAGGGTAAGTCAAGTGTACGAGGAGAAAATAAAGAAGCGACATACAGTCACTCATGGACGCCGTGGAAACAGCATTGGTAGCATCGGTGAGGGCCTCGAGAGAGGCCCGCAACGCTTCCAAGGAGGTAGCGACTGTCGAGGTTGTTGGAAAGAGCGTATAAGGCACAGGGAGGGGGGCTTACCTGATAAACCACCCGCCCGCGCAGCAGTAGCTGCGCGCGCGAGAGAGTTGTGGTCAGTCATTGAGGGGTGAAAGTAAAGGTTGTTGAGGGGTTGCTGGAAGGCTAGTGAGGGGGGAAAGGAAGGAAGCTGTAAGCGCGAAATTATAAGCTAACTGTTTGAAACTCCGACAAGAGGACATGTGGGAGCCTGGCTCGCCATTCGGGGAAGCGCCGCAATTTGAGATCGTCCCAGATCTTAGAGCCCCTGCAATCAATCTCGGGTAACGAGGAAGACGCACCTCACCTTACTTGCTGTGTTCCCCCTGGTTCCTATCGGACCAGCAAAGTAGTTCCAGTGAGCACGCACGCAAAGGAAAGGCTGAAACGTCGTTGACTGTCTCGATAGATGGCGAAAACGAAGAAGGCGCGCCGAAAGATACCGAAAGAGGACCGAAAAAGTCTCCGGTTGTGGGCAGAAGGGGCGCGGGAAAGCGTCCTAGAGCCTCATATAGCAAGATACGGCGACGCCTTGGAACGGCGCAGCTGGGTGGCGGAGCGCGACACTCTGCAGAGTATCTGCAACGAGTTCCATGCTCGCATCAGTTGGCGCCTACAAGACCACGAGGAGCCCGACTTACCACTGCCGGAGTACGACGCCACCAAGATTCAGACAGAAGAGGAGCTTTCGCCAGAGGAGGAGGGAGAGCAGAAGGCTCGACAGGACGTGCTGAATAGGGTGAGTGGCGGGAACGACGGCCCGCCCATCACATGATCGTGACCACGACTTGACAGCGCATCCGTCGGTGGCTCAAGTACCGCGTACGTCGTCTACGAAAGCAACTGCGAATCCGGTTCGGCTCCTCGAAAGACCCATGGACCCTTCTCCTGGCGAAGCTATCTGGCATCACGTCCCCCCCGAAGGCTCGTCAAGCCTACCAACAATTTATGCACGAGGATTACGAAGCGAAGGTTGCGCCTGAGGTCGCTGCGAAATGGGCTGAAGCTAGCGGGTCGGGAAGTAACATCCAGACAAAGAAAAACCCCGACGCTTCTTTTCGTGCCAAGATTGCGCGCCAGGTTTTCCAGGGACTGTCTGTGGCCGAACGCGAGGACTATGCAATACGGGCCAAGGAAGCGGCGGCCACGGCGCGCGCGGAATATGAAAAGGCGATGACGGAGCCGCCTTCAAGAACACCAGAGGCAAGACAGAAGTGCGTGAGACCTATCTTTCAGTCATCCAGCGCTTGACATCGCTTCGGCTTAGGTGCATCGACAACGTGGGCGCTTTCCTTGGTCCGATCCTCCAGGGAGTCCAAGAGTGCACTGGGCTTCACTCAACGGTTCTTCTGGGAGGCCCGATTCCCAAGTATGGCGGCGAGCTGAAAACAATATTGTACGTGGGTGATCAAGACCAGACGTACATTAGGTCTGATTCCATATGCTAGTGTCTCGTACGGGCGCAACAGAACCGCCAATCCAGACCACTTTCCCGGGTGGGCCAAAGAACGCTTCGACGAGTTTCTCGGTGTGATGAAAGAATATTTAGCAACGGCGTTCAGTAAGTCACTGCGCTTTCCTCGATGGGATAACTAGCTGATCACGGGATTTAGGTGACGAGGATATCGAAGCCGCCCGCCTCAACGATACCCTGGCAGGTGCTAGGTATACGATCCGACCGAACAGGTCTGACGACGAGGAGGAGGACGAGTCTGACTCGAACTCGGACTCCAGCTCTGACTCTGACTCAGAGTCGGACTCCAATGCCGATTCCGACGACTCAGAGAGCCCCAAGGCGAAGAAAAAGCGCCAGCGGGCCGAGAAGAAAGCTGAGAAAAAGCGTCAGGCGAGGAAGAAGAAGGCGCCAGCGGTCAAGAAGGGACCGCTGGCAAAGGCGGCGACCAAAGGGCCTGCCGGGGGGGAGGCATCGCAGGGCGTGGACGACGAAGTGGAGAAAGTGAGCAGCAAGGAGCAGAAGAAGGCACCGCCGAAGAAGAAGAAGGCTTCGACAGTGGAGGGCAATGCCGCCGACGGTGGGGGGAAGAAGGGAGAGAAGCGCAAGCGGAACACCAGCCCCGCCGCCCCTCGCCAGTCGCGCCGTATCAACGGCGGCAAAGCGTCGTCATCCATGGACGTCGACGGCGCCCCCTCCTCGTCGCAGGCTCCTCATAAGTCTCGTCGCCTCAACGGCGGTGAAGACCCCTCAGCCATGGACATAGACGGCGCCCCCTCCTCGTCGCAGAGCGCTAACACCGCCCCGCTGCTGACGACGGCAGCGACCTCCGCGCTGTCGCCGACGACAGTGACAACAGCAGAGCTGCCCACCCCGCCCACAACGCGGGTGGGGACAGGGACGGCCGCGCCGATGCCAGCGCGAGAGGCGGAGTCGCCCCCGCCGTCCTCTGCGGCGGCGCCGTCTCCTGCGCCGGCGCCGCCCTCTCCCTCCCCGGCGCCGCTGCTCCCGGAGATCAAGTTCCCCGCGAATGCGCCGGAGTGGCTTACGAAGTCTGTGAATTGGCTGATGAAGGAGGAGCTCGGGGTCCACTATCAGACAGAAGAGGAGCTTTCGCCAGAGGAGGAGGGAGAGCAGAAGGCTCGACAGGACGTGCTGAATAGGGTGAGTGGCGGGAACGACGGCCCGCCCATCACATGATCGTGACCACGACTTGACAGCGCATCCGTCGGTGGCTCAAGTACCGCGTACGTCGTCTACGAAAGCAACTGCGAATCCGGTTCGGCTCCTCGAAAGACCCATGGACCCTTCTCCTGGCGAAGCTATCTGGCATCACGTCCCCCCCGAAGGCTCGTCAAGCCTACCAACAATTTATGCACGAGGATTACGAAGCGAAGGTTGCGCCTGAGGTCGCTGCGAAATGGGCTGAAGCTAGCGGGTCGGGAAGTAACATCCAGACAAAGAAAAACCCCGACGCTTCTTTTCGTGCCAAGATTGCGCGCCAGGTTTTCCAGGGACTGTCTGTGGCCGAACGCGAGGACTATGCAATACGGGCCAAGGAAGCGGCGGCCACGGCGCGCGCGGAATATGAAAAGGCGATGACGGAGCCGCCTTCAAGAACACCAGAGGCAAGACAGAAGTGCGTGAGACCTATCTTTCAGTCATCCAGCGCTTGACATCGCTTCGGCTTAGGTGCATCGACAACGTGGGCGCTTTCCTTGGTCCGATCCTCCAGGGAGTCCAAGAGTGCACTGGGCTTCACTCAACGGTTCTTCTGGGAGGCCCGATTCCCAAGTATGGCGGCGAGCTGAAAACAATATTGTACGTGGGTGATCAAGACCAGACGTACATTAGGTCTGATTCCATATGCTAGTGTCTCGTACGGGCGCAACAGAACCGCCAATCCAGACCACTTTCCCGGGTGGGCCAAAGAACGCTTCGACGAGTTTCTCGGTGTGATGAAAGAATATTTAGCAACGGCGTTCAGTAAGTCACTGCGCTTTCCTCGATGGGATAACTAGCTGATCACGGGATTTAGGTGACGAGGATATCGAAGCCGCCCGCCTCAACGATACCCTGGCAGGTGCTAGGTATACGATCCGACCGAACAGGTCTGACGACGAGGAGGAGGACGAGTCTGACTCGAACTCGGACTCCAGCTCTGACTCTGACTCAGAGTCGGACTCCAATGCCGATTCCGACGACTCAGAGAGCCCCAAGGCGAAGAAAAAGCGCCAGCGGGCCGAGAAGAAAGCTGAGAAAAAGCGTCAGGCGAGGAAGAAGAAGGCGCCAGCGGTCAAGAAGGGACCGCTGGCAAAGGCGGCGACCAAAGGGCCTGCCGGGGGGGAGGCATCGCAGGGCGTGGACGACGAAGTGGAGAAAGTGAGCAGCAAGGAGCAGAAGAAGGCACCGCCGAAGAAGAAGAAGGCTTCGACAGTGGAGGGCAATGCCGCCGACGGTGGGGGGAAGAAGGGAGAGAAGCGCAAGCGGAACACCAGCCCCGCCGCCCCTCGCCAGTCGCGCCGTATCAACGGCGGCAAAGCGTCGTCATCCATGGACGTCGACGGCGCCCCCTCCTCGTCGCAGGCTCCTCATAAGTCTCGTCGCCTCAACGGCGGTGAAGACCCCTCAGCCATGGACATAGACGGCGCCCCCTCCTCGTCGCAGAGCGCTAACACCGCCCCGCTGCTGACGACGGCAGCGACCTCCGCGCTGTCGCCGACGACAGTGACAACAGCAGAGCTGCCCACCCCGCCCACAACGCGGGTGGGGACAGGGACGGCCGCGCCGATGCCAGCGCGAGAGGCGGAGTCGCCCCCGCCGTCCTCTGCGGCGGCGCCGTCTCCTGCGCCGGCGCCGCCCTCTCCCTCCCCGGCGCCGCTGCTCCCGGAGATCAAGTTCCCCGCGAATGCGCCGGAGTGGCTTACGAAGTCTGTGAATTGGCTGATGAAGGAGGAGCTCGGGGTCCACTATCGCGCGCTGGTGGCCGCACTCATTGCTCTGGAGACGAAGTACGGCTTCGACCCCCAGAATAACGGCCAACTGCCCTCGACGAGCCGCCCTCCGCAGGTATACTCGTGGATTAGGGGCGGGCGGGGCACGAAACTCAAATTTCCCCCGAGCATCAACAACGTGGGTGAATACGCGGATCTGTGGCAAGAATGGTGGAACAGCCTCCAACCGGCATGGAGGGAGCAAGACGACGACGGGGAGTGGAAGCAGGACGAGGTAGCGAAGGGGGACGACGTGTGGGATCCCCTCGAGGCACCGGGCCAGAACGGGTGCCTCAGCGTCGTCGCGTCACTGTATTTTTGGGGACTTTGCAAAAAACGGGCCGACGGGCTCGAGGAGCGTTGGGAACGCGCGGTTTTAGATGCTACTTGGATGTTGGAGCAACTGTGCGCGTCGATTGATTAGCTACTTGTATGCCTACTCTACTGTAACAAAGTTTTACAGACTAAATATATATTTTTCTTTCTTTTTTTCGAGTTCAATAGGCTGTCTTGGCAAAAAACATGAAGGTTTGCAAGTCAGATGTAGAAAAAGGAGAACATCGGGAATCGAACGCGGAACCTCATGTACAATTCACGACGACGAGGGCTGTACTTGTACTAGTAGGCAATAGTAACAATACATCGCATTCAGAAATGTATTGTTCTACTACTAAGATATGAGAGCACCAGAGGTGAAAAAAAAAGTATGAAGGACGAGAAACAAAGGAGTAGGGCAGGCCAGGGTAATGAGTACTAGGGAAAGTGAGCAAGAATGGGGAGGACATGCGAGGTGTCCGCACACGCTGTGGGTGCCACGGTGAAACACTGAAAGAGGCAGCAACCACCAAGATGGTGTTTGGAGTAACAGGGGCGGGCGGGCGCGCACACGCAAGGGAGGTCGGTTGTGTGGGCGCTAGCAGGCGGAGGTTGGGCACGCCGATCGGGCGCAGAAGGAACCGCGAACGCGGCGCGGCGCGACGAGCAAGCGGAGGGCGGGCACGACGGACGGCACGACGGACGGTGCGCGGGCGCAACGGCGGGGAATAGCATGCGCAGGAGGAGTGGCTACTACCGGGGGCGGGAGTGGGTGGCAGGTGCGGCGGTCGGCGGCGGCACGGACGCGGGGCGGGTGTGAGTGCGCAAGTGGAATGAGCCGCGAGGGCGGCAAACCAACGGTCAGCGCAGCAGTGAGTCGGCCGCGGCGCAAGGCGGGGACGCAATGGGAGTGTAGGGGCCACCGCAAGGCGAGGCGAAGAGGCGGGAACGGCGGTAATGAAAGAAAAGTAATGGCTTACATAAGATATTGATTGTCCCAAAGTGGGACAACTATTGATGCGGCACCGACGAAATTCGAGGGGCGGAACGGGGGGGATTGCAGTCTTCGGAATAAACCGGAGGAGGCGGGCATTGGTGGTGAGGATAGCGAAGTACAAATGGAGCATTGATTAGGAGAGGATATTGATGCGGGGTGGTGAAAATTGATGGCCAGCATATTTGCAGCAAAATAAAAAACGCAAAAAGGCGCGGGAAAATGGCATCCCGGGCCGACCAAAACCCAGAAAATCGCCCCGGCCAAATAAGCCTCTAAGACGCCTAACACCAGCCAGGAGGTGGCTACAGCCAGCCCTTTGCGTGCTGTATTCCTGGCTGTGTCCAGGGTTTTTTGCGTATATATTACAGCTAGGGCTCCGGCAGCAAACGACATGGGAGGGGCTGCATTGGACGAATCTTCATCTTCTGAATCCGTCTCGGAGTAACAGGGCGGAGATTGGGGAGAGATACGGCAGGGGATGCCTGAAGACGACCCATACTGTGTCTCTATCTCAAAGAATGAGCCGTACTCCTGTGCAAGGACTTGGTGAAAGGCGGGCCCGGAGGTCAACAGTTCGGCGTGGGTAGCATGTTCGAGAACGACGGCGCTGCACTGCGTGTACAGGGCACGGAGGCTGTCAAGGTGGTCTTCGTGGAAACCGAACCGGTCCACCAGTCGTTGCATATACAGCAAACAGGCGACAGTGGGGGTGGGGCCTTTCTGCGAGCCAGTGGGAGATGGTCCCAACGCTTTGCTGACATGCCGCTACAAGAAGGAGGATTGGCATAAGTACGGAAAAAGTTATGGATTCCGCGAGACGACGTACCAGGAGTTGGAGGTAAACAAGGAGGTTCTTTCTCACCCAGGGGGCATCGCGGGGACGAGGCCGGGAGACGTAAAAACGATCACGGGCAAGCATGACCACGTCTCGCAGCGGCGAAAGCACCGTTTCGCAGTACGACGCCACGTCCGGGCGACGAAGATATCGAACTAGGGTTTCATCGTCGGGCAGGTCAACGTAGAAAACCTCGTACAAAGCCCGGGCATGGTATGACGGAGGAGAAAAGCGGGGTAGGTGCAAAACGAAGAGCCATGGGAACGAACGGAATTGTTGGGGACCAAGAACCACAAACGGCGTACTTATACTACGGGATCTACGCGTACGGGAAGTTGGCCATCAAACTGGTTTCTTGCCACGATAACGACCCGTTAACGCGAAATGCGGATATTCTACGCGACAGGACGCGCGCTTTGCAGCCTCGCCTGAGGACGACACGTACAACGCCAAAATTCGCGACAGGACTTGATGCGCGTCGGTGAGGGCGGTATTCTTGGCGGCGAACCCGTACCACTGTACGATGGAGGCGACGATTCGGAACATGTTACTGGCGAAACCCGCGACTTGGATATCCACTGGCAAGGCCTCCACACTGGACACGGCGAATGCGCCAAATAAAAGAAGGTGCTACAACATCAGCCGAGGAAGAATTCCCATACAAAGGACATACCAGGTCATCCGCCAAATGGATGAGAATTTTCCGTACACCAGCTAGCTCTGCACCAGATAACGACACGTACGGCGTGTCCCCTTTGAACGTGGGATCCACGGCGCCTTGCACGAAGTAAACGAATGGTCGAATGGTGGCGAGAAGGTATCGATTCATATGCAACGGCGACGACTCCGAGATAGGGAAGTCAGGATTAGGCGTGGAGAATGGTTCGGTGCACTTCACGAGCCGTTCAAAACGGCTCAGGTGCAAAAGTTTGTGGAAGACGGGATCCATATCGAGATGGGGAATTCCATGCGGAATTATATGGGATAAATTCTTGTCCGCATCCGGGCAGTAACCACCGTACGGAACATTTTCGATCACCACATCAGGATCTACGCAGGACCGATCGATCCGCCATACGGGAATTGAAATTACGGGTACCGGCCCAGAAGATCCGTACGGAAAGCCGGCAGAGGAAATGACCACTCATACTACGAACGCGGGCCTCCTTCATAACCCAAGGGGTAGCTTCAAGGTCGAGCATATGGTCCGCAGGACTTCCCGCCCGGGACTCTCCGTTAATGGCTCCTATGGGAATATTGAAGGCACGATGAGCGAAGACGCAGGCATGGAAATTACCATATCAGCCATGATGATGCCAATACTTTCCCGACTAACGCGGATAACGTCGCCGCCCGTACTCCGTTCTACCTCGATGGTTCCTTCCATACGGGAAATCGCGATTACGCACGCCTCGATAATGTGCTCCGTTTCTGTCCAGGACAGGGGGTCGGGAGACACGTCGAAGATCGGCGGAGCCTGCGGCATTGTGCGAATAGGGTGGAACGTTGAAACCTCGCGCCGCACGGAAAAATACGCCGGGATAGCATGATGAGGGTCGTATTCCTCGTACTCCAATGCGCCGGATTGGTCCACTCGTTGATGTAGCGCGAACGTCTCTGCGCAGCGGGCGAAAAAGAACTCCACTTGCGCCACGGCCATGTCCAAGCTGGACGCGCTAACGGATGTGCCATGAGTGTCTCCGTCGAATCCCACGCAGCGCAAGAGGACGAGAACGAGATAAAACATCCACGATGCCTCCGACGGGGTGTTCAGGCGGCTGAAATTGGCTCGCAATTCGTTCTGCCGCAACCGCGCGGCGTGATACTGCCCAAAATTTTTTCAGACACCTGTTGCCTCCAACGGACGGAATGCTTACGACGTGATCAACAATTATTCGCATACAGCATCGAATGCTGGCCAATTCATCCACGGTTAAATACGGCACGATTTTGGTGGCCCATCTATCCTCAAATACGGCGAGGGACACAAGAAAAATCTTCGGCCGTAGGTCGTCCTGTAAGAAATGGTGTAGGCCGCCAGGGGGTACTCCAACCAGATCCGGAGGCAGACGAGTTACTGAGCGGTGAAACCGGTCAAGGGCACAAACATCCATATCTCAAGACGCGATACGGGAAAAACAGAAATCAGGTTGCAGGGGTTCACTCTTTTATATGTCGCCGACCAGGGACGATCGGCATTTCAAAAGTATGGAGGAGATGTGAGCTATCACTTTGTGATCGCTCCCGCGGAGGCAAGAAAACACCTAAAACAATCAAATTCTCCATACTACGAACAAGCGCTATCAACCGGCCAAAAACATCTCTCACGAGCAACAGGGCCTGACCTTGAGTCGAACAAGGACCTCCGCCATACGAGGATCGTATTAGGCAGCGCATTACCAGCTACACCACCAGGCCAATGATAAAAAAAAGAAGCATACCTACCGCGAGGGTTGAACTCGCAACCTCCAGATTAAATGTCTGGCGCTCTTTCCAGTTGAGCTAGGCAGGGGACACCAAGGAAACATCCATACGAAACACACCACGCTAGCACGGGACTCAATACGGGAATTCAGGACAGATTATCCATACGCAACAAACCAACAAAAGACGGACCACGGACAATTCCCATACCACCGAAAGTCAAGTAAAAACCGAAGGCGATACACGTGGGGCAATTACCGTACACCCAGGGACCGAGTTAAACCGGAGGCAATGCGGAGGAACAACTATGAACTTACGGGTGAGAGAATTTGGGTACGGAAAACAAGGGGGAACAACTATGAACTTACGGGTGAGAGAATCTGGGCACGGAAAGAGGGTGTAGCGCGTGTAGCAGGGGTCGTGACGGGCACGAGGAGGATAAGCGAACGAGGCAGTGTAGGACGGGGGAAACAGTATAAATACGAGGCATGTAGTAGAGCAACAACATCTGACTTCTTAGCTAAAAACCCCCGGGTCAACAAGTCCCCTCCTATAAGGACTTGTCCCCTACTGCTCATCGCCACACTCTATTGGACATTAACTTGCCCTCTACAAGCCAGCTCATAGGCCAGAGTCCCGTATCATAAGAAAGACGGTCTCCTTGACTTACGTCTTGGATATCCCGTACGTTACACGGAAGCTTCGCCAAGTAACAAGCACAACGTCCTCCCCGAGCCTTGACACGCCGTACCCAGCCACATTGGCAGGAGAACAACGAACATAAAGTCCTCCCCGAGCCTTGACACGCCGTACCCAGCCACATTGGCAGGAGAACAACGACTACAAAGTACTCCCCGAGCCTTGACACGCCGTACCCAGCCACATTGGCAGGAGAACAACGACCCCGTATAGATATCGACATAAAGGGAGAAAGAGAGGAAGAGAGAGAGAAGGATATTGAAGGAAACATCTATATTTCCCATACACCACACACACCACACACACACCTTTCACGCTTGCCTTAGCTGGGCAAAAGTCTCATAACCAGCCACACCAATATTCCCCCCGCTCGGCTGAACACTTTCTGGTCGTCCGATACATACACTCGGCGCACGTAGAAAACGCAGCAAACATCACAGCGCCACTAAGGGACAACCCGCGAAAACCATCGAATTCAAAGCTGTTTACGACGCACGCAAGACGCTGCGGGACAAATCCCTTCTCCAGCAACTCAATGTCGGCCAGTTGAAACTGAGGGACTTCGTTGTGCTGGAAGTTCAAGTGGGCCGCTACGCTACGAGGGATGAGGGTGTCTCCGACGCGAAGGGAAAAAAGCGCAATATGGATCGCTGGCAATCCTTCTACGACTTGCAAGCGGTGTACAAATTCAAGGATGCCGTTCGTATGTCGCCTTCCTCTTCCACGGGCATGCCACTTGCTTACTGATTTTATTCAGAAGCTGACGATACCGCTCCGGCTGTGGCTGACTTCGAGATTTAACGGCGCCGCCTAGCCTTGTGCTCCGATATACCCGCCTATTGTGTACTATTTGTCCTATTTTCGCTCCAATACACTATGCTGTCTGACATTGTAAGAGACCCCTGAGCTCCTTGCTTGTCCACCACCATGGTTCCAACACTCAGTGATTTTGTGCTGCAAGACTGGATGCACGACCACCAAGATCTTACTCTCCCCGCCCTGCGCACTCTTGCGAAGACTAAAGATCCACCTTGGACGCTCGGAGAAAAAGTTTTCATTCCTTGTTCCACATTAACGTTAGTGCTAACTTTGGTCCCAGCGTATACGCCGCTTGAGGTCCATGCCCTGTAACGCGGCTCTCGTCTCAGCGGTCGCCGACACATGCCTGGCGCGAGATGCGTTGATCCCCCTCATACGCGTGGCGTTTCTGAACGACGTAACGTCCTCCAAGTCTCTGGACAGCATCGCGGAACTGCTGGGCAACCCGGAGGTGTGCATTCCCTCCGATCTGTTCATGAAAAGACAATAACATGGTTCAGCCTGTTCTCTTGGGTTCGCTTTACGATCGCGATCCTGACGCGGTTTCATGGTACTATGAAGTTTACCATATCCCGGATGCGAAGAACACAAACCACGTATTGAGCAAGATTTTTGGAAAGCAGGTATCTGGTACTGCACTGTTCATTAAGAATGCGCCGGTGGGCGCGGCGCTCGACCGAACTGTGTCGAGGTCGCATATCGTAAAAATGCTTTGGTACTACTACATATCCGGTATTCGCCCTGCACAAGTTGCGTCCGAACGTACGCTGGAGCGTCTCATCATAAACCTTTAAACACCTTGTATGTTGGCGCTCGCCATTGCTCCTGCCAAATCCATGTCGTCTGCGGCCGGTGTATTTTGGGCTGCGATAACTCCATAGTCTTGTAAACGAGTTGGGTGCAAAACTTCTAAACTTCTATGGTATGCCGCATACCATAGAAGTTTTGCATACCGTATGCGCAATTATATTGTAGGACTGTACCCAGGTCAGCGACGCGTTCGAGCACAAAAGCGTGAATACCTTGATTGTTAAGCGGGCGACGTGCTGTTCTACACGGTGCATAGTCACGTCCGCCAGAATTATATCCCCCACTCCTGGTACGCCGTTGATCGTCTGAACTTCGTCAAAGCTCGAGTTCCTGTTTGGCGAAATCGGCGCACCGTGGTGAGAGACAAATAATAAACAACTATTTCCCCTGCTTCTGTAGTCCATGGGGACGCGATTATCGTACCCTGTACGCGTTGCAGTATGTTTAAGGCCGATGTATATGCTGTGACATACCGGCGCTATCTCCTGGTCCATAACGCGCGTGAGGGAAGCGACATCTTGTGCCCATAAGTAGGTCACCTGCGAGACCGCGTTGCCGACGGGGACGAGGATCAGCCGGGTTGCTCCTCCGTCCTGATACGCGTGAGGCTCGCGTCGCGTACGTTGGTCCCGTACACACACCTCGTCTGCAAAGTTCACCGTGCCTAACACGAACGCGCGTGCAGGCCTGCCTTCTTCCATCGCGTACACAAAACGATCGACCAAATCTTCTGTCACGTCCGAACGCGCCTCCCCAATTCCGTCCAGCGACCCCACGAGTGTCTCCGCTTGCCGGAGTTGCTCTTGGTCGAAGAAGTCCTTGCCCGGGCGGGTGCCCAGTCGTTGCACGCTTGGGCGGATGGTATGCATGGTGAGAACTGTTCGGTTGATCCCGGTCACAGTGCCTGATTTCCCTCCGTGGCTTCGAGCGTCGCCCCTAGCTTACTTGCGACTACTATGGCGCTGTTGGCCCCAGTCAGTTGGGACAATGTTCACTTTGTGCGCAACGCGATCAAGTTCTGCCAACCGGTAATCTCAAGCCACCCGCCGGACCATCGGATGCTGACCCCTTTGAAGGCATTCGCGCGCAGGCAGGCGGCTTGGCTTTTTCCGGATGGAAACCTCATAGGACGACGTCTCTGGGTTCGAGTGCCTGTCACACGTGGGCTTCGGCGAGCATACAGGATCGAGCAACTCGAGTTTGATATGTGGCTCAACTGCGGTAGGAGTGGGGCAGTACCGACAACTGACGGCGAACACAACACCCTGCTTGTTGAGCGCTTCCCTTTTGACGAGCCCGTCGACCTGGAATTTGCGTATTGGATCGTCGTCACTGACCAGCGAACCTGGGGTCCAAATGTCCACCCCGTCAACGCTCTTATCAATGGTCTGGTCCCCGGCCTGGCTCTACCTTGGCGCGGAAACGTCCTTGTGTTCAAGAGAGGAAAGGGCAAAGGACATCCTGTCATTAACATCTCGGATAACGAAACCACGTTCGTTGAGGCCATAATCAAACGGTATGGATTGCTCTTCAATTGCCCGCCCCGTCGCTAATCGTTCGCAGGGTTATACGCGATGGACTTATTGGGAGCGCACGCAGTCAAGTTTAGACAATGTGATCGGTTTCGATGTCATACCCTATCTGTTGTGAACCTAATACTTAAACGTTACATGGGACGCTTCGTTTCATTCAGATGCCCTACCAAACTCGCGCCATTGCCCGCTTGGGCCGGGTGTCCGCCGCCGTTCAAGTATGGAGTGTCGACGAACTGTACAACGCCATCGTCCAATCTTGCACGCTCGCACAGCTCACACGATTCCGCGGTCTCTCGAAACAGGAGCAAACGCAGGTTCTCACCGTCTTCCACAGTCGCGTGCTCAAGTATACGCTGCCTTTCTTCCCGGACGCAGCCTCCCATCGCCGCTTTTTCCTCGCCTTGAACTTGCACCGATCACTTATAGTCGGGTCGGTTCCCCTCGCAGTATTGTCCATGCCCTCCTCGCCTGCATGCCCGGACAACCTCAATCTCATCGCCCCTCCGACAACACGGGCGAGGTGGGCGCATAGCATGGTGTACGTCTTGCACTGCACACTCCTGGTTGAAGCGGCGTGTGCGGGACCGTACGAAATCGCAGGTTGCAAGTACATGCGCTTCTCGCACCCGGATGTACCGGTGAGTCATGCTAGTGTGCGCAGGGCGTCATTGACCCACCTTCGAAGAACAAATTCATTACCATCACTTTTTCCAGCCGACCCACCGTTGGCGAGCTCTTATTCGCTGCGCCGAATTCCAATCAATGGAACGCCATTTCTGCGCATACGCTGATCTGTCCCACCGTTGACGCAACATCTCAAGGCGAAGCTGTGATGGGCTGGTGGGGCCGCGATAAGGTGTTCTCCGAAGGCCACGAGCCCGTACAGGGTAATTACACAGTTCCCTTGCTACCAGGTGCTGACGACATTCAAGGCCTTCAGCTGGTGTCTCCATTGCCATCCGCCGTGAAATTGTACACCGACACTGACCAATGGTCGAAGCCGTGCGGTTTGCTGTGCCCCGGAATCCCCCGGTTCGTGCGCGATTTGAAGGGCATTGGCCATTGGGGCTGGGGTGGTATTGCGTCGAGCGGCACGACGTACGACCAAGCGTTGACTGAGCTCAGCCGCAGTTCTTTGAAGTGGTCCATCGGGGAGAAGTGCGGAAACCTGCGTTGCGAGAACGGTCCGAATGCCCAGTAGCGCCCCTGACTTGCCAGGGGCGATCGTACATATACCCTGTTTATACCCCTTGTAAGGACTGAATCCCTTAAAGCTTTATCCGCGACCAGAGCGCCGCAACGATCCCCCTCATGGCTGCTGAAGAACCCCGCTGGCCTGCTGAACTTGGCTCGATAGCCGACGTCTTGGACTTCCTGACCAAGACTGGCACCCCCAATCTTGCGTCTTCCGAATTCGGATTGGACTACTACCCCCCCGCGAAATCCACTTTTGTGGAAAACTCAGTTTACTGCGACGCGGACGGGGCACCTTACCGGTTCTTTGTGTTTGGTAAAGCCACATCGGGTCTTGTAAGCAGTTAGCTTTTGCACTGCCCGCGCTAAAGTGTCGCAGGTTTACGGAGATTCCGGGCCCTATTTCACCATCGAAAGCGGTGGGGCACCCGATGACCGTGCTGGTCCCAATTTCTGCGGACAATTAAAGGCGCTGGCGCTCCCGGTGAGAAGAGACGAAGATGAGGATTACGACGAAAATAAGAATAAGGTTTGTCGGTGCTTGGCGTGGGACCCGTTATTGACTGCGCTTAGAACATGCTTGTTACGCCTTGCACCGACAGCAACCCATACGACATGACTGGGGGTACCTACATAAACCTTCGCGTCGGTTACCACTGCGTACTTTGGAACGAAGACTCGGACGCGGGGAAACTGCAGCGTACAATTCCAAGCCCGGGCGCAGATTATTCAGTGTCTGCGGGCAGCTGGGTGTTGGGTTTCGGAACGCTTCATAAGCGCGAGAGCGTGCACTGGGAGACCAGGGTTTGTTCCACTCGTACTGCTGGAATTTGATTTCATCTGCCGAGTAGCGCTATGAGCTCATGGTATGGGACTTACGCATCCTGAATATCGGCGAGAGCACTCGCGAGCTGTGCCCGTCGGAGGCCGCAACATATCTCGGTGCTGACGCTGAGGATGTCCGCTCGACCGCAAGCTCAAACGCAGCGCCTCCCACCATCCTACAGGCCCACCGCGAAAGAGGTACCTCCGGCATTGACGTTTTACCCTTGCTTACTCCCCGACAGCAAGCGTTCCAGGGCTCGGGCGACTTAGGATGGACCAGGGCTTTGACGGGGTGCTTTCAATTATGGTGCTGAACTGAACGTTTCCTGTACGCTTTTCCCGTGGGGAATAACGAACGCGGATTAATAGATTCTGTGTCGTCGTCATGTTGCCCGAGCCCTATCTGCCTCCCCTGAGATATTCAAGTCCTTGGCGTTGCCGCAGGTACGATCGGTCGTTCACACCCGTTTAAACGGGCTCAGCAGAAGGAATCACATCAGAATCTCCCATGTTCGTTGTACAAACCCAGCAAGTGGTGCGTCCGACAGTCCGTGTACGGTTTGTGTTCGCTGAAATCGGGTAGTATCACGAAGATCCCGTCCAGGGAATACTGGAAGGCATCGCTTCAATCTCAATTCGGGATGGCCCAAGGGTAGTTCTGCGGCTGATATGGACCTCACGCTGATAGTTTCCAGAGTACGGTCGCTCATGTCCGCGGCATGTTGTTCGCGGCTAATTCGCCATCCTTCGCCTGGATCCCAGTAGCGATGACTCAAGACCCCGCCGTAGCCTCGCTCGGCGACGTGGACTGCGCGACTTGGATCTCGCCCCGCGCCATCGACTTCGAGAAGTGCTCCAGTCGGATTGATTATCTTCCCGGGCGGAATCCAATCCCGCTCAAGCATTCACTCTGCTTGGTTTTCTGCGACCAGGATGACTTCGCGGGCGCGCCTCAAGTTAACGCGCAGGTTAACGCCTTGGCTGGGACGTCAACTTGGCGCGGGAATGTTATGGTCCTGCGCCACTCGGACGACGGTCGGGGTTTTGCGAGTTTGGATGAAAGCGATGTCAAAAAGGTGCACTTCGTTGTTCAAAGGTTGGCGCTGTTTCTCTCTTTTTGCCGCGGTCTAATCGTGCGCAGGACAATCCGGGACTGGGGGTTATTTTGATCGCCGGGCCGTCGCTTACGACATTGTGTCATACTCTCGTGTCGTTACTGCCCACCTTGTTTCTGTATACCCACGTCACCTCCTGCAATCGCCATCCAGCGTATCGTAACCGAATATTCGGCGCTTGAATCGTTTGAACCGCATGCGCAATGACCTCCTCCTCTCGCCAGGGGTTAGCGAAGGACAGGAACTGTCGATATGCCAAACGCTCGATCGTCTTAGTTGCTCCTGAATCTCCAACTGTTGATAGGTACACCCTTATCATCGTCCAGGTTTCGTGTGCGGGGACATGGACCACCTCGTTCCGTTTTATCGCAGCCACGAAGGCTTAGACTGGTATCCTATCGACGCCGATGCCGGCTGCCAAAGCGACCCAGTGGACCTGCAATGGTGGCACTACTGCAGGGACACAAGCGAAGCCCCTCAGCCCAATCCCATGACAGCTGCACAGAAAGAGGGTACGTGCGGGACTGTCGGTTTCCAGATGTCTTTTTGAGCTTTGCCACAGACGTGCGTGCGCGCTTCAAGTGCAAGATCTGTTGGCAGACTTTCTTCATGCCAGTCGTGTACGCCTCGCTACTTCGCAACATTATCCGCTGACAATGTGCAGGCCTTTGTGTATGCACGTCTTTTGCTACGGCTGCTTGCTGTTTTGGTTCAAGAATGGTCGCCTCGAGTGCGCTGAGTGCGACGCTATTGTTGACGAGAAACCCATCAAAGACAACGCCTTCGAATTGGCCCTGGCCACCGCGATATCGGACGGGATAATTGACAAATCTCCCGTACAGCCAGGGAAACGTGTCACTGCGTCTGATGATGCGTACCGTTGGGAAGGCATTGTATTTGCGCGAGACTGCCTTCAAAACCAGGGATCGAGTTTGGAACGCGCTGCTTCTCTTTAAGTACTGCCTGTACTCGCTGATACCCGTGTCCATTTCTACACCGCCCCTTTGCAGTTCAAATTTCTTCAAATTGTACGACGCGTGCCCTTTTAACTTGCGGGCCAGACGGTGAGCGGGTGCATCTGCCTCACTACGCGTCGTTCTGTGTTCCAGAAGCACAAATGAAACAGTGCCGCGCCGCGCTGTGTTGTTCTTTGTCTCACCCCCCCCTGTGTGACGTCGCTGATCACCCGTCTCCAAGGTCGTCGACCACCGCCCTCGAGCATCATGGACGAACCGGAGGATGTGCTGCCCTTCCCGCAATTCCTAGGCGACCATGAATACATGCGGGACTTCTGGCCTGGCGACGAGTACGCTGTCGTTGGGACGTCCAGTTGGGTGACGCCCTACGAGAAGTATGGCCAGCAGTTCACGGCTAGGGTCATCGGACGAGTTCACGAAGTCCTGCGAACAGGCGCAAGCCAATCCGTGCGTGTATGCATCGCCGCGAATTCAATACGCTGACACTGTCCAGATTCTGGTTCTGACAAAACCGACAGCGCCTGACGCTGCACAAGACTTGTTCACAGACGCCTACGCCATCGCAGACCATATGATCTTGGTCGACAGAGAAGATGTGTCGAGGGTAGGTCCACTTTTAATACGTTGTTCTTGCTGACGGGGGCCCTGCGACAGATCATCGTGATGGAGACCCACTGGTGCGCCGGGAACGCACTTTTTGTGTCACTGAACAATCGCACCGAACGGGTACCGTTACTTTGAGTTTTGCGGATCGGCGCTGAAACAAAAACAGGCAGAATCAATGCGTGCCGGAGACCTCGTTACCTGTGAAGTCTTGCTGCGGCGTGAGGAGCGGCAGGCACCTTGGAGCACGACTTCTTGTCGCTTGTACAGCAGGGTGCATTCATTACACTCCTGCAACGGAACTTGGGCTAAACGTAACAAGGTCTATCGCATGTTGGCACTCAGCGTGGATGTACAGATTTGAACGTAGTGTCGATTTAGCTGTTTCCGGTCGCTCTACATTTGCTTGTTCCAATAGCGCAGAACTTTGGCAGATTCCGTCAGCGGCCCTGATCGAAGTACTGTATATAATCGCAACCCTATCAAGGTGGAACTGCTAAAAGAGCCACGGCAGAACCGATGGGCCATACGATTCTTATTAGCGCTGGACCTCTGAACAGTAAGGCGATACCCTCTGCAAAGCGTGCCCTGATGGATTGACTGCGCAGTGCCTTCGGACATTCACCTTGACGCTTGGCAGTACGCGATCCGCTTCCTATTGCGCACGCCCGAGGGGCCCGACTCGCGGAGGGTCCTATCCACTATGACTGCTCAACAACTCTTCAGCGCCGCGCTGTCGTCGAGACGCCTA
This sequence comes from Mycena vitilis, assembly GCA_029203975.1. Taxonomy (NCBI): domain Eukaryota; kingdom Fungi; phylum Basidiomycota; class Agaricomycetes; order Agaricales; family Mycenaceae; genus Mycena; species Mycena vitilis. Next base: position 64,090 of record JARGYF010000071.1, read on the forward strand.
TATTACATCGTCACTAACTATGTGGAGCATCTTGGGCTGTGCGGATTGGATCTCGAGGTCGACGACTGGGACGGGAGCGACGGAGGAAGCGAACACTCCGGTGAGGTCTGGTGAAACGCGAGGCAATGATGCTAACGACACCTCAGTGGCTGACTCGGTCAGACTGCCAACCAGACTTGGACGCCAAATCCTCGGAGACCTGGCGCTGGCGGACCACCTCAAGTATGCCCAGGTCTCTCAAGACGGAGCTTCCGCTGCGGGGGAAGCTCTCCAAAACGCCGCCGTGTCGATTCTCCGGCGATTCGGCCTTAGATTCACGGACGTTAGGTTGATGCAAACCGCTACAGGGGCTATCATTTCGGGCTCTACGATACCGTCCATGATGGCGACAATCAAGAAATTCCACCCACGCGATCTGGATGTCTACGCAGGCCGCGGCAAGGGCTTCGACGTGATGCGTTTCCTCACAAAAGGGGGGAAGTACAGGCTCGTGGGGCAGAGCGGGACGTACGACTTCGCTGCGGGCATTGGAAAGGTGTACACAGTGCGTCACATCAGGACGGGGCGGGAGATTAACGTCATAGAATCCCTGACCGACAATCCTCTCGACGCCGTCGCACACTTCCACTCCACATGCGTTTTTGGGGCGTGGACTGCCGAGGGGTTCTGGCACGCGTATCCCCGCCTTACCTTCGCTGGACTATCCATGACCTCCGCATCAAACATGCCCCTCTTGAACGACCTGGTTCATCATAAACGGGTGTGGCGTATCCTGCGGAAGTATTGTGGCCGGGGATTCTCGTTCGTGGCGGAGCACTCGCCTCCGCATGCGTGCGGCGTCGACAGCGACTGCCCTTGCACCATGCGCTCGTCCGATGACGAGGGATGCATGCTCACTCGATTCCCGGGTTGGCATTTTACCAGCGACGTCGTCCCTGTCCGTGCTACTACGTGGAGCTTGAACGGAACGGGATGCTCTTCTGGCATCTTGGCGCATTCTGATGATTCAAAAGGACCCGCTGGTGAGTGGACTTCAGACAACCGTGCACAAGCGCTAATTGACGTAGTATCGTATTGGAAACAAATGCTCAAGGAATATGCCGTTCTGCGGACAGCGCCCAGCTACGTACTTAGTATGGAGGAGTTCGACCAACTACGTACTTAGTATGGAGGACTTATGGAAGTGATTGGTTGTAGGAGAACGTATTTACGATGTGAACGTGACGGGGCCAGCTGTATTGTTTGCGTGATTTATCCAGGACCAGGACCAGGGGGAGGTTCCAGGACATGCCCAGCGGGCCTTCGGAATCACAAGGATGTTTGTCGTCTCCTTATGGCTTTCTATTTGCCCCGCACCAATCAACGAGCCAATAAACTGGGTCAAGGCGCCAACAGAAGCGCTCATGTTGGTGGCAGGATCATCTCCGAGAAAAGACAATGATTCCAGGACTGGAGCGTCCCAGTGGTCCACACCGACGAAAATATTGCGCTGTTTGGAGCTCGCAGCGTGCTGGGTATCATCATATTAAGTTATCATAGACAAATGAGATAAGAGGAGACGTACCACTAGTGCTTCGATCATGTTTGTGGGTGAGCTACGTTGCTGGGGTGAAAGCATGATATTAACATCAAGCTCGGCTTCATACTTGATGAGAAACTTCTCCATGGTACCGCAAAGATACTTCTCGATAGCACGAGCGATGTCGTGGTCCTCCGAGTCCGTGGCTTTCTCTATCTTCGTGAGATCGAAAAGTAAACATAAACAGTTTCGTGCCATCTTGGACCACTGGGGCACAGGCCCCCGCGGATTTGGGGTTTCATCTCTTTGTCGGATCTTTTGTCCGATTGCCAAAGGCAGGAAGAGTCGCTCCCACGCATCTTTCTCCCAGTGGCATTCAATGAATGTCGACAACATCGACATAAAAGTGGTCTTCCCGGTTTTAGGTGGAAGCACCAGGAAGCAGCCGGTAGACTTGTTGAGATATTCGCAGATCGCGCAAAGGAATGCAGTTTTGTCCACCAAGACCACCCCTTCGCTGTTCAGGATCGAAGAGTACACGAAAGATGGCGGTAAAAGATTTAAGGGGGTTTTCGGGTCGGGAGACGGTATTACGTGCAGCCCTTCAGGCCACGAAAATTCCAATTTCGGTTTCTTGACTTTACTGTGATTCTCGTTCTCCGTGTCACTGGCGCTGGAGGACAGAGGCCGCGCCCTTTTCGTGGGGGAGGTGCTGCCGGGAGCGTACACCTTGATCGCGGGAGGAACCGCGCCAATTTTGGCCTCTGATAGTTCCCGTATAAGTGGCATATCTAGATTTTGAGATGATCCACTCACGCTTGGGGATGAACGTACACTCCAAAAGAATCGTGACCTCGTCAACCGTAGATGCCGAAGACTTGATGTACTGTAAGAGGGGGTGGTACGATTTCATGGGTTGCAATCCCGTCGTCTCGTCCGAGACCAACTCCGACATGTTCTGGGTGGCCTGAAATGCAGTGGCGATGGGACGTTGTGAGGCTGGCACTTGCGCTGCGCGCTGCGTACCCCCTCATGTCCCCTCCGACCCGGCGCCCGACACCACAACCCGTACGGAAGGAACGACCCACTTGTCCCAATCGGGCACCAACGTTGCCAAATGCGGACTCACGACCTACGACGCCGCCAACCGACACACGGGCAAAAGACCAACGGCCCACCGCGAGGGTTGAACTCGCGACCTTGACATTAAGAGTGTCATGCTCTATCCTACTGAGCTAGGCGGACGATGCAGGCTCCGGCACAACGGCGAACGACGCCGCGTGCCCGATTTCACAGACCGCCACTGACGGGTCCGCACACCTGCCCGACCCCACGATCTCCACCCTGTGTCCAGCACCGAGCACCGGGAGCCCAGGAATATCAAATTACGCGTTACACCACGAGGTGCGCCCGGCTAGCCGCGACACCGTTACACAAAAGGCTCGCGACGTCGCCTTCCGGGCAAACCCACCCAAGCACTCCGCGAACCCTGAACCAGCGATACGACACACCGACGCTATCCCCCACCAACAAGTAACGATTATCACGAGAAGAACGACGCGATTCCAACGTATGGCGGCCTGCCGGGGCGCGACACCGTGTGCACGGAGCAGGGCGCGGGAAGACATGAAACATGAGATCGTCGGATAGAGGCATAAGGCTGACGAGAGGGAAGGGAAACGTGACGCGTAGGGAAAAGGTATAAAAGCAGAGCGGATACAGGCTGGGTAGTCAGTCAATTACGGGCATAAGAAGCCTTCCCCACCACTTGTACCCACAAGTACCACTTTAACCCGTCTCACCCTTTGACCACACTCTCCCACTTGTCCTCAGGACATTTCACCGATCCCCCCAGGGACAGACCTCTACCTCACCAGAGTCTCCCTGTTCATACGAAGCCCGGGCTCGCTCACCGTTGGATAATCACCTTCACAGGCACCGCGCCGTGTAGAAGTTGCCCAGAGCAGAGCCGTATAGGAACAAATCGCCGTTCGACCGACCTACCAGTAACACATTCATTCGCCTACAGGTGGCCCGGCGACCGACGTCGACGCTAAACTCGAGACACAGAGTTGTCTAAGCGGAAACCGCTGCGCCCAGAGATCATCGAGGGAAGGAACGCAGAGGGAGAAGCAACGAGAAGCATCGTGGTTTAGGGCAGAAATAGCTCCGTCCACCGGACTCTGACCCCAGGATAAGAAATTCTGCACGTTTTACGCCGTTTATTTGCTAACAACAGGAACACCCGTTGAAGACTACCGACTCCCCGTTCACGGAGTACGACGCCGCGCGCCGCGCTCGCACACACACACACACACACACTCCATCGACGCACGCTCGACACACACACCACACACACACATATTCCACGGCTCTAGGCTAACGTCTATCCTACCTCTCAAATAGACCCGACTCTAATCACCCCCCAGTGGAAGAACAAGCTAGCCTACGAGACAATAAATCGCTCAGTAGCAGCACCGCTGTCCTTATCACAGCGCCCGCGCATCGCCGGGATAGTGCCATTCGAGCTATGCCTTGCGCTGGCGGTGGGCGTCGACGGGGCTTCGCGGGGCGGATTCAAGGAATGGCCGAACTCGGAGCGGGAGCTCGTTGCTGCGCGCGCACCGGGGGCGGGGATCGTTCGTGTACCGGTACCAGCTCCATGCGCACCCGGGGCTGCCGCCGCCGCCGCTCTGCACCGGGCGCGCTGCGTACGGACGCATGAGTCTTAGCTTCAGCCCGGCGCGGCCGTGGTATTGCTGGGGCCCGGGGCGTGAAGCTACCGCTGGCGCGGAGGGTGGCGGCGGGGGCGCTATTGAATGCGGTGCGGGTGCGAATGCGAGGAAAGCCGCGGCCTGCATCAGCGTCGTACGAGTGCCGGTGGTAGAGCCGAGTAGGGGTGCAAACGAGCACGAAATGTGTACGTTCCCTTGCATCTCCCTCTCTCCCTCCCTCCTCTCAGTTCTGATCGTTTCTCAGACATTCTCTAACGCCCCGAATGGCGCATCCTTCGCCTGCGGCTTGCGCTACGAATCCACATGTCGCGCCAACAGCTAGCGATCGGATGCTGGTGCATGTCGGAGGGAGACGCGGGCGGTGCGCGGGCGGCGATGGTACATCGGAGTGCGGCTACAAGTACAAGACAAGGTGAGGAGCATGCTGCGGATCTTCCTATTTTCAGGCCGCTTATACCATCCTCTCAGACATTCCCTCCAGCGCCCGTATGCGCAGAGGCGAGCGCATTTCGTACCCTGCGCATCTCACGACTTCAAGTCGGCTTTTCCTCCTCGTCCATCGTTACCCATACTGATCAATCCCCAGATCCCCCACCGCCTGCGCGCCGCGCCGTACCCGGCAACCGAAAGGCGGGCTACGAAGGCATGCATGCACAGCGTCGGCGGTGGGCGGGCCGTCCATCCACGTCTGCAGGTATATGAGCAGGAGCTGCTGGGGCGGGGCCCGACGCTGATGTGCACGCGCTCGCCCCTGGTGCGCACGGGAGCGGAGGCTCGTTACTCCACCTTCACGGGCGCGGGACGGGCCTATCCCTCATGTACCCTGTGTACTAGTAGTTAGTTAGCTACATACCGGATTGTAAAATTTAGCTTCAGTCTAATGTAATACTTCACGACTTAAGATGTAAGTAATTGTTCTTGTCTTAAGCTGCAAGGAAAGGGCCTTAGTTTAAGATGCAAAGAATCGTCTCGTCTTAAGCCCTGTGTATTGCACGCCGACTCAAGCTTGAATTAAACCCAAAATCTTAAGCAGATGAAAAACTGTATATAACGGAACTCTACTCTTCGCCGCGTAAAAACGCCTCCGAGTGGAAGACGGGGTTCATCCCATCCTTGTGCAGAGCAGCTACGGTCACCCGGTTCCTAATCGCGATCATTTCATCGAGGTAGAAATTGTATCTGCACGAACAAAGGTTACACAGCGACCTTAAAGGTGGAATTGTAAGCTTACCTGGACTCGGGCATTTCACGGACAATAGATTGAAAGCCTCCAAACCAGGCATTTGTCTGCTCTGCCACCGAAGAGTTGAAAAACCAGTTCCCTTCTCCGTCCATGAGTTGCGGGAAGAGTGCTGGGTTGTTGTGAGTGTTGCAGAAGTTGTCGCTATGGCCAGGGGCATGGAAAACATCGACTGGCAAGCCGACATTGTCGAAGTAGTGATCACCGCAGTGGAGAAGATGCTTCAGGACATTGCAGTTATTGTCATAGAAAATATATTGCGGAAGGGAGTTGGGGTATCGGGGAGGAAAAGTCGTTTTGAGGAAGTCCTACAGCAGACTAAATGAGAACAAGATGCACATGGCATGGATTGAATACCTTCTGACCCGACACGCTCTCCGCCCCAAAAAAGGTAGCTCTCGAGATGACAATGCCGCAGCATCGAACAAATAACTGTTCGTTGTGAGTCCACCGCCGAGAGGGACGACCCTTGACCTTCGGGGCAGTGGTATCTGATGCTGCTTCATCTTCCTCCTCATCCTCTGCGTTGATAGCACCAGCCGCAACAACATCAGCCTCAACAACACCCGCACGACGGAGCCGACGTTTCAGCTCATCCGCGGACTTTTTTCCTCTCGACGTTTCCCAAGCCGAATGCTCCGTCAAGGTGCAGGTCAGATGGTCAAACCGAGCAGGGAGCATGCAATTAATAATGCAGCACTGCAGGTCCTTGTGCCGATGGAAAGGGCAAAATCGGTCTTGTGTGCTGTTTAGGCGCACCTTGCAGTCATGCACATTGCAGCAAGGATGACCCAATGTAACACCGTCAGCAACACCCACTGAGATGTAGTCTGAAAGAGAGCAGTCATAAGCCTTTCGTCGAAACAATAGCAGACCAACTGACATATTAATCCTTCGGGAGTGATCCACTTTCTCATACAGCCATTGCAAGCGTGCGGCCACATTTCTTGACCAGTTCCCGCCATGAAGTAGTTGCGCTCATCCATTGCTTGAATAAAACGGACTTTTTGCAAGCCACCATGCGGAAGAACCAGTGATTGCTGCCTCGAATTCTTGTGCCGTAGCAGCGCATGTAAGAAGAATGCGTCAAGAACAAGGACTTCAGAAAGTTCATGAGACAGGCGTGATGAATTTGGGATAGGGGTTGTTGGCGGGGAGAGGGCCATATTGTATATTCTCGCAATGCTCTGAGCCGAACAACTGAGCGCAAGGCAGTCAGACTTTTGACCAATAAAGATGCAACACACTTACTGCGCTAGGGCCATCTCGGCCTCGAAAAATCGACAGAGATCACCCTCCACAAAAGAATGTTCGAAGACGTGGAGGATATTTGACTGTTCAGTGTAATATGTTCTTTCTGCACTTTCCGAAGCAGCATTTTGGACACTATAATTGTGGTAGTAGCGTGTGAGACACTCTACCGACTTGTCAGTAAAGTTCGGCGGGAAATTTCAATACTCACTTCGACAATAGGTGGAATGTGAGAGAACTGGGAGAACACCGCGATGCAGAGTATAAAGTCGTGATTCATACTCTCTCGGGTCTGTCAGAGGTGTGTTCGCGCACTCAGTGCGAGGACAATGCTTATGTGGCGGATGGATGGGAACGGCTCCTTTTATGGGGAGCAATGTGTTAGCTGCATTATCAGTGTAAACACAGTATATCTCACCGAGCTTATTTTCGAGGCCATGCAAGCGGAACAAGTCATCATCGGCAACATTGATTTCGAGCTCCAGTCTCTCGATTATGTCGTAAAACGCAATCCAGCACAGTTGAACATGACTGTAATCCAGCTGTAGAACAGCAGCCAGAAATTGGCCGATATGTTGCGGCAGTAATTCGGGTAGTTCATTGTTTTTGCAATCGAGAATGATTTCCGCCCAGATACGTTTGGTGATCCTGATAAAGCGCTCAAGCTGAACCCACTTGAGATTATCAGACAGAGTTGGGTGTTGGAACAGCCGCTCTAGTACTTCACAAGAAGCAACTTCCATGGTAGATCAGCGGAGGAAGAGAGAGCAAACAGATTATCGCAATCTGGCGGCCAAATGGGTCGAACTTGGCTTTTCGTGTGCCCGCTATATCTGGTATTTCCGTGAGATTTGGCTCCATAGAACGGGTTTGGCTAGCGTTTAGAGTGGTCATGAAAGTAGTTTGTATTTTCAGAGTGCTCGGACAGACTGAAATAATTCGGCTGAAAATCGACGGTGTCAGCCTTTACCATCACAGATTGATGGTAAAGGCTGACACCGTCGATTTTAGAGTGGCAGTGCATGTCGGAGATGGCCGAGGCTTGAGACCTACAAGAAAGTTTTCCGCCTTAAGTCCCAGGAGATTTTGAGAATGCTTAAGACTTATTACATTCTGCAGCCCTTAAGACATGGCTATTCATATGCCTTAAGACATGGACTATTACAATTGTCTTAAGGCCGAGGAAAGCCGGCCTCTTAAGGCGTGTCCGGCGCGTCCGCCGGATCCGGCGGAAATCCCCCGTGACGCTGACGCTCATAGGTTGCGGGTGAAGCAAATTATTCGGAAACAGTTATATAATGTACGATGTGAATGCCTTTATACAGAGTTACAAATGCGATGGAACCAAGAACAAACTATGTATCACGCATGCAGCGAAAAGAATATATGTAAACGGCATCGAGACCGACCTCATCTCCAGACCCCACCAATCAAGCCAAGCCATGTACGTGCACCCGAGTCTACTGCCCGCAATCTGGGTCTATGGGGCGCGCACTAGAACCATGCCATATAGCTCGTCTCCGCGAGCTCCGCGGTGAGCGCGCCGTGGTCGAAGTTGAACGCATCGTTCGCCGCGATGCGCGGCTCAGACGGCATGAATGGTGTGGGTTGTGCCGATGCGAACCCCTCCTCCATACCCATGCCGCCGTTCCCACCACCGATGCGGTACCGCTCGTCGATCCCAACACCCATGGTGGCGAAGCGGTACACGTCCGGCAACCACGTCTCGGTGTTTGTATTCGCGGCTGACAGCGGCGGGACGTGGGGCATCGGAACGTGGGGCGGCGCGAACGTCATCTCCTCCGCATACCGTGCGAGCGTTGGGTGCGCGTGGCGGAACGCAGGCGGGAGCTGCGCGCCTGTCACTGAGGGCGGAGGCAGAGACGCCGCGGAGTGCCACTGTGAGCACGCGCGCCGTGCCTTGTCTGCAAGCTTTTCCATAATAGGCTGCAGGCAATTTATACATCGTTGAACGAAAGATGACGGTAAAATATCACTCACAAGGGACTTCGCGCTGAATGGAAGCAGCGTCGCGACGCGTCGGAAGAGGCGGCAAACGCGGTCGAGGTCTTGCAGCGCGTACGGAGCAAGCGACGTGGCCGGTGCGCGGGAAACGAACAGCGACAACGTTACCTAAGTGGAATCGCTCGATCTTTCAGGCTTTTGATGGAAGTAGGGAACAGCGCACCGTAGCAGAGAACGCATTAAACCAAAAATGTAGGAAGCGCGCACTAAGTTGCGGTTCGCGGTCAAACAGCGTCTCGAGGGTTGCGATGAGCGACGCCGCGCCGATGTACGTAGCGAGCACCGACGGGGCGTAAGGGTGGTGTAAATCCACAAACGCCCCGCTCAGAGCTTCGGTGAAGCACCGTCGGTGTAGCTGCAGAATCGCTGTCCAGCAGTGAGCACCGGATAGTTTAGTCAGTACCACATCAACGCACCGATATCACGCCCAGACGCCACTAGGGCGCGCTGCATAACGAGAAAGCGTGCAGTCGCAGCAGAGTCAGCGAGCGCCGCTGGTGGATGAAAATCCCGCGCTTGCGCGTCGAGCGCCAACAATTCCTTGTACTCGGGCGGCGATACCGCGGCGACCGCCTCCAGGATTGGGGAGAGACATTCGATGAAGAATGCGTTCTTCCACTCGTGGTCTGAAAGAGAGAACATGTTACGATGACTGCTTCGGAATGCGGAAAGATGATGCGCACACAGAATCTCGTCCTTGGGGACATGCGTGCTCTCCGTATATGCAGGTGGCTTGGTGTCGACATGAGAGAGTGAGAGGGACGGGGGACGGCCGAGCGACAAACTCTGCAAAGCAATTCATCAGGCTAATGGGTCTGGATGCGTATCCCGGGCACGGACCATACGGCAATCCAAGTTGAGCAGCTCCTAGTAGGCGGTAAGTCACCCTCTCCGGCAAGACGGTGTAACTCACCCAAAATATTGCGCGCCGTCGCTCGGACTCTTCCGGAATCATCTTGAGGCGGGAACCGTCACGGTCTGGGCTTGATATCTAAGAAGCACGTCGGAATCCCAAGAAAAATAGACCCACGAAGACCAAGCTGTTGTTGACAGTTAACTACAGGACCGCGGTATAGAACAGAAGGCTCACCCCCTGCGCCAGTTTCGCTACGAATCCCATCAGATTCCAAGCATAGCTGGATTGAAGATTACACTACGTGACTGTGAAGGGAAAGGATACATACCCCACAGCCTTGCGGTTGTCGGAGAAGACAAGGTGATACCAAATCATGAAGAAGAGAGCGTGAAGCTCATCAAAGTCGGGCTCTTCCATGAGCGGGATTTCGCACACGGCCGCACGGGCGAGATGGTGGTACGCCTCGCCATGAAGGGAGCCGAGTGGCCGCGAGAGGTCGACCAGAGAGCCGATGGACAGAACCATCAGTAGTAGGGCCAGCCGGCGGGGAGAAAGGTCTGGGAGTGGCGTCGTGTAAACACTGTGTATAAGCAGATCTATGAAAGTTCGCGAGGGGTCGAGGTTGTATCTGCAGCCACTGTCAGCGGTATGAACAAATCGACAATGAAAGTACGTGCTGCCAAAGAGCATTTCGGCGCGCCTCTTCGCATAGAGCCTGGGCTTCAGCACGCGGAGGGAGAGCGTCGCGGATACGCTGTCGGATCTTAAGGTCTACGGACCACGGAAATGGAAAGGTAACAGATAGTTGCAGGATGTCGGGCGCAACAACGGGGGCAGACGCGGCATCGGACGTCAAGGCAGAGTTATTCGGCGGGACATAGAGCTCTTGGGAAGTCTTGATACGCCGAAGTTCGGGGTCCAGGAGCGGGTGCTCGGCAGAAAAAGACTCGAGCCCGTCCTCGAGTTGACGGACACGATCGCTCAATTGTGTAATCTTTTCGTGCAGCTGTTCGGTATTCGCGAGGATAAAGCGCGAGCCGCGGCCGCTTTGCAGTGCACCTGAGTTATTAATTGATTTAGGCGGTAGATTTAACGGCATTTTCGAAGACGGGCTGACCCTCTGGACATATTTCGGCACACCCTCGTTTGCAGCAGCTCTAGAAGCATGTCAGCGCAGCCCACGTCTGCACAGACGACTCACCTGGCACGGAAACACACGGTCACACTTGCGACGCGTCAATTGGGTGCTGCAAGGACGTAGACAGACACACCTTTAGCTTCAATCTCCTACATTCTCGGCAGCTGGCCAACAGGTTAACGACCAAATACACAGGAACGTGACAGGGTCCACCTCAACCGACGGCTCTTATCCTTGTCCGGGGTCGGAGGCGGAGGGTCGGCATTGCGGGGACGCTTTGGAGGACGATCGTCTAGCAGGTCGTGGGCAGGGAAGTTGAGTGCACTCCCGAGCATGGTTGGCAGGAAGCAAGGTAAGAGTTGTTTGCGACTGCGTCCGCGAGAGTTATCAGGCACCAGACGTTTAGCATCTATAAGCTCGAGAATACCCGACAACAGCGGAATCCCGGACTCGCGGTCAAAAAAGCCATGGATACAGCTCTGCGGGCTCTCCACAGGTGCTTCCTTCGACATTCTTGGGCTTAGCAAAGTCCTAGCACACCTTGAGCCAGTTGAATTTCGAGCTCATCGTTTGGTTTGTTGAGAGGGACACCATACGGGTTAATTTGCCGACTTCCCAAAAAGACGATTTGGACGACATATGCGGTCTCCTTCCCACGTTGGCCTCGGGGACCAGTCCTATCAACACGGGAGGAACGCCCGCGTGTGGGGAAAACGGTCATTTGGTCTTGCAGTGGAATAACGTTAACAAAAAGTGCGAGCGATATCCGGCCGTTCCGACGGTCTCTCATAAACTGCGATTGAACTGAGAAGAACGTTGTTCCAACATGATCCTTGTCCAATACCACAGGAATACAAAAGAGGCAGACAGCTATCATTGGTGGCGTTGGAGGTGCGTACCCATCGAATGCCCCAAAGGCCGCCGCTGTATGTTCAACAGTTGACTGTTCCGTGAGGAGATAGTATCCGCAGAAGAAAGTTCTACGGCGTGAACCTAATTTTCATCGGCGGAGAACATTGCTCAGTCCGTTGATCTTGCTGGACTGGGCTGCTACTTATAAAACTCGGCCAATCACTCGGCCGCTGACCATAGGCATGTAGATGGAAGCAGCGAACAAAATCTGCCACGCCGAACGTACCTGGGCACTACAGGCCAGCGGTGCAGCGAAGTTCCCGGTGTTTCAAACGGGAGGTCAATTAATACCGACGGCTTCCCTCTGATGAACGCAGTGGATTCATCCTGAAATTGTCGTCCCGCAGACCCGAGTTGGGGTCCCTTTTTATCACCCGTAGTCCAGCGTCAAACAGGGATGCCGCTAATTGAAGTGGCCCACGTCAGCCCGAAGTTCAAGCACGGAATGCCCAGAAACTTGGCACCAGTGAACGATGAAATCGGATGTTGAGAGACTGATAGAAAGACCGCAGAAAGATGGATCGGTAGTCGGGAGTAAAGAGCATTTAGGTAAAAATATTGCAGGCCGACACAACAATAAGCATAGCCAATCTCGGAAAACCCTAGTGTTGATAATCGCCAAAGCCTAGTTCAAGGATCGTTGGTTGATTTTGAGTACGGGTCGAGAATGGCGTTCGCTGATCCGAGTTCCCGGGGTTGCCAGTGGTACATACGTTCAACTTGAAGAGCGGATCAATGCGCCAAAGTTGAACTGGAGAGAAATCCTCCGGTACATACGTTGAAGCACCGGGTAAGCGACTGAAAGCCGTAGCAGTTCGAGTCAGGACTCAGGAAGATAGGTACCTCTAAGAGGCGTCTTTGAACTTGGATCAACCACAACCTGCCTGTGTTCGGGGAGCTGCAGTGCTCAGGTTTTACCGTATCGTTTCTCTTTCCACAAGCGTGCTGAATGACATACCACCAACAAGTTTACACTCGAAATGGATGCCGTCTTCTTACTTGGAGTTTCATGGACTGAGGTTGCATTTTGGTCGTGGTAGTGTGTGGATGCTCACATTGCGTATATGCGGCGTGACTGTGTATCGGCTCGGTAGGGAGTGGCTGCAAGCAGCACTATATTGAGTTTGTAACATAGCTAGCATTCATCAGCTGGCACCATGCAGGTTGACTTGGTAGTGGAATATTCGAGTGGTGCCCAAGTTTTGCGAAGCTCTTCATTCTATTCGAATTTTTGCGGGGCGTTTGTTTGCGCAAGAAACGGATGGGGGTGCAATGTGAGAGAATAACCAGAGGGCACGGTGCTGAGGATTTTTCTTGGGCGCCGAATAGATCGATGTTAGTCAAATGTTATTATTATGTTAGTGGTTTGAAATCAGGCCTGCTTACCAATTGATCGCTGGGGAGACTGCTTCCGGAGCCCCCATTTGATTCTCGCCCTTCAGCGCAACCGGCTCCCCACAAGACAACATGTGTGTTCTCTGTCCAGAAGGCATTCCTGTGAATAATTGTACGCAGGAGCAAGGATGAGAAACGCGCCAACGTTGGCAACAAAGACGCCAACTGTCGATGACTCGGATGGCACACAGGCGACGAGACGCTCGGCCTCCGCGACCTCAGCCGATTGCCGAAGCACAGCGTCGCGTCAAAAGCAGCATCCCGCCGACTCGAACTCCAGTTCCGCAAAACGCGTCCGCCTCTCCTGCGAATACTTCCAAGTCGCGCGACTTTAAGGTTGTCACCCAGCCGACAAGCGGATCAGGAGAGGCGCAGAGAAAGTTCAAGCGATTCTCCCTTCCGTGGTGGGACGGCGAAGGTGAACTGTGGGAGTGGAATTTGAGGAGGAGGGTTCGGACGATGGTGACGATTTCGAGTAGGCATGTGTGTATTTTGCTCGCACTCCTGCCACTCGCGCAATTTCCGCCGCAGGCCAGACTGAACAAAGATATAAAATCATCATTTTAAAATGCGACCGAATCGCGCGTTCTGCTTTCCGATTGGCATTTGTGAGCCGATAGCCCCTATCTTGAGTTTCTGCCCGCGTCCTCGAGCAAGTTTTCCAAGACATCACGTTCGTCCATGTTCGTCCATCTCAGCGAGTCTGATTGTACACAGGAGCAACGATGAGAACGCGGTAGCGTGGGCAAGAAAGACGCCAGCGTTGACGAGAAGGGACACACCGGCGACGAGACACTGGGCCTCCGCGACCTCTCCCTCGGTGACCGAAGCAAGGTGTCGCGTCAAAAGGAACATCCCGACAACTCGAACCCCAGTTCCGCAACGCGTCCGCCTCGGAGAATACCTCCAAGTCGCGCGACTCTGACGCCCAGTCACGGTGCACCAGCGAATCGGGGAAGCCGCCGCCGAGGCCCTAGATCCCATTGTCAAAAATCCCGAAGTGGGACGGCACAAGTCCCTTGTGGAACTATGAGGACCAACAGGACATCTCGGACGAATTGGACGAGTAGCGTACATTTGCATGCTGCATGTGCTGACGCGATTTTTGCGCGTTTTCACGAGTGTACCCTCGAGTATATAAATCTGAGTAAATAAAGTCACGAATCCTGCTTACCAACACTTGGCCCCTAGGTCGCGTCCAAAACACCGACAAAAAAGGTTTTCATTCTTCAAGGCATCATGTTCGTGTCCCTCTGAGCCATCGCAGTGAGCCTAAACTTTACACATGAGCAACGATGAGCAACGCGCCAGCGTTGGCAGGAAAGACGCCAATGTCGATGGCAAGGGACGCACGAGACGCTTGGTCTCCGCGACCTCACCCTCAGTGACCGAAACAAAGCGTCGCGTCGAAAGTTAAACAAACACCAGCTCCGCCGCATCTCTGAACACCTCCACGTCGCGCGACACCGAATTGGGGAAGCAGAAGGAGCCGGAGCTGCGAAACGTCAATCCCGCCCCAAGATTTGTTTATCCCAACGTTGGGTCGAATATCAAGAGGTGAGACGGCAAAACTCCACTGTGGATCCCAGAGGACGATACTCCGGCGATAACATCGACGAGCAGTAGAGATATGGATGTATTTGGACGAGAGTGCTCGCAGCGGCCCTCGATGGCCCTTAACATCCTGCATGAGATTCATGCAGCTCGGAGAACAAGTGACACGCAACTTGCTTACCAACGCTAGACCCCTGTTTCTTGCCTTGACCTTCCAGGGCGTTCTCAATTTTTTTTAACAGTGTTTGTGTCTCTCTGCATCTCCGTGAGTCTAAACTACACAGGAACAACGACGAGAAACGTGCCGGCGTCAATGAAAAATCCGCCAGTGTCGATGACAAGGGTCACAAACTTGAAGGCGACGGGACGCTTGGCCTCCGCGACCTCAGTCTCGAGGACCAAAACACAGCGTCGCGTCAAAAGGAGCATTCCGGAGATTCAAACGCCAGTTCTGCTGCCTCAATGAACGCTGCCAAGCCGCGCGACTCTGACGCCCACCGATGAATCGGGAAGAGTGCCCCCAAACCGGGAGGTGCAATGCTGTGCAATGGCTAAGGGTGCCTCCAAAGTTTGTTTATTGTGATGTTGGGGCGGACTGCCCGGAGTGGGATGGCAAAAGCGAATTGGGGAGTGGCCGGACGATTCAGACGACGAACTGGACGATGGCGCCAACGAGTAGTCCATGTATTCGTGCTCGCAGCGGCCTTCAGGCCACGACAAACGCGGTTGTATGTATCTGAAGATATGCCTGGGGCAGACAGCACGATGCTGAGGTTCTGACCGAGGGAGATATCGTGGTTCAGGTCAAGTCGCGTTCCCGATGCTTACCAATCAATCACTCTTGGTTTGCCACTCTCACTGTCTGCTGCAAGTCTGCGGCGGTCAGACCTGTATGGCGCGGATACGAGAAGTATGGGCACCCAATCTTGAGTCCGAGATGCGCCTCATCCGAGAGCTCATCGAGAACTATCCCTACGTTGCAATGGTGCCTTGTGTCTCCTCGGTGTAACGTTCGCAGTGAGGCTTACTCGCGTCTCAGGATACAGAATTCCCCGGGGTCGTAGCGCGCCCCATGGGCAACTTCAAGACCTCTTCCGACTACCACTACCAAACGATGCGCTGCAACGTCGACCTGCTCAAGATAATTCAAGTTGGCATCACCCTCGCAGATGAGAACGGAAACTTTCCGCCCGAGGCGTCCACCTGGCAGTTCAACTTTCGTTTCAGCATAAAGTGCGTTCTATGGCGCCTTTGTTGCTATATCTGCTGCTTACAAGCGTCCTCAGCGAAGACATGTACGCGCCGGATTCAATAGACCTACTTCAAAAGTCCGGAATTGACTTTCAACGCCACGACGAGATTGGTATTGCCCCGAATGACTTTGCGGAGCTCATGATCACGTCGGGGATGGTCTTGGCGGACGAGACAAAGTGGATATCGTTTCACAGGCGCGTCATGTTTGCAAGGCTTACCATGTCATTCGGTGGCTCACCTTTGCACAGCGGTTACGACTTTGGCTATTTCGTCAAACTCCTCACCGCCGCCTCCCTTCCCACGACGGAGGAAGAATTCTTTGAGCTTCTCCAGACGTGGTTCCCGACGGTGTACGACATCAAATACATGATGCGTGCGGCGAGCAACCTCAAAGGGGGGTTACAACAAGTCGCGGACGACCTCGGGGTACGCAAGATTGTCGCCATCTTCATTTCCGCAGCTGACTGTAGGCTGGTGCCATTTCCAGGTCTTGCGAATCGGGCCGTCGCACCAAGCGGGGTCGGATTCGCTCTTGACAGCCTCGACGTTCTTCAAGATGCGTGAGATTTACTTCCACGACCAAGTCGACGACGCGGAGTACTCCGGCAAGCTGTACGGGCTGGGGCAGACCGTGACGAACGGCATGATGGGCGACCCCGGGCGGGGCGGCGCCACGATTGCGGAGCGCGAGGATCGCAGCGTGGCGCGCGAGACTCACAACCAGACACCAGGCCCAGGGTCGAATCAAAATGGTGTCAACATGGGCATGACGAACGGCCTGCCGTCGTCGCTCCCTTCATCATCCTACCAGGTGATGGGCAGCGCACCATATCTGCGACCGACATTAGTAGGCGGGCGATAGTAGGGTGCAATGCATTTGTGCGATTTTGGATGAATTCGGGACAGTGTAAGAGTACATAGTGTAGTGTAATTATGGATAACGATATCAAGCCATCTCCACCTAGACGCGCCAAGTAAGTATGAAGGAAGAATGGACAGGACAGTGAGGGACGCACGTAGTTGCTCGGGAATATACCCTTCTGCCCAGCCGGATTGATGCCTGCAATGCATATCCTGTCAATTTGGTCCGTCCAGGTTGCGCCGACGTGTCTGTACCTTCCCACCAGCCATCCCCATAATGCTGACCACCGTTAGGACCGCTGGTCAGCTCGACAAGCTCACCCTCATCAAGACCGAGCTCGTCGGCACCGCGCGCCTCGTACGAGTAAAGCCCTCGCACTGTGTAGAATGAACTAAACGTCCGATCTGCCTATCACTCGAGATGGACACCGACCGTACTGCCCTGACCCCTGCTCGGAGCCACCTCCGGCCACGGACGCAGCGGCGTCATACTCAAGGTACGACGCGGGAACGAGTCCCGCGCTCTGTCCGTCGGATACTTTAACCCACCCCGACCCATCATCCGGCTCAAGTACGTGCACGGACGTCCCCTCTGCGACGGAGAAGTGTCAATTAACAGCAGGTACGAAGGTCACCAACATGCACGCACCGGCGACTTGCAGCTCGAACTCTGATGTCGGGGCAAAGTCGAAGAGCATGCGGGCAGGCTGGTACGACTCTTCGTACGGTTCCTCTGCCACGGACTGCGCAAATGCGGATGGCGTCGGAGGGGCCGCTGAAGGGCGATAAGCGCCAGGGGCAGAATCGTCGACCACAACTTACCGCGATTGATACCAGTTTTGGACGCTGCAGTAGAGCTCCGTGATATGGAAGACGACTTGCGCCCTCCCTCCGAATGCTTGCAGTCCGCGGGGACCTGAGGTTATCCAAATCAGAGCGCAAACAAGACCAGTAGGCTTATTCAGACCTTCAGTTCGCATTTGGAGTGGACGGAGAGGTTGCATGCTCTGCACGTTTTCCCCTGCTTACTCAGTCCCCAAATCGATGACTGCGCCCGAGATTAATAGCGTCGCGGGAGCTAGTTTAAGACAGCAGGTACCTTGCAGTATCCACATTGGGTCGGGATGGAGAACGACGAGCTCTTGAAGGAATGCGGGTGCTGTTCGCCCTCGTCATCTATTAAATTGATTAATCGAAAGTCTGATAGCGAACACGCTGTGCTTACCGCCAATAGCAGCAGAAATGACCTCCACCTCCGTCTTCAGAATGCGTTCTGATGTGGCATATGAAATCACTTGATGGTTAGCGTCGAGATAAGTCTGAAAGACTCCCCATTTAGCGCCATGCGCATAGCGGAACAGATAGATAACAACTTGCCTCAGATATATCCTCGGTGTTCCCCAGCGAGTGGTCGGCGTCGTATGCGACGAATAGGGACGAGAGCTGATCCTGCTCTCTGCCTATTCCAACGTTATATACGTGGCGATCCGTCGTCCCAGCACCTTACGTACGTTTACCGTCCATTAAAGGACCCAACTCCTGCAGCTTCGTGCGAGTCCTGTTCAGTTTATTTTGCAAGAACACTTTCGGAGCAGATTCGACGCTCATGGCATCCTAAATAATTAATGTGAATCAGCCTGCGCGCTAGATGCGTAGAGTCGGAACTGGAAACTTGCTGTGTCGTAGTGATTAACGCATGGCTCGAAGGTCCAATCGTTAGGAGGCTTGAATGGCCGGATATTATGCTCGATAAAGATATCTTGGTCGCGGGAGGGGTCCACCTGGCCTAGCGCTGCTTCGACACCCGCTTGGCGAGCCTTGAGGTCTTCCAGGTGCTTCGTATGCAGAGCTACCGAATGGCTCAGAATCGCTGCGAATCTAGTGACGAGCCGACTTTGGATAATTTCTAAATCCTTATAGTTAATCGGCGAAAAGGGTGTGTCGGGAAGAAGCACGCACGGTATTGCTAAAAACGAGTTGGTAATGTGTCAAGTCCCGAAGAGATGAACGCGGTAGTGTTAAATCGCACATCTTCGAGCGCTGGCAAATCTTCGTCGTAGAACTTGGCCTTCACGTTGTTTGCGATGGCGGTTGAGATCAGATACACGCTTGTGAAGTGTAAATATCAATAGCGATAAGTATGCTCGGACTTACTTTTTGCTGTTGAGCATGTCTATTCGCTGCTGGTCCGCCTGTTTTGCGGCTCTCTCTGCATGACGGTCGTCGCTGGCGCGAGTCTAATCTCCTCATGAAGCTCCATATCGCACATCGGTGGATGTAAAAACCCTACCTGCTTCTGGCGAACAGACTCGACCTCGGAACATTCTTCGTCGTACTAAGAAATGCGGTTGGGACCTCCTGACATTGCACAAGGCATGGGTTACCTTCTGCTTGGCCTGAATGAACCAAATCAGATAATGAAGGAAGCGGGATAGCTCTATGAACAGACCTTGAGGCGGTCAGCGTACGCGCGATCCCTCTCGGTAAGCAGCCGCTGGAAGAAGGCCATTTCCTACGTGCCGCCCAATGTTAGTTGGCTGAAGCGCATGGTGCACACTCAATTCTACCTTCTTCTTCAATTCATCTTGTTTCCGCTCAACGCCCTTAAGAACGTCCACCACTTGCGTGCCCAAAGCATCGGCAAGATTTACGTGATCCTGGGCCGTGCTCGACATAGAAGAGATAATTTCATTGAATGCGGCATTAAGAGTGCTGGAATCGCATGAGAATGCTGCGTGTTTTGTGTGGAGAATAGTTACTTTTGCGAAAAGGTAGCTTCAGATGAAGCTTTTGTCGGTTCCTCTCCGACAACAAGCGAGGCTACCAGCTTAGCTCTCTTCTCAGTGGCTCGTTTAGTGAGAACTTGAAGCTTCGTAGCATATTCACGTTCTAAAGCAGCTCGGTCTCGGTAGATCTCGCGAACCTAGCCATTCGGGCAGTCGGAATACGCGCGCGAAAGGAAGCCATGGCAGGTTTACCTCAACGAGAAGCTGAAGGTGTGCTTCAAACAAGGATGATATGCGTTCAACTTGGTCCTGGAACAACCGATGTAAGCCATCGCTCCAGCGCATGCATTGCGTAGCAATTACTGGTAAGGCCTCGCCGAACTTCTGTCCCGACATGGTAGCAACTGCTGCAAAACTCTGCGTAAGTATATGAGCTCAGCGAACGGGAATCGATCGATTCGGATGAGGGTACAGCAGAGGATCAGTTACGTCATACTCATGGAATGATCCGCATCAGTCCAAATTTCTCAGGCTGTGTTATTTATGTTTCCCGTTCTCTTCTTTTTTTCACAACTTGATCCTTGCAGGACGTGAGTTATGCAGCGCGGGGGCCATGAAGCGGGGTGTCCGCCTCCGCATGAAACGCAACATTCGGAATTTTTAGGCACGTTCACCCCGATCAAGACTGATAAATCCCGAAAGCAAGGGAACAATGAGGTTCAAATGAGGTTCAAAATCTCACGAAATGCGTCCCTGAACAGACTGCGCACTGTCAGGCAGTGACCTTGGTAACCCCAGCCAACGGCCATCGTGAAAGGCGACAGACAGACGAAAGCGCCCAATGTAAATGATCCTTGCAGGTGACAGCCACCTGGACGGCGTTACATATACAAGCCAAGAAGGGCGTTAGACGGCCGTGGAATCGGAGACCACTGAAGGCTGAACTAGAAGGCGAAGCGGGAGTCCAGCGCAAAAAAGGACAGAGCTAGTGCCATAGGCCCATAAATTTCGTCTTCTTCCAAAAAGGTCGGAACTGGTTCAGAATCGAGCGAAGCGGATGCCGTCGGCCATGCTGAAAGAGCGGAAGGAGTACGTACATACCAGCGGACCATTGAGCGGACCGGGGAGAAAACGAGGGTAAAACAAAGCATGCGAATAGCAGCCATTTTTTTCCCTTTGCCTGACACCGAAAAGTGAACAGGCACAAAGGAGCGTTGCCAATGTCTTGCCTCCCAACGGCGACGGTGCCGAGATGAAAAATGAACAAACGAAACGCTGAAAGGGCGCGGATCGGTGAGGATCGGTAACATGTACACACCCAAAATAGGCCATCAAATGTGTTACCTCACGCCGTGACCCTTGTCACGCCTTCCATCTTTGGACAGTCATCGAGTTCGAACGCCGAGTAGACGCCAGCATGCAGCGCCGCGGGATCCTTGAAAAGTCTTAATCTTTGCGTACTTGGGGCAATCTCGTCTGCCAGGTTGACTCGAGATCATTATCTTATGGGACATTATTCTGCCCTTGAAATTTTCGTCCATCATCGCCATGCGGGAATGGAGCTCCCCGCGCCGCGTCGTCATGCAAGGCACTGACTCTTTTGGGGTCCTCGGCGTTTCAATTTCAGGGTGCAAATGCATTTGTTTCTCCGAGCCGACACGCGTGTGCCTTTTCTCAAAATTTCATAAGCCCGCACACCTCCGAATATAAAAGCACGCTGCGACGAGTCCTTTCTTTGTGCCAGTTCCCCCACTGACTTCATCACCCCTCCCTCTCCCTGACCAACGCGCCTCCGCACCATGTCCCGCACCGCCGTCCTCTTCACTCTCCTGTTCTGCATTGTCTTTGCTCTCGCTGCACCTCTGCAGCAGGGCAACGCCACTCTCACCACAGAACTCGACAAGCGCATCACCCACGTCGGCAGAGTACGTTTTGGCACCGCTTGACCCCGCGACGCGTTTATTGACGCGTCTTCTTTGTCCAGGGAACGTGGTATTACCCCAGTGGAAGCCAAGGGAACTGTGGCTATTGGGACAGCAACTCCGCCCCGATCGTCGCCATTTCCAAGCAGCGATACGATGCCAATGGTGGAGACAACTGCAACCAGGCAAGTAGACTGCCTGTTTTACTTGCATTGCTTGATCTAACCGCGGGATAATTTTAGTGGGTCAGCATCACAAACACCGCTAACGGCCACCAAGCGTTCGGTAAAACACGCGACAGTTGCGAATCATGCGACACGTCCTCCCTCGGTACGCGTCCCCCCTTTGACCACAACGCGTCGAATGCTGACACTTTACGCCCGCAGACATGTCTCCTGGACTTTTCCAGGAAATTGCGGCACTCAGTACCGGCGAAATCACCATCTCATGGCATTTCATGGCTGCTGGCTGGTCGCCATGAACGCCGACACGACCCCCTCCCATGCCCCTCATAGAATTCCTCTCGGTTCTCAAGTCTGCGGTCAGCGGGTGTCACGCCAAAATATTAGACGACTCCGCCAAATGTGAAAAATAGCAATGCCCTGTATCGGTACTCACCTTATTCGTTTTTGGTTTATTCACGATTAGACGGCTCTGGGAGCCATTATGTTGTTTCACGTAGCCACTGTTATCACGCTTGTATGTTTTCCTGATCACGAATGTTCTCAAGCATGCCTCCCTGGCATCTTGCTTCCAACCACAACAGTCTTGCAACTCGTGTTCTGCCGTCTCGTCTGCTCTTTGTCCAGTTTCCGTGAAGATGTTTCAAGCTTGCGAAGGCTTGATGCTCTTCGTATTCGCTGAGATATCGATGGTGACGCCCTTGGGCCGCCCTTCAACCTTCGTTTTCAAGCAGGCCTCTAAGGCGGCTTGCCTTCAACCACAAGAGTCAACTCATTCCGTCCTTCTCTTGCTGTTTCCGTGGAAATCTCTCAAGGGTGCAAGGGCTTCACCATGTACTAACCTCTTCCCCTTCGCAGAGATCGGAACACTTTGTCTCACAAGTCTGCTCGCAAGTTCTTGGCAGCTCATCAACCAAGTCGCTTCTTAGGATTTCTCATAGTCTCACCCTCTCACAAGCCTGCTATTCTGTTGCCAGCACCACATGGTTCTGCGTCTCCTTCCCAGAGACGCGGATGATATATCCAGCCGGTTGCATATAAAACAGAATCCAAGGAGACTCTCTTCTCCATTTCCGGACCATGTATTTGTCGCGTCTTGCATCCCTGTTCGCATTTGTTCTCGCGGCTGCTGGCCAAGATACTTCCGTCCCGGCCGTGGAGAAAGCTTTCACGGCAGCCAACGTATGCGACGCATTTGCAAGACATCCGTCCCTGGAAGCTGAGCGTCTTCCTAGCTCCCAGCGGACTTGACCATCGTCTTCAAGCCCACCGCTCTGCTGGAAGTCTCCCTCCCTCAGACGTCCGGCCCGCCCATCACGCTCCACGCGGGAATTCAGGTTCCCCGGAACGGTGAGTGCACGATACATCGGGGAAGCCTGAGAACTCAAGGTGACCGCTGCTGCGCAGACACCGCTGGCCCGCCTGCATTTCACGTGGTAGGAGACGTTGGCCCTGGCCCTTTCGTGGTTGCGGCGGTGGATCCCGACGCTCCCACGCCGCAAGCCCCCACCAGCGCGCAAATCCGCCACTTCCTTGGCGGGAACTTCGTCAACCAGAATGGCCTGCTCGTCAATTCCACGCCCGCGGTATCGGAATTCCGCCAACCCACGCCGCCTGCTGGGTCTGAAGCGCACCGGTTAGTTGAACCTGACCTTCGCACGGTTTCGTATTTCTAAACCCCCGCTCCTCTGAAGCTACACCTTCCTGCTCTTCAAGCAGTCTCCTGCATTTGCGACCCAGACCTTGGTCAACACGACAACGTCTGTCTCCCTTTTCAACATTAGCCAGTTCGCAGCAGCTGTCGACCTGGGAAACCCAATTGCCGGAACTTTCATGCTGGTTGCGCCGGACACATAGCGCAGGTGCCTTAAGAAGATGGACGTGGTTTATCAATCCGAGCGTGTGTTTTGAAGAAAAGGAAATGTTTCTTGTAATACATGAAATCCGTGATGAGTAGATGGGCTAAGGCGTAAAATCCTTGGTACAATTGGTCCAAATAATCGATGCGTGCGTGGGGAAATGAATACTCGCGAGGCCACTGCTTAGACGAAAAGCAGGAAGGCTACGGCGGGCATCAGAACCTGGTAGTTCTTGAAGTTGATCATGCTCAATCCAGCGTTGGTGCTGGGCGAAGGGGAAGGGGCCGTGACGCCGGCGGAAGCCGACGTCGATGATGAGGACGCCGGCAATGAAGCCGACGAGGAGGAAGGTCCCGAAGATGGGGCCGTGGGTGTCAAGGTTAAAAAAAAAGACGAAGTAGTCACGATGGGAGGGCCGGGAGTTACTGAGAGAATCTCGGTCTCAGTTTGGGATTCGACAGACCCTGGCAACGACGGAGGACTAGCGGCACCGTTGCCGGACGAGGGTCCAGCGGAGGCGGAAGCAGGACCAGATGAGGCGGAAGATGCACCCGAGGAAACGGATGAGGAGTCCGATCCTTGGATGGTGAATTCTGGACTGCGGTTTCCTAAAAGGAGACGTTTAGCAAGGGGACAATTGCGAGAGGACTGTAACATACCGCTGTCCCCAAAGAGCACAATAATATAGTTCGTCCTCGTCACAACAGATGGAACTGTAATGTCAACCTTGCCGTCTGTGAGATCGAAACCAGACGCCAAAGAGGTATTCGCTGAGGGCCGATAAGCAATCTTTCCTCAGCGAAATACTCCTTTCACTCACAAAGGTTTTCGCTGTCCGAGGTCAGGAAACCAAGGACGATCTGGCCAGTTGAACCTGGATTAGAGTTAGATGATTGAGCTGAATGTTTATCAAAACGCTGCGATATACCTGCTGGTATGCCTGAAGCGTTCCTGAAAGCAAGTGAGACGAGGAGGGGATACAGAAAGTAAGTGTACTTGCCACGTAACAGTCTCAACATCCCCAGCCTTCCAGACAGTGTTTGCGCTTGGGGAAGTGATAGGAGGGTCGAATACCGTCCGACTATCCAACGGCGCCGCAAGAACGGAGAGCGAATAAAAGAAAAGGCATGAAATCGTAAGGTGGAACATGGCAGAGGACTCCGTGAACAGAGGTAGGAGGCAGAAGTCAGCTCACCCCGACTCTCATCCAGAACATCGCTTAAATAGGAAGGCATGCTGAGACAGGGTATCATGGGGCATCAGTTCGCATCAGACAAGAAGCAGCGCATCAAACATATCATCACACGTGAGCAGGCGCGTGTCCCGAAATGGCGCACAAATACGAGCACATATCACTTTCAACGCGCATAGGAGGAGGTTGGGTCGCCAACGGATTGCTTGGAAGAATGCCTGGGAGGAAGAGCTATCCAGACGATGACAAAAAGGTCTCGCCAGTTGTGGATTTGGTCTCGTGGGGTAAGGGTCGGAGCTTGGATGATAAGAACGCGCTTGGGCGCGGAGCTATCAATATTCTTCGGAAATCATTCTGGGTGTGCATGGAGGTTGGATTATAGTATTTTATACAGTATTATGGAGTGGCAGTACAAAAGGCAAATAGGGCAGTCCAACAAGAACGCGACTTCTGTGAACGAATTACAGGGTCCATGTAGATATTAGTTTTGTGGATTTGTTGGTGGTTCGTGATACATTCATGGTGGTAGATTCAATGCGGGAAAGTGTACATGCAGGGCGGGCTTCACTTGGTGATCGTGAACTTTGCACCGGTGTTGCCTGAATCACCGAAGACTGGGAATTATGAGCACTACGACTGGCATGGCTAGAGAGGAAGCGTACCTAGAATCTGGTAATCGCAGCCAGGCTCGACTTTAGGGACAGTTATTTCGTGGCGCGCGACCCGAATGTCGAAGCCCTTGGCTAACGGGTGCTCTGAACAAATGATGAGTAAATAAGGAAGGGGACAACAGGGGAGCAGCGTACCCAAGTCAATCATCAAATGGTTCTTCACCAGGACTATCATCCCGATGCTGTTTGTGATTTGTGTAGGGGCATCCTTGGTATCCCAGGTTACGTTGTAGGTGTGGCCGATCCGCCAGACCGTGCCGTTGCCGGGATAGAGCACAGGTGGGGAGAACACGTCGCGCGGTGAAGGGGCTGGCGCGGAGGCAACAAAGGAAAAGATGGCGAAGAGGGTGAGGAAGAACATTGTGAGGGTCGAGGTCGAGGTCATGATTAGTGCGCGAGGAAAAGGATGGAGAAGATGAGGTGGGGAGGCGGAGTGAAGACCACAAATGGTTGGCAGCGCCTTTATACATCAGCTCGACGAGCAGTGGCTGGGATCGGTGAAAAGAGGCCGCTGGGATCCAACATGTGTTCATCCCTCAAACTTTACCGTCGTACCTTCGGTGTCATCTTTGCGAAGCGGCGGCATCCGCTGCCTTCGTGGAGTTTGAAGGCTGAGCACACCTGCTCTAGCAGCTCAGCGCCTTCTTTCAGTTAATGAGCATCGGACACGAGGTGAAGCTTGATTAAGGCCGTTCAAGGCCGACGATGTTTTGCGCATTCGCAGACCAGCGCCCGCTGGCAGAACCTGAATCGGTGCCCCAATAATCTCGGAATCCATCGTCCTACGAGGTTAGCTTTATTTTCAGGATAGCACTGCGACTGTAAATCGCAGCGGCGGCTCGAAGCACTTTGCCAGTGACGGTACGAGTACGTCTACGAAGCGGATATCAGCGCCTTCCCGGAGATTTATTGCCGGGCCCGGAAATCTGACGACCGGAGGCGTTTCCGCTGTTTGACGCGGCACCGTCAGATAGGACGGGCGTTCTTCAAGGCACAGTTTCGCCAGTGGAAAGGGACTTCACCATCCGAGTCCAGAGGATGGCTCGCCCAGCATCCCCGTACTCGGGTACGTCAGACTCGGATCCCTAAAGGATGCACCAGGTTAGCAAAGGGGTTTCAATCTTCAAGCTCCAGTAGATTGTCTTACGATTCGTGATCTCAATACGCAATTGCCTCCTAGTTCGCCCCAGGGTGGATGAAAGCGGTGAGCGAAAGTAGACTGGTTCCAGCCATCGTCGTCAGAGTCGTCATGCGCCTCTGTCCAGCGGCCAATTCTCCCCACTGGCGCATTTACCTCTCTTATGAAATGAACCTTAGTCGACTTGTTGCGGCATTGTTAAATGACAGTAGTCCATTATAAATCGCGATAAGCGCCACAGGCGGTCGCCGGTCAGCCTGCTCTGAGATATGAGCGCCACGGGCCACGGCCGCTCAGTGTTGGCTCATAGTTCGAAAGAGAGGGAGTGATTGTTGTGAAGAGCGGTGAATCGTGTTTTTTCTGTTGCTACAGAATTGCTGAATTTGAAGCAGGCTGAGATACGGGAGAGATGCTTTGAGAATCGTGAGACCAGAGAACTGTACGTAAACGTGATGCGATCACTGAATCAGGCGTTGTATTGTCTTGTTTTCGTTGAACGACGCGTCAAGTCACAGCATCAAGTAACGCTGTGACAAGTGACACTCCTCTCCAGACGCGACCTCTTTCCAGTGCTACCATAGCGTCGCACGCTATCGACTCTTCCCTCCTCTGCTCCCTCCTCTGCTCCCTCATATCCGCTCTTCTTGCTCGCCAATGAGTCTCCCCACCCCGCCCAGCACCGGACACAGAGAGAAGGAGAACCGCGTCCCGTCCTCGAAAACTCACGTTATATGGTCGCCGCACAACCAGTATCGTACTATCAACCCTACTCCTCAGATGTCGCCTCTTGCCAGCTTGCCCACCAGTGCGCGAGTGCCCGTAAAATCGATCCTCAAGAAGCGGTCGGAGCCCCTCCTTCCCTTCATCAACGAGTTCCAGAGAGAGACGACACCAGAGCCGTCGCAGCCCAAGTTTGACCCGACGTATCTCTCATCGTCAGTGACGACGATAATCGACCCCGCCGCGTCGCTGGACGCGCTCATTCGCGCTTACTCCGTGCTCGCGGCGCGTCTCCGAGCCCACATCACGTTGACCACCGATTCCGACGCGTCATACCCCCTTCTCGAGCCCCTCCGCAAGAATAGAGTCGCGTTGGAAGAGGCCATTGTACGTGATTTGGGACGGTGCTTGGTTGACCCCGAGACAATGGATCATGACCAAACCCCGGAGGATAGAGAGGAAGAAGCGTGTCTGAGAGAACAACCAGTGTTGCTCCCATCGCCAAAGAGCAGCCCCAAGAAGAAGAAGAAAGGGACGACGGCGAAAAAAGCAAGATACGGCAGAGATCTTTGCACGACGTGCCACTCTACCATCAAGCTTCTCGCCGTCGTCTTTACCCTTCCTGCTGTCTCGAACGTATTCTCCGGTGAGCTACACTCTTACTTCCGACGATCTGAGGTTAATTATCCTCCCTCAGTTCTGCAGCTACGCGCGATCCTCACGCAGGTTCTGGCGATTCCTCTCGCTGACGATCTGCCCACACCCAATGCTCGCAAGACATACGCGCTATCCATCTGGTTGTTGCAGACGCAGCGTCTTCCCGCTGGCATCCTGGAGAAGGCAGCACCCCGTATCGTATTCGCTCTCCGACGCGGCATCGAGGGAGAGTTGGGCAAAGAAGGCAAAAAGGGCTCGGCAAGCGATGGCTTGAAGGTGAGCTGTGCCCAATCAAGCGGAATGTCACTTACGCTCGCGCCAGGCTATTCACGATCTTTCGGTCTACCAGCCTTCGATCTTCGTGCCGGGATTCGAGGTCCTCCTCCCGTCGGTCTTGACCAGCCTCCTTGCTACAACCGCCGGTATTCGGACCCAAGCATGCCACGCGCTTGGGGGTTTTGCCCGAGGACTCGCGACGCTTCCCGTGTCTCCCCTTCACACCCGCGTCTCTGCGATGATAACCTCAATCTTGACCACCCCCTCCTCTCCTTCAAAGTATTCTCCTACAAAATCCAACGAATCTTCCCTCGCGCGCACCATCCGCACCACTCTGCTGGCCACCGAGGCTCAAGCAGTCTCGCAAGGTCCCGTTTGGGGACTGAGCGTGGTAGCGAGTCTCCTTGTCCTGGCCAACTCGGCTGTTTACGCGCACGATGGCACGCGCAGAGCGCTCACCGCCTTGCTCTCGCGCTCCATGAGCCATAAAAAGAGCTCGATCAGGGGCCTGGGAGGCGCGGTCTGGCGCTGCGCCGCCTGGGCCTACTGCCAACCCCTTCTTCCGGGTAACGGCGACGATGAGTCGGAGGTCGAGGAGGATGATTCCAAATCCAAGCGCAAGGCTATTGAAGCCGGCCGGGAACGATTCTGGACTGAAATTGTCGCCACTGTTGTTGAGATGGACGTTGGTGTCTCGACCATCGCGGGTCTGCTTGAGGAGACCGAGAGCAGCATCGAAGACAATGTTGCCCGGGTGGTGACGATATTGAAGAATGTGGCGAGCAAGGGATACTTTTCTAGCGCTTTGGAAACGCTTATGCGAATGGTTTCGTTCGAGCCCACAGAGACCGAATGGAGCTGGAGTAAACTTCTCCCTCGCGGGCTGTTCTCTGCGTCGCCTGGACTGCTTACGGCGGACTTCAATGCTCTCGAAACTCCTGTCCGGTCCATCGTTGCACAGTGCGCGGGCGTGTCGGATGTACGGTCTTTGACTCAAGAAGAAGTGGTCCAGCCTGCCATCTTCAGCAAACTAGTCGAAGTATGGAGAGAGTGTCTTTGCCATATTGGGCTTCAAGATGACGATCCTGTTCCTGTGCGTTTATATCTCAACTTGGGGACGAGCGTAATTTGACTGGCAGTTCAGTTTAGGATTGTTGCGGTTTGGGATCAGCTCGTCAAAGCGAACGTTGCCGTTCTGCAAGGTAGGTTTATTCCGATCCGTGGTCGGATTATTCTGACATCTCGAATAGACAATGAGGCTCCTGGCGCGGAAATTGCAGACTTTGCCGTCGAGGCAGTTGATATTCTCATCGACATCATACACGATAACAACATCGACGTCAGCCTGAAGGCTGCGGACGTTTCCTTTTGTACCGATGGCCAGACGAATCTATCCAACGTGGCCCTGAAGCTCAAGATCGTCCGCGCACTCTGGGCAGCTATGCGCAAGGTCATCCCTGGCCCTCAGCTCACCGCGGCCGGGGAAAAGCTGATCCTCTGTCTTGTACGCGGAGCGGACGAGTTCACGGATTCTGGCGAGGTCTCCCAGACGGAATGGGCGTCGTTCTGTGCGGAGGTTCTCATCGTGTGCGAACAGGAGGATCTCAAGGACTTCTGGAACTACGAGGGGGTGTCGCACAGCAAGTGGACGGATGCGTTCCGCAGTACGGTCTGGAGGTGTTTCGCGGAAAAGTGGAAAGAAGAGAGTGAGTGCCACTGGGAAGCGATCGTTACCCTTCTCGTTGTTCCTTTAACGTTCGTCCGTTTCTCAGTCATTGTTTGGGCTCGTACTGACATCACTTTTTCTATAGCGCGAAGAAGAGCTGGGAGCTAGATGATTCCGATTACGAGCTTTGGGATGCCTTCCTTGGTCATGGAATTGACAAGGCGCTCGACTATGGTCTCGACGCAGTTGCTGTTGTCGAGCACGTAGCGGCACTCATCGTCAAGGAACACAACCCAACGTCGACCACTGCGTGCCGCGTTGCTGACGCCCTGTTGTCTCACGTAGAAATGGACGACGTGCGAGAGCTCCCAGAGGCTCTTCTGGAGTTTGTCAATGACGCTCTTCGCTCCTGCTATCCCCCAGAGCCGCGCAACACTCAGCACGCACTATGGACACTTCGCACAGTTAGCCGCATCATCGGAACTTGTCCCACTGAACTCGCCCTGGGTCTGCTAGTGCTCCTTGAGGATGGCTTGTGCACATGGGTGTCGGACGACCACCAAACGCTCACTGAAGGGGAGTATGCTTATGACGTAGGTGCCGAAAACTTTTCACTCGAGTTTGTGACTAACTTTGGTTTCAGATCGTTACGCTGTATGAGGCAGTTTTGATGCAAATCAGGTCTCTTCCCCGGCGTCGCTCAGTTCTCGAGTCTCTTGGTTCCATTCTCGAAGCGGGCTTCGTCGGACGAGAAATCACCCCAGCAGGAATCGCGAACGCCTTTGCGGACTTCTGGCGGGACACCTATGCCAGCGAACCCGTTCCAGCAAAGGGATGGCCCTCAGAGATCCAGGCGTGTGCGGGCATTGCCGACGAGGCCGACGACGTCGACCAGCTCGACCACACCAGCCCTTGGGGCAAGCTGTCGTTATCTCCACCGTTTCGCGGAGCAACAAAGGTGTCTCGCGCTGGGAAAGAAGTACCGGTTGGCAGCCCCTTCAAACTCAGCAATGCACGCTTCCGTTCTGTATCCCTTGAGCCTGCGCATGTAACGAGAGCAGCACCGGAGGAAGTCGCATCGGGGGTTCAGCCCTGCCGCCCTGTTACGCCCACCACCCCTGTCACTATACGATCCCGCGCTTCGACTCCGCCCCGTCCACATAAACTACCTTCCGCTGTGCAGTCTTCGCCGACGTCCCCTGATTCTCCGGTATATACACCCTATCCCCCTTCTACGCCGCCCACACTTAAACGTACTCCGCGAATCGTGAGTGGGTCCAAGGGTTCCCCAAACAAGCGCAGGAAACTCGACAACAAGGAGAACGAGTCCCCTCGCCCGCTTATTGCCTCCGTCATGGAACGCATCGCTGCTTCGCCGAAGGCGGGTCACGACTTGCCTGTGAGCAAAAAGCATGCTTCGCCCAATCATAGGGATGAAGAACGCCCATCCAAGAGAAGCAAGATGGAGGTAGCTTTCCAGGGAGACGAACTGTCTTTCAGCCCGCGCACCAGCGACGCGGAAGAGGAACGTCTCGTCGCGTTTAGCCTCGTGGAGCAGGAGCAAAGCACACCAAGCCCAGCGAGATTCTTCAGCATCGATGAGGGTACAGCTCCACTTTCGAAGAAACGCAAGAGGGTCCTCTTCGATGCTGTCGAGGTTCCCAGCGTCCGCCAAGTGTACTCGCGGGTCAAGAATATCCTTCCTTGTGCTTTCGATACCCCGTCGAAGCCGGAGACGCGAACGACTTCCCAAGCGGCGCGGCGATCTTCAGCTCCAGGAGCTTTGATCATTGTACCAAGAAAGCGAAGACGCGACAGTGAGGAATCAGAGGATCCCTTCTTCAGTGGTGCGTTTTCTTCTCCTGTGTACCGGGTCGTGTCTGATTATACCATCTCCAGACGATTCTGTTACCGCGAAACGCCAGCCTGAATCTTCGGACGACGATACGTTCTTTGGTCAAGTCACACCGTATCACGTCTTTTCACCTGCTCTTCGTCGGGCACGGGACGACGATCCCCCCAGCAGCGACGACTCGAACATGTCGGCGAGTCCTCTGAAGGGCGTCGTCTTACGTCGACTGCAAAAAACGGGTTCTAAACGGCGTCTGCCAGCAGCGTCGGTTTCTATCCAGTGATTCTCTTTCTCTCTCTCTTCTATGAACTATGCATTATGGTCGTTCGATTTGTTTATTCCACTATGTTATGTAGTACATACCACCGTTTCCTGCAATGTATATCCCACAAGCATCTTCCTTTCTTTGGTTCGAAGTCTCGGGCAACTCGGAGGGCAATTCCCAGGCTTGCTTAGAAACCGATGCTCTGTCTGAGACGATGCGTGCAATTAATCGCACTTGTAACCGTTCCAATAGCACTCTCCGAGTCGATCCTAGGGCATCATATCGACCCTCTCCGTCCGTATTGCGTGCTGTTACTACCCGAGTCCTACCATTGATTCGGAAGCGCAGAATCAACGCAGAATAAAACATAACCCGGTCGATTCGATGCGGCGTCGACGTCGGAAGTCGTATTTGCAGGCGGATCATCAGAGCGCTGACACGACCATCACACCCGTTCGCTGGTGCTTGACCTTGCGAATCTGACGACGCTCGTGGGCGCTCCTGGCCGCCACGAGGATGTAAAAGAGAATTTAACTTTTGCGCTGGCCTTGGAAGGCATAGCGGAAGACTGTCGGCCGACCTCAGCCGATCATCCCGCGATGCTGATAGCATCAGCCCGAACATCAACCGCGTCGCTCGACTGGGAATCAATCGGTGACCGCTTGGGGCCAGCTAGTTGATACAAGTACGTCGACGCGATTGCAGCTCTTCTTCTACTCCCCCATGTCTGAACAACTCTTAGACACGCCCGCAAAACATCCCTTCTCGTTCTCTGGGCTCGTCGACTCGGCATGGCACCGTGTTTCCGAGGCAGCGTTCAAGACTGGCTGGGCTCCTGTGGCTAGATTGTCAGAGGCTGCAGTGGTTGCGTGCGTTATTCTCGCGTCGTTCGTGGTCAAGACGATAACACGCCTGGCAGTTTGATGCAAAACATCTCCCAGGGCCGGCTTCGAGTGCTCACATACTCGCACATCTATTCGTTTCCAGCTCCTGGAGCCCCCGACGACTCTCAGGGATTCAAAGCTGAACTCCGGGTCCTAAATGACGCGTTCTGGATACGACTGTGCCTGATGAGCGACCTCGGATTCGCAGAGGCATATATGTATGGCGATGTGGAATGCGATGACCTTGTTTCTCTCTTCAACGTACTGTTCTGCAAACTGCCTCCATGTTCTCCAGCTGACCGGACTGCTAGATTTTTCTCGACAATAGAAGAAGCCTTTCGGGATTAACTTCCAGGGCTTCCTACCTATTTACTTTGCCTCAAAAGCTGACCTCCTACCGGTTCCTCAACACAATCGGCAACTCAAGGTCGAATATTTCAGGTTCATTCACCATCTTTTTGCCCGCCCGTGCTTGAAGCTTACCCCAGTTTCAGCCCACTACGATATCTCGAATGACATGTTTGCCGGTAAGTATCGTTAAAATATTCGAATGGTTTTCTAACGCACACTTGCAGGCTTTTTGTCGCAGGACATGACGCACGTCCCGGTTTTCCATATCTTATCTTGTCCGCTGACCTATGGTTTCCTTTCGCAGTTATTCCTGCGCAATATTCGACGACCTAGATGGTGACATGACGGATGGTGTTGTCCGCAGCGAATGGAGCGGCGGCCAAGGATTAAGACGTCTTGGCCAGTCGACTGCTGCGTCCTCCAGCGCACCAGCACCGACTGAGCCTCAATCTGATGAACTCTACGACGCTCAAATTCGCAAACTCAGTCATATCATAGACAAGGCAAAGATTCGGCCCGGCAACCGTGTTTTAGAAATAGGTTCCGTGCGCATCCACCTGTTCGCCAAAATCGCCAAATATAATTCTCACGTTTATGCAGGGCTGGGGATCCATGGCCATGCTTATTGCGCAGACCGTCTCAGGGGCGACGGTTGACACGCTGACACTCTCCGTGCAGCAACAAACTCTGGCCCAGGAGCGCATCGCTGCAGCCGGGCTCACAGACCGAATCACCGTCCACTTGATGGACTACAGGAATATGCCTGCGGATTGGGAGGGCATGTTCGATCGCGTGGTGAGCATCGAGATGATCGAAGCTGTTGGCTCCGAGTTCCTCGTCGGCTACTGGAAAACTGTCGACTGGGCAATGAAGCCCCTCGGCGGCGTGGGTTGCGTGCAGGTTATCACGATACCCGAAGCTCGTACGTGGTTAGCTGGTCATAGCGTAAATATCTCACAGCCGACCAGGTTTTGAGCGATATATTCGCGAGATAGATTTCATCCGGAAATGGGCAAGTTTATAGCTGAATCGCATGACGAGATCTTACTGAAGCTGCTTTTTCGCGTTTGCAGAGTAAGCTGCACTCCTCAACTTGCAACCTCAATTACTGATCCCCATTTCTCAGTCTTCCCCGGCGGCTTTTTGCCCACCCTAACGCTGCTTCTGCAATCCCTTCAAGAGGGCTCTTCAGGGCGTCTCATCGTCGACAGTGTCTCGAACATCGGGCCTCACTACGCACGCACCCTGCGCGAATGGCGCCGGCGTTTCCTGTACCAGTTTGACAGCATCATCGTCCCGGCGCTCAAGAGGGAGTATCCCGACGTGATGAACGGCCCGCGAGGCAAGCAGGAGATCGAGGTCTTCAAGCGCAAGTGGATATGTACGTCTCTCCGTGTCTTTTGGCTCTCTTCTCTTTCTAACCTGCTGTCTCTCGAAACAGACTACTAGTAAGTCATGATAAATTTTGGCGTATCTAGATAATCAACGCCATTTCAAGCTGCTATTGCGAGGTGGGATTCACCTCCCGCACGCTGGGGGGTACGTTACTTTCTTCCCGACCGTGATCCCGGCTCAGCGCTTGCTTTCAGACCATATCATCACGTTTACGCGGGAGGGATGCACGGATTACGGTTGTACAGTGTACGAATAGCATTAGACGTGTTGTATAGGGGCTTCTTTGCTGTTGTGTTGATCGCTTCCAGTTTGGGATGCGATAGTTGATGGCATCACGTCATAATCTTATTATCCTTGATGAAGAGAAAAAAGCCAAAAAAATCCGTGGCTGGGGGTATTGTTACATTAATCAATGGTAGTGATACAGTGACGGGCAGTCTGCAAGTGCAAATACAAAGATAACCATATCAGTCTATGGCTTCTTCAACTCTCTCCTCATCTGCGCGTTCAATGCCGCGCCGATCTCATGGACCAATCGAGAGGCCTGCATAAGATCCTCGACAGGGGGCTGAGAGGCATCGTCCGCGACGACGGCGAGCGCCTGCTGCAGGGCGGTCAACCGCGCGGACGTTTGATTTCGCCGCAATGGGAGTGGGTGCCGTTCTCGCTGTGGAATGGGCGCCGTTTGAGAGCGGTGGCTATGTGAAGAGCTGGGAAGGTTGTCTGGATTTCTATCGTGAGTCTTCATGGCACTGAGCGAGATAGAGCCCTACTGGAGTGCGAAACCATATCCATGAGGCGCGACGACGATTCCCCGTCGTTCGACGAAACTTGGAAGCGATTTCAGGATGCGAAGCAATTGACCAAGATCTGGCATACTCACGATACTCTATCGAACAACCAAATGCCTGTTGTGCATCTTTAACCTCAGCGATAGATAGACCGGCCTCCCAGCTCGCATAATCTTCTTCTTCTTCTTCTTCTCCGTCGTCGATCGGCTGAGGCTGGCGGGCAGGAGGCGGCCTAAAGGAAGGGGATGGCGTGGGTAACGAACACTCTGGACGTCGCCTCCGAATTTCTTCATAAGTCGGAACCTCGACGTAGTCGAAAATCAGTCTCCGCTTTCCCTTCCGCTTGCGAGACGGAATGGGCTGGGACAATGCATGCTCTGAAACGGCAACCGACTGCCTGCGGGTGGCCGGTTCAGAGAAAGACTGCCCAGGAATTCGAGAAGGGTCCGCGATTGCATTGGATTCCTCCCGCTTGAACATGACCTCCGGACTGGTTCTCCGCCGTTTGCTGACCCAAGCGCCTAAGCATATACGTGTTAGTAAATGAATGGGGTTTCTAGCCTGCCAAGATCTACCATCGAGTTCCGCTGGACGCTTCGAGCTTCCTGCCTCGGTGCCGGTATTAGAGTTCAACCGTATCCGCGAAGTACTACAATGAACGGTAGCGGAGGAATGCGATGAACTGCTAGCGCCATTCTTAAGGGACACACTAGATTCATCCAAGCGACTGGAATACTCCTGCAGTTGGTCAAGCGCCGATGAGACGACTCGGGCATGGGCTGGAGGTACGAAAGGATCTGCTGATGGCGAAGGCGGTGACGGCGAAGGCGGTGATGGCGAAGGCGGTCGGACAGTCGACGCGCTGTTTTCGTGCTCATCCACATCCATGGAGCGAGTGTCACACATACCGCCTGTCAGCGTCTCGAAAGGATGCCGGGACTCGTCGGCATAATAATCCATCGAGCTGGAAGGTATCGCTTGCGAAGGCTGCGAATCAGGAGCACAGGAACTTTCCTGGCGGGAATCTGAGCCAAAGTACATTCCATGTACAAAAGGGCACGTACCATCTGCGAATGATTCTCAAGGGAGAGGTCAGCAGCCAAGCTGCCGCCGAAAAGATCAGCAAAAGCTCGTAAGCTCGTCTTGATGCTTTCCGGGTAAAGGTGGCGAAATTCGTCACGCCCGTGATATGTCACACGCCAAAAGCCCTCAAACGCGTCGGCATCGGCGACCGTGGCGAGGAATCGGGAGATGGAGACTAGGTTCTGACCGGATGGCTCAAGGTCATGGATGGTCGACAAAGGGGTCGAAAACAAGCACTGCGTCTGTTCACAGCATGAATGTTAGCTGCGAAAAACATAGATATGACCACGCACTATTTCGTTCCGGACGTCTGGAGCCAGGAGATTATCTTCGTCTTCAAGCCACTTGCAAAAGCCATCTTGCAATATAAGTAGGTGGGGCAGGGCGAGGCCGGAGGGGGTAGAGAGAACGATATCTTGAAGGCGCCGAATGAATTGAAGTGAGGTTGGCAGCAAGACTTGTGCAGGATACAGATTACCAAGAACCTGGGCGAGTGCACTCGTTATCGCCTGCGGTAATGCGCTGCTTCCGGTGAGATCGACGTAATTCAAAAGCGCCAAAACCTCTTGTGGTGAGTCGGAAAGCCTGAACGATGTTAGATGAGATGGTTTGGAAACGAAAAGAATAAGTGGACTGTACTTTTGACCATCCTTGACGTTTTCCAAAACATGCTCAACAAAGTCCGTAGGCTGAATAGTGTCATCTCTCGGAACAGATGTACGAAGTAGTCTCCGCCAAATGTCATCTTCCGATTTCGTCATCGTCCACGCCCTATGATATGTAAGTATTCCATGCAAACCGTAAGACGAAGAGCTAACCCAAGAGGAATGCTGATGAGATATGCGACGTCCCTCCACGGAGCCGGAACGTCAGACTTGTGTATCGACTTCACAGCTAGCATCCAGAGCTGCCTCTGCAACTCGGATGGCAT
The DNA here is from genome assembly GCA_029203975.1 of Mycena vitilis. Lineage (NCBI taxonomy): Eukaryota > Fungi > Basidiomycota > Agaricomycetes > Agaricales > Mycenaceae > Mycena > Mycena vitilis. The sequence continues at coordinate 101,391 of JARGYF010000071.1, forward strand.
CTGAGCTTCGCCCCGGTCTCTGACGACTCCCACAGCACTAGGGAGCCCCAGGGACAGCAGTTCGGAGCAGAGCTCGGCCCATACAGTCCGGATCTGCTCCTCTGCCAGGTTGTAGCCTTGCTTCAGGACGGCCCCAAGCACTGTCTCAGCGGGCCACGATAGCCAGGTGCGTTGGAAGACGTTGGCCATAGTGTGCCACATCTTGCGTACAAGCACCAGCCTTTTGACTTGGCTGTCAACGGTCTCGGCGGGTACGATGAAGGAGCAGATCAGAGCCGCAATTTTACTGGCGAACGGGTCCTGCGTTGTTAGATGTGCAAAGCCTTGGGTGAGGTCAGAGGGCGTGAGTAGGAGGGACTGCCATCCATGGAGGAGATTCTCCCGGTATTCCGACATCGACAGGTATGGCGGTTTCAGCTTGCTTTGCGCGAACTCCTGGGTCAGCGAGATGTTCGTAGCCTTGACCCAGAGTTCCGCGAGGTCATCCCAATGATACAAGATCTCCGGATCGGCGAGCTGTCTCACATGCCTGGGGTCAAGACGAGGGAAAGATTTGACGGCGGTGATCACGTTGTCCCGACTCTGGTGAAGGAGGCTGCCATCGAAAAGCTGCGGCACCAGGATGTCGAAATGCGCGCCGGCCGACGCTGTGGATGGGATCGGCGTGTAGAGGAGCTGCGTCAAGAGTGCTACGCCTTCCGCTCGAATATGCTGCTCTGCATGCGACATCATGTCCCTCACAACCTCCAAAACCTTCGCCACCGAATCCGACGTATCGCGGCTCCCGTCGTACGGCACAGTGCCCAGCAGGGAAACAATCAAGGCCAACCCAATGCCACCTCGGAGGTCCTGCTTGAGGGTCAGGAATATGGGTTTCCTGGTGTCTTTTCCGTCGCTTGGAGTAGGAGTAGGAAGGCGAGAAAAAACCCAAACAAGGCATTTCCACACGTACGCATGCAGAATAACCACCAACTTTTGCTTATGCACAGAGAGTTGTCCGAGCATTTGCAGAGTGAATTTGATCGCAAGGGGATTCGAAAAGATCGAATCACCCATGAGAATAACAAAGGACGCGAGGAGCTGAACTGCCCACCACGGACTCTGTGCCGGATGTAGGGGGTTACGGACCGCCAGGCATGCGTTGACTAAAGTGCGTAGCCGAACCGACTTTGTTTTACAGGTCTGGGCGTCAATAAAGGTGGATAGGGACGCAGAGATGGATGCGTGACAGCCAGATGCCGATGAAGGGTTATTAATTTTCGCAAGGGCGAATCTCCCCAGAGCATTCAAAGCCTGAACTCGAATCATAGAAGAGTCGGCAATGAGATTCTGCAGTATGCATGGCAAAATAGTCGATAGGGGAGAGATGAATAAGCTCGGAAACTGTTTCAAAAGATGGTTTGAAGCCTGTGAGCGGGAGTTTGAGTTCAAATAAGGATGGGCTGAGCAAATGCACAACCTGCAGGCCATCCAACAGTGCTTGATCTTTCCCCATTTGCCCCTGAAGTGCGCGCTTCAAGACAGAGACGAGTTCACGTTTGGAAGGTAACAGAATCTCCGAGGGGAGAGTTTGAACAGACAAGATCCAGACGACAAACGTCCAGGTTCGTCGAGAAGTAGGACTAGTTATGCTCGGCGTTGAGCCTAGAACGAGGAGCTCGCTCAAAATAGATCTAAGGTCATTAGCTGGAGTGTGCCAATGCTCAGATTACATGCAGAACGAATTAACAGGGAAGTTGACGTACTTGAAAATATTGAGTATAGCGGCTGAAAACTGAAAATGTTGGAAAGAAAGCGGAGAAGTTGCTGGCTGAGAAGTGCTAATTCCCGAGCAACTCGTATCTCCTCCTCATCCATTTCGGGCGTCGTCTGGAATGAGTCCTGCGCAAATGAAGTATGACGGGATTGGGACAGCGGTTCATCTCGTGCGCGTCTCAGATCCCGCTGGAGTGCCTCGCTCAGTTGATGAGAATATTCCTTGAGCGAGACGAGGGAGGAGGGAGATGCCTCTGCATTCACGATAACTCGAATTTGTGATTTGATTCTCAGCGAAAACGTGTTGTACGCTTCGATGAGGTCGTGAAACGAGATGCTGTCGGCGTTCGGTCCCGTGGATTCCAGCAACGTTTCCGCGGGAGACATGAAAAAGGCGGGCGACGCCAAAGGATCATCCGCAGGCTCCGACGGTGTTTTCGTGGCCGGTGGCATGTAAGAGGTGGCAGGGGCGTTTTTAATAATCGATCTGAGCGGTGCTGACGCTACTTTAGTCTGGCGGACGGACTGCTTTTCTTCCTGCGTCCACGTCGTGCGATGGTCCTTGGCTGGGAAGTTTTCCTTCTGGACGGCTGGTTTCATGACCAAAAGCGACCAACGATGTGTCGCATGGACCCGTGGCGAATAATAGCGCGACGGTGAGCGTCGGTGGACCCTGATTCCAGCTTCTGCCCCAGAAGTATCCGCGTATTCAGGGAGATAAGTAAGCCCTCGTCTGGGCTGAGGCGATTTGAATTGCTTCGGGAATTGGTCGGCAACCGCTTCAAGGATTTCTGTAAACGAATGGGCCAGAAGCCTGTGCAAAGCCGGTCCGCATTATCAGTCGCGGTGAGACAAGAAGGACGATAGCAGACACACCAGGCTGGTCTTGGTGGGCTATGTACACGTCGGGACCGACAACACGAAGCTGCAGCAATGGCCTCCTTATTTCCTCGGCCGTTCAAAAAAGGAAATGGTAAACACGGTTGTCACGGGTCGTCACGCGTTGGTGACTCGTTTTTTGACATCAACGGTGATCTCCGGCGTCCACCTCCGCTCAATATTATCCAGCACTGGCACAGGCCTCCATGCTCTAGTCGCAATCATTGCGACCACTCAATCCCAACCTACTGGGGGCCCTTTTCATGTTTTCATGTTTTTTCCATATTTTCCAGGGTCATATTCAAGTTGCTCCAAAAGTTGCATTGCACTCGCAGTACTGGCCTCCGCCGATCGTCAGCCGCCCACCTTTTTGCACACTAAAAGTAATGTGAAACATGTCGGCCGCTATGGACCAAGCTGTACGCCACACCAGGGGCCGTCAGCCTCATTTCCTCCCTTGCCTACCATCCTCATCTATCAAATTTCTTATATTCTCTTCTCAACGTCGAACTCCAGCAGGTCCTGATGTTCTTCTTCTTTACTTCTTCCGGGCTCCCAAGGCTCATCTGGGGCATTATCTCTTCTTTCGCCGTCGTGACCGCACTATGCTTGCCCTGCCAAGTCGGACAATCCCCGCCCAATCTAAAGACGCCGTTGTCATCTCATTGCCGCCGCGATGTATACTCCCCACCAATCACCCAGCCCAAAGCTTCCACGAGGTGGGCCAGAGGAACTGAGGTCATTGTTACGTGGTGAGCAGCGGCGTCTCCCGCTCGGTACCTTAGGATAATGTTGATTCATCTTTCTTGCTCAGGGCGACGTCTGACATCCCCAAATCCGTCACGAACTCGAAGGGAAGGTTACTCCTGGGGCACCTCGAGGCTGGGAGCTCCAACGAACACCTTGACCTAGGTAGCTATTCCATTTCGTGTGCAGGCATTCTTGCTCAACTCGTTGCCGTTTCAGAGCACCCGCTTGCAGAGGGGTTCAATGTACGGGACGGCAATCGCACTATTCTGGTTCCGGAAGTTCCTCCGCGCGGCGACTATATCGTGGTACTTATGGGCGACAGTGGAAATCAGAGTCCAAGGTTCACTATTGAATGACATATGTGGGACTATTTAATTTGCTGGCTGTTTTGTAATTCATTGGGTGGTCTCTCAATCAGTGTGCTCGTGTGATCTCACTGGATAGTATCGTTCAGACCCCTCGCGCATGTACGACGGGACCAAATATGGCAATCTACTTGCCTTTCGCATCAGAATCGTAAGAGATTGCCTGAAAGCCCAGATACTCGCCGGGCGTGGAGCGCCTGTCGGTGATAAACTGGGATTTTACACAATCAGGTGTTGACCGTGAAACGAAAAGAACGCACCCTGAAACAGGACAGAATTCGAAGCCCGTCACGGGCAACTTGCAATTGAAGGTTATAAAAGCGCGGCTTAATTTGGATTTCTTTCCTCAACCACCACCTACCGCAGCTTTCTGGATCTCTCGACAGCGCTCCCTCTCGACCATCCATCTAATACCTTGTCTCGCACGTCAATTACGATGATCTTCAACACCCTCATTTCCCTCCTCGCCGTGCTTGTCGCCGCCGACGCGTCGCCGCTCCGACCCCAACAACTCGACGTTGTCACGCCGCATATCACCTCGCCCGCTGAGGCAGTCACCTGGGCCCCGGGCTCGACGCAGCAAGTCACCTGGGGTAAGCTGCCGCTCGTCGCGTACAGTGCAGACGTGTACTCACTCGACGCGTTGTGCAGAAACCAAGAGCATCCCTCCGGCAGACGTGAACAACACCGGCATGATCCTCTTGGGCTATCGGTCCACCGTGTACGACAGCAAAGGGCGGCCTCAGCCCAGCGAGAACCTCGACATCGGTGCGTTTTCTTCTTCTTCCAGTCCTGTGCCGCGGGTTGACAAAATCACAGCCCATCCTCTCGCCAAACGCTTCCCAATCGGCGCAGGCTGCCAGAACATCACAATCCCTTCCAACACCGTCTACAGAGATAATTACATCTTAGTCCTCTTTGGCGACAGGTACGCGTTCATTGCGCGTTCCTCCTTCCCTGCTGACTGCTTAACAGCGGAAACACCTCGCCTGAATTCAAAATCCGGAAATAATCGCATTCCCAGCTCATCCTTACCCACGCATCGCGACTCTCTTTTCGCTCAACTGTAGTTCGCCTTCATTCCGATTCTTCGATACCCTCAGCCATCCATTCGCTTTGTACGAGACTCACATCACTTTGCACATACTGTACCTACCTAGTGGACTTAATGATTCGGCTGAATGTATCCGTCCTATCTCATGAACTGTGTGAACCGGGATAGATTCCAAGCAAGCCGCGGGGCTGCGTTTGCTCTACAAAGGCTAGGCCTTTTTCGACTGTGCTACGGCCTGTGCGGAGCGCAAGGTCTTCGCGATTTGCCCGTAAGAATCGACCATAAGCCCGATCGGGATTACGACCCAGCTAGAATTGTGTCAGCGATCGACATTCCCAAAAGACCGTGGTGGGACCAACATGACGTTCATGAACTAGAATCGCTTCAATACAGGAAGAGCAAGCGCGGACTAAAGGTACGCACGAACAAGTACACCCAAAGGAAGAGGGCGTTGGACGTATCGAGGTTCGCAGAGCCTGTAGTACAAGTTGTCCAATTTGTTGAAGTGTCCGGACAGAAGAGACTAGCCTGTAAGCCACTCTGGGCAGAAAGTCATCCAGCCGCCATAAAGCTCGGCAGTCGAGAGCACAACAATCCAGTAGTGCCTCGCGGGATCACCGTTGACGAGTTGCTTCAGGATGTAGCAGCACAGGGGCCCAGCTCCGAGAACGGTCAGGATTTCGAGGGAAACTACCGTCGGGTCCGCGGTGCCTGCCAAAAAAAAATGGGGTCCGCGTTAGATATAGTTTAGCGCCATATTTAAGAGACTACGTGCCCCAGCGGAAGTCGGCGGCGGCGTATTCTTTCCCTGTTGAGCGAGTCGTCTATCGGTGATATAGAATCGCGAAGCTGGCGAATGACGCACACATCTCGGCGAACGGGCCAACGGAAGAGTTCACCGTCCTTCCAAAGGTGGACAGGTAGAGGAAGGAGCCTAAGCATCAGTAGGTGAACGACGGTCCTGAACGGTCTCTCGAATGAAGTGGACCTGCCTTCAAAGGAGAAGTGAATCATTGCGTCAAATGCGAGCCAGATGAAGGTAACTATAAGCCATCAGTTTGTGGTCCGCAAGAAGTTCGACGCCTCACAGCGGTTAATCCAAGGGGCATTTTTGGGGAGCAGCGCATTGGCCCCGATGTAGGCAATAATTCCAAGGGCGAGAACCCCTGCAAGGGAGAAGGCCGACGTCGCCGTGAAGATAGTGTGTTCAGCGCTGGACATGATATTGTGACGCAGAAAGGTTGAGACGCTAGATGGGTGTCTGTAGGTGTCTGTGGGTAAGTTTGAAAATCGTGCGATTATGCGGGGAATCAACACGTGACCGTGTGGCTTGCGCATCAGATGCGCCACCCGGCCGGGCAATGCCGAACTGCTGTTCACCACATCTCCAATGAAGCCCTCGCTCGATGTCGGCGTTGTGTTTCCCGTACTGGTGGCCGGCCGTCTCCTCTTGGCCCTAACGAATCTCCCCGACGTGCTGAAGCACAACCACCAGCTTTCGTCGCCTTTAACGTCGTACCTCAATTGTGCGCCACGTCCCGTTACCAATCATCTTGCGCTCACTCAAGCACACAGTACAGGAGGGCATTTACTTGTTTAAAAATGGGATTGACCCGTATTCTGGCGGTGTATTTCGACATGTAAGACGCAAGGGAATTGTCGTCGTTCCCCAGCTGACGGTCTGTAGTCACCGCTATATCTCGCGCTGTTCACGACAGTTCTTCCGACTTCGAGGACAGTTTCTTCCATTATATGGACGCTCTGCGACGCCCTAGGCGCGTGGGCTCTTGTTCAAATATGGAGAGCTCGTCAACGCGTCGCGCAAACGTCGAGAGACGGCCTGATTGCTGCCGCGTTCGTGTATCGTTTGGTTTCGTGACGCGAGACTCATGTTGGTTCAGATATCTCTTGAACCCATACTTGTTCCTTTCGACATTGTCTCTGTCAACGTCCTCGTTCGAAAACACGCTCGGCCTTCTGTCCTTGATGTTTGCCACCCGAGGTTGGCCATCCTCGTTTCAAGTACATTGTTATCTGAACAACTCTCAGGTGATGCGTCCCCTTCACTTCTGGCGGCTGCGATTCTCCTACAATTGTCGTTGTCCTCGGTTGTACTATTAGCGCCATTGGTTCTCCTGCTAGCCAGCAGCCCAGTGTCTCAGCTAGCTTCGCCTCGCGCATGGTCAGGCAACGGCAAGAAGATAAAACTCCTTGTCGCCGAATTCGCGACTTATACTGCTGTGCTCACCCTCGCGTCCACTCTGGTTTCCGGTGGCTGGGCCTGGGTTCCACAGACGTGGGGTGCGAGGTACCGACACCCTTTTCTCGACTGTCCACTTCTAAACCTTCCGCAGTCTTACTCTCCCCGATCTCACGCCCAACGTCGGAATGTGGTGGTACTTCTTCACCGAAATGTTTGATCATTTCCGTCCATTCTTTCTGATGGTGTTCTCGGTTAGTCTCCTCGCCCGCCGTTGGCTTGACAGTACTGACTACAATTTAGATACATCTCCTAATCTACGTAGCCCCCATTTGCATTAAATTTCAGTGAGCAGTTCTCTTCGAGCGACGCTGTAAGCTTTGACCTTGGGTAGATACGACCCCCTCTACGCAGCATTCATCCTGCTCGGGATCCTAGGCACCTTCAAGTCCTATCCGACCCTGGCGGACCCAGGCCTCTTCCTGAGCACCATCGCAGTGTTCCCCGAGATATACCCATGTGCGTTCCGGTTCCGGTTCCTCGCCTCAACGCCGGACTAACTCTTCCTCAGACTTGAGATACCCTATCGTTACCACGCTGCTGCATCTGCACGCCGTGCTGCTCATGCCCTTATTCCACAATCTGTGGCTCAACCAGGGGACCGCCAACGCGAACTTTTTCTACGCCTCGACCTTGGTGTTTGCGTGCGCGAATGGCGCGGCGTTGACGGATTGCGTGTGGGCGGGGCTGAGGATAGCTATTGGGGAGCCGCAGGAGGGTTACGTCGTTGTACAAGAATAAGATAGAGAGTTCCCAGGTCGTATATTAGGAGTATGCCCGAAAAGCTGGTATACAAATGAGCGTCTTGTCCAAATATGTCTAGTAGCGTAAGTAACCAACATGCACCGAATCTAGTAGCCGGTCCGGAGATTTCACCCTCCAAGTATTATTTCATCACCAAACCAGGGCCGCACCAAGCGCTGCCGCGAAGAGCATGACACCACCGAGGCCGCAAACCTTGGTGATTTCATTACCGCCTACGCGCAGGCCGCTGTTCCCGGTCGAAGTGGCGAAGGCAGGCGTCGGACCGGTATCGGACGCCGGGAACACGGTGGTATAGCCGCCGGCGCTGTTTGTGAGAGGCCCGCCATCAGGAGGCGTTCCTGAGCCGGTGGGATTGGGGAGCGCGTTGACGACCTTCGTGGCGGCGTCGACGTAAACTTGCCCCGCCGCGTTGAGGTTGCCTTTTACATCCAGAAGATCTGGCAGGCGTCAGTTGTCAAGCTCAGTCATATGCTTTTTATAGGGAAGATACTCACTGTAGTGGGAGCCATCCTTGGGTCGCTGGAATGGACGTAAGTGAACTATCGCAATCGGAGACGCAGATAGCTGCCGACGTACGAAAAATCCAAACCACGAATACCGCTCGACGAAATCCAACCCGTCCAACGTCGTGATCGTCTGATTCATAAAGTCGAGCACAACACTGTCATTCGACGACGTCTCGGCGAACTCGGTAATCCACAACGTGTGGTTGGGGAACTGCCCATGCACCTGGTAGATGTAGTCGTAAAAGCCGCCGGTGCCCGATCCGTACCTGCCGCCTCGCTGAGTAACGCTGTTGTGCGGTAATCAACCCCAAGATACGCACCAATGGAGCGGGATAAAGTCGATGGTGCATTGAGAGCAGGCAGCCATGAAGTCCGTCAGCCATGGCCGACCAGTGTCCCCGGATGAAACTGCGGGTCCTCCGAGCTTTATACCGGACTCTTTCAAAGGCTCGATGTATTGCATCCACAACTGCGCCGCGAATGTGGCGTTCATGTTCGACTGCTGGGCAAAGTCGGGTTCATTGAACGTCTGCAATACGTATTTAGTGCCCGTTCCATCCAAAAGAGGTTTAGAGAGTATTAATTACCAGGATGGTTTTTGAGCCAAGACCTTTGACAGTGACGGCTAGGTTTTCGATATCCGCTCCGCTCCACTGCATCGGAATGTACTCGATGCCCGAGTCTGCGAGATCGCCAGGCGGTATGAGCCCCCAGTTGTAGACCCAGCTAGCGACGCTGGCGGTCTGGTTCGCCTTGAAAATGTCTGTTGAGTTGTCGGCGGCGAAAGCGAGGCCGCGTTTAGGGACTTTGCTCGGGGGGTTGGCAGCAGCGGCTGACGTGGAAGCAGGAGTGGCCGACGTGGAGGCAGGAGTGGCTGATGTGGAGGCAGGAGCGGCCGACTTGATGGGGGCAGGAGCAACAGACTTGGCGCCCGACGAGGCGGCAGCCACAGACGCAGCAAGAGCGAGCGCAGAAACGAAGGAAAAGGCTACACGCATCCTGAAGCAAGGAAAGAGGGTCGGAGGGAGAAAAACCTAGATGCCATCCGCATCCAGGCTATTTGAGCATTTGGGAGATAACAAGCCCGTAAGAATAGGTGACATCTGCTATGCAGCCTTCAGGGACGGATCTGCCTTCGTTGAACATCCCAGGCACTCGACATCACCGCAAGAACGTAGGGTATGGCCGTCGGCATGACAAAGATACCAGCATATTCGGCAGAGCGACAATGAAGAGAGAATGAAAACAAATGGAAGAGGTTGGTTGGTTGGTTTTAGAAGCCGCAAGTAGTGCGTGGAATAGCCAAGGCTTAGCCTCCGCTCGATACTTACTGCCAAAACTGAAGGGTGGCATGGAAGATCAAGGACGGCGGCAGTGTCTGGGTCAACCGAGTTATTATACAAGGGTAAGAGGAACGATCCGCCGAGTGTGGCAGCGCGCACGCAATCTAGGCTAGACAGGACTGTATCTGATGGTGTAGCGCCTTGAGTAGCATCCGGCACTGGCGACTAGGTATGAATGCCTCAACTGAACGGCGGAGAGCAGGTAAACGCTTGGGAGATGAGGTGAAAAGCAGCTCGGCAATGGCCGGCCAGGTGGCCTCACCTTGATCCGCATCAGGATCTTCCACCGGGTTCTCGTGCTTTCCTTCACTCTTGCGCGGGGAATATATAACTGGCTTTACTGGCTTTCTGGGTCCTCCTGGCACCATCTTCAGACTAAAATCATAACGTCTAATGGAATCTCTACTGCGCTGGGGCATCGAAAACTCTACTTCTGCGACCGATGCGTCGAATCCTGCTCCCGCACCCCGGCAGGACTTGGATCCTGCAATAATCGACATGATCCTAGGCAAATCCGACGCAGAACTCATGAAAGAAGACATGGCTGTTGCACAAGACGAATCCCAGTCGGAATCAGCTAGAATCGACGCCCTGGACCATCTGGAGATGGTGAGTGATGACTGTTCATGCCCCGGATTCGCATTGCTAATAAAATCATGGCCCACCAGTTAATAGAGCAAATTGACAACGCGAACAGTGAGTAGGTCCCTTTCGAGCCAGCGCGACCTGATCGTGTTTACAGACCTCGAGAAATTGCAGATGTGGAGTCCGCTTCAGACCCTGGCCACGGACGCGCCTACCACGTCCCTCAAAATGCAGGCCCTGTGGGTCATCGGGACCGCGCTGCAAAACAATCCTGCGGCCCAAGATGCTGTGAGTCTGCTCCTAGTCTCCAGATTTATCTTTCACTCACTTGGTCCAGTACGGCTCGCATGACCCCCTGCCAGTCCTAACCAGCTGCATTGCGGCCTCCCCCTCATCCACCTCCCAAATCCGCTCCAAGGCGATATATGCCTTGTCCGGCCTCCTCAAGCATAACGCTCCCGCCGTCGCTGCCCTTTCACGGCCCGATGTCGAGGGCTGGGAGAAGCTCCGTGAAGCTTTGCAGGGTATGCCCATCCTTTCTCCTTGCTTGCCCCTCTCTGACCCGTGCAAAGATCCCGACCTCGGCGTCCGCCGCAAAGCCCTCTTCCTCCTCAGCGCGCTTCTCATCCCAAGCGCCCCGCGTCCCGCCGCGGGCTCCTCCTCCACCGTCCCGATCCACGCCAACTCGCACGCCGCGAACCTCGCGGACCCCAGCCGCACGGACACGGGCACGCCCGCGCTGCAGGCCCTGCACGCGCACGGCATCCTCGACGCCGTCATCGCGGGTCTGACGCAGCCCGTCCCGTCTGGCATCGACGGCGACGTCCCCGGCCCCGACGCGGATTTTGAGGAGAAGGGTGTCGCGTATGTGTTTCGTTCTCGCTCGGAATCGACGCTGACTGGCATTTATAGGCTGCTGCGTACGTTCGCGGGCGAGTGCGACCAGGAGTTCAGTCCGAGCCAGAAGACGACTCTGCGCGGCTGGTTTGAAGCGGAGAGGACGAAGGACCCGGCGGTCGCGTCAGGTCGATGGGGCCTGAGCAGCGGGGAGTTTGATACTTTGTTGTCCAAGCTCGCATGAGACTTTAGAGTATATTGTAATTTTACGAGCGACTGATACAAGCAAAATACAGGCCTGCTTTTGTACGTCGTAGTAGCCTCAATAAATTGGTTTCGACTGATTCTTTGGGGTGAGTGTGGGTCGAGTTGCGTTGTGTTGGCTGCTTTCTTACTCCGTTTTACTCTCTTTCTTTGTGAAAGTATGTTTGATTTCAATCGACTGACTACTGCTAAAAAATCGTAACCTGAGGACCTCAACTTCCAAAGGACCAGAAAGTCTCGACTGTCATTCAGAGAGATCCTGAATTTGTCACTGAATTCCCTGACAGTGAGAGCTGGTATCCGAGTTCAGTGGCAGTTCAGTGGCTTGACAAAAGAAGGGTTCGATTCCGGCCCGAGAGGGAGCCTGAGAAACGGACGATGGCAGGTAAACCGCGTGACGTCACGGTTAGCATTCAATTAAAGTTCCCGCGCGCGCTTCAAGCTCCTTTATCTCTCAGTCTCCTTGACCGATTCTTGACGTCCATACTTATATCCGTTGGTTCCCTCTTGAACCAACCATCTGGTTTGGGCTGCCCTCGATGTTGGCTCCATGTTCTCAACGATCTTGTGTTCATCAAAACACCAACCCTCCGCGAGCCTCCACCGCAACCTCAATGGCATTCCCAGCCTTTCAGAATCAGCTGGATCAAAGGAACCTGTTCAAGATTTCACGCAAATCACTCAGCTGATGTTTGAGAGGTGTACCTTGATTCCTACATCATGCCCTTTGCGCCGGTGCAATTTTTCCCACCTCTGGACCTTGGCCTTAACGTCGATGAGAGCTTCAGGTAGGCCAGTCCTCCAATTTCTGCTCTGAAAGCTGAAGGATACTCGAGGGAGCCTCATCTGGCTCATTACCACATTCATTTGTTTTTGCGTTCCTGTCCTATGCGCACATGCCATTGGAGATCGAGATTCACTGTCAGATAGCGGGCTGGCGTCCGCCTCGTGGATCTGGACGGCTCAGGCAACGACGGGGAACGTCGCATTCCTAAAGACTTTCACCAGTGCTGCCGGTAAAAGCGCCGCGTCGGCTTCAATTTCCATGACCGCGGTTAACCACTTCACTCTGTTTGCAAATGGCCAGCCGATCGGAGCGTCTGGCAACGGAACGGATGACTGGAAGACCGCAAAAGTCCTCAGTGCTGCGCTGAATTCGAGCTCGAATACATTCGCAGTCTTGGCAGTCAATAATGACAACCTTGGTGCGCCATTGCCCGGGCTCTTGGCCGCCATCCAGGTCACGCACAGCGACGGATCCACTGAGTCAGTGGTTTCCGACGCGAGTTGGCTCGTTTCTTCCACCATCCCAACACAATTCCCCACTGTATCAGCCACTTCCCACTTTGTACCCGCAACCGTCGCTGGACCGTTTGGGTCCGGGTCATGGGGAAGCAGTCCCGCCATCTTATCTCCTACTCCGACCTCGCTTTTGGCGGGAATCACGCAGATATGGGACAGTTCGTCCGCTGGTTCAGACGCCCCTGCTGGAACTGTTGGATTTCGCAAAATTGTCTCCACTCCCGCCGGGAAGATCGCCGAGTCTGCCCAGATTCTCATTGCAGTTGACAGCGGCTTCCTGCTGTATGTCAATGATGTTTATATCGGCGCGCCGCCGCCAGCCCCAATTGTCCCTAACTACAGACGCGCGCAGCAAGTCACAGTTGATCTCAGCGCAGGTTCAAACTCATTTACCGTTTTCGGCCAAAATATTCCCGATCCTGGGTCCACCGACGCCGGACCGGCAGGGCTCGCTGCCTCCATTACTATCCAATACTCAGATAGAAGCAACACGGTTGTGGTAACCGACACAGACTGGCTTTGCGGCAATTTTACTACCGTCACGGCATTTCTCTCGCAAGGTGACTCGGAACTGTCTCAGGCGTTTGCGATACAGACGATACAGGCGGGCCAACTTAACGGCCCTTCCGACATCCTTGCGGCGCCAAAGGTTCCTTCGGGCCCCTTTGCTGTTGGCACTGTGCCGCTGTCTTCGTCCTCGACACTCCCATCTTCAACCGCGTCCTCATCTCCTGGCGCCGTGGCCTCATCAGCCCATGGCACTCCCATCGGCGTAATTATCGGACCCGTCCTCGGCGCGCTCGCCCTAGTCGCTATCGTCTTGGCGCTCTTCTTTTGGCGACGGCGCAGGCTTCAATCACGGGAACGTTTCCTGAGTAGCGAGCCGTTCAAGCCTGAAAGTGACCCCAGCCAGCCTGGTGACGAGCCGGTATGGCCGACGGAGATGGGTTCCGCTCCGTCCTCGTATACGCCTAATTCCACGAGTTATTCCTCTCCATGGACATCACGGGGAGCCTCCGCCCAGCCTCCACCCGGCGCCTATCTGTCGCCTCCGCCCGTGGCACAGACGGTTGTCCCGCGGCCGTCGGGGCTTGGAGCGCAGACGGTGGCCGCTCTGCCAGGCGCCAAGATCGAGCGGGAGAGGAATTGGCAGCAGACTGCGGCGTCGAATCCCGGCAGTGCTATTGCATCACACCGCACCCCCACTGAGGTTGGGACTATCGCACCGCCCAGTTATACGGAGTAGACTACATCGTTCCTTCCTTTCCCCCGCTGCAATCTGTCTTTACGTGTATTTCTCGTTTATGTATCTGCGACTTGGTGTTCTGTTTCCCTGCGATTATATGGCGGGGGTATTACAGCAGGTTGACTGACCTTGAAACAATCTACTAAGACCAGAACAAACTTTCGACGCACAAGGCAAGCACAAGTCTAAGGTGAAAAAATCAGACGAGATTTGCCAAATGCGGCAAATTTAACGACGCTTGCCATGTCCCAATACTCCGTGTCGGCTCAAGCCTACTTCAAAATCATCTTTCACGCCGCGAAACACCCTCATAGCTCTGTCAATGGCGTTCTCTTAGGCAAAGAAGAGCCCGCAGGGCAGATCAGGATCATGGACGCCGTTCCTCTGCTGCACCATTGGACCAGTCTCAGCCCTATGATGGAGATCGGACTGGACCTTGTGAGGCCCCCTACTTTCCCTCCGCCGAACCTCGCACCGATAGCATTGGAAAGGCAGCAAGACACGCAGAGTCGCTGGGCTTGAACTTGGTGGGGTATTACCAGGCGTGTGAGCGGGCCGACGACACGGCGTTGGCTCCCGTGGGTGAACGGGTAGCCGGGAAGCTGAAAGACGGATTCAAGAATGCGGTCGCGTTAGTGGTGCGTCGTGTTCACGACTTGGTGCTTCAAATTTAAACTTTCAAACTGGTTGCAGATTGACGGAGAAAAATTGGGCTCCGGGGAGGTCGCATTGATAGTGCGTACCGCCCCGTGCCCTTCGCTTTCACCATATTAATCCAGACTTGCAGCCGTATGTTTCGCAAGGCGCCACTTGGCGGCCATATTCGGGCGACGCACCCGCCTTCAGTGCGGGATCTGTATTTCAATTGGCCTCACCGGACCTCCCGAAGCGTGCGGTTACGCTGGTACGCGAGCAGGACCGGCATCAAGTGTTCGGGGACTTTGATGACCATTTGGAGGATGTAACAATAGGTTCGTCCAATTTTGTCGACATTTGCAACCCACACTCATCTGCGCTAGACTGGCTACGGAATGCTGCATGTATACCATCTGATATTTAAAAGGATGAGGCCGCATTTTTTTCCCCTTCGAGAGTCGTCCATCTTCACTCTGGTTCAAAGAATACGTGCGACTTGGTTCCAGCGCTGTCCGGAGAGCACTACTAGTAGGACCAGCGATTCATCGAAGTTGCAGCTACTGTCCTATACAGTCTAATCTCCCAGAGTTGTGGGGAATGGTACGGAACGGTTTGGGTACATGTTTGGCTTTTCAAATGACCGATATTCTCACTGGACCACATTATCTATACGGCGGGTGATGGCTGCAACACCCCGTTGGCAGAAGCAACTGCGACCACCGCGCTCGCGCCCTTCACCATGCTTTACCTCGGTCCGCTGCTGGTCACGAAACTTGTCGCGGCCAACCCTGGACGCTACCTGATTCAGTAAAGACCGAGATGTTGTACAAGATGGTTGGGGAGCCACGGACGCCTTTAAAAGCGGGACCTTGACAAAGGAGCTGGGCGGGGCGGCTGGGGCGTATCTGTTCTGCATGCGTTCCGCGCTTGCGACGGGCCAAGGGTTCATGATTGACAATGGGGGGTCATTGGTATAGACATCATTTTGAGCCCACGAGTTCGGTGAATACGGCTTTCATTTCTTGCTGCGACCCTGTCCTCCCCTGTTCACCTCTGTTCACCCTGTAATTTACCCCAGTACTTCCCCACTTTCAATTTAGAGCTGCCTTTTCCGGGTCGTGGCTGTACACGACATATCCTTGCGGCTGGCTGCACGTGCGGGGCAATTCCATGACGCTCGACCTGAGCGCTCTATTGACGGTCTTTCTGATACCAGTTGTATGCCTGTATAGGATCCTGCAGCTCCTCCTGCTCGACCCCAAGACGGCCATGGCCGACCATAAGCCACTACCGGCGATCCCCGTCGTCGCCACCGCCCCAAATCTCACTACACTTTCCGTCCAAGCCCGGGAGCACCGGGGCCGCTTTATCCGCCACATTTTATTGGAAGCCGAACTGGACGACGGGGAGGGGCTTTGGGTAACCGCGCTGGAGGATGCGCTGGATAGCTTGAGTGATGCTGTGACGCGCGGGCGGTGGCTTGAAGGTGTCAAAAGGGGGCGGCGAGAGCGTGCGCACCTAGCGGAGCGTAAGCCCATCGCACGGACGGAAACCATGTCCAGCAGCATATCGTCCATTCTACAGAGCCCAGCGTCTGATAATTCGGCCGAAAGCCTCCTCGCCTTTCCGCAGAGCCCAACCGTCGAAGCACTGCGCCAGATCCGCGCCTTAACAGCCCAGCCCGCGCCTCCGAACTCAAAGCCTGAGCCCAAGCATCTGCTGCTCTGTCTTGCTCCTCTCGGTAGCCGAATAGCGATCCCAACTGAGGATAGCGGGTTCGATCTCATTCCCGCTAACGTGGGCTGTGTATTCAAGCCGGCACTCTTCTCGCTGCCAGAGGAGGATTCGGATGAGCCGTCTTGTATTTTATACGGGCTCACGGAATGGGACAGTGCGTATGGTTTTGTTCCGCGTCTCCCCATTGTTAACACGTGTAGCAGCCAACGCGACCGACGTAAAGGTCGTTGGCGGGACCTTTGCATTCAAAGGTGTCAATTCGCCGCTGCAGCACCATGCTTTATGCAAGGCCTTGCGAATATCCATCTATATGCATATATCACTTCTCCTAGAGCAATACTTTCTCAGCAATTCTCGTGTACAGTTGCAGTTTCCTCCACCAAAGCTACGCCACTCTGCAGTCTCGTATCAACCTTCGTTGTCACCCTCTGCTTCCTCCGGAGAATTGACCCCGCGCGGGTCGCGCCAAAGCAAGACCTTCCTTCCCGGAATTCTTTCCTTCTTCTCCAAGAAGAACCTGGCCATGCACCGCACAAATACGTCGACCTCTACAAGTACCCGCAGCGGTGCATCGCTCGACCTCACTTCTTCACGCGACACCGGTGTCCCCGACCCGCCCCGTTTTTCCGACGACGGCAGCAGCCGTCTTCGCCGCTTCTCCTTCATCTCAGACCCTCGCCCCTCCTTCCTGAAGCCTTCTCCAACGCCCGCCCCAGCTACAGACGGCCCCGCATTCGCCAGTATCCTCGCGCGCCTCGACGCGGCCGCTCCGCTACTTTCTTCCTCCGCTGGTGTGCGTTTCGTACCCCCGCCCCTCATCGCGGATCTCGCGGCCAAGGAAGCGGCGGACCCGGGCCGGCGGCTCCTCGGCGACGAGAAGATTGGGCTTTGCAGCATCCTTGGGTGGGATACGCGCGAGCGCGACCGTGAGACGCGTGGTAAGGGAATGTGTGGCGCGCGTGGGTTTGCGCGGATGCAGGAGCTGAGTGTGCTGCTCTCGCGGCACGTCCCACAGGCACCACCGGAGACGGGGTCGACTTCGACGCTGGGCGCGAGTAGCATTGAAGAGCAGGAGTCGCAACCAACGTTTACGGCTTGCGACCGGCCGCATTGGAGGACGTATCAGTATTATTCGCGGGAAGAGGATCGCAGTTTGGGCGAGATGGTGAAGATGCTGAGCGGAAACGCTAGCTCTCCGTGCGCGCGGCCGGGGTGCACGTTCGTTCAAGGGGAGCATGTGATGCGGATTGTACATGGCGGGGTGCGCGTTGCGGTAGCGGTTTGCGCGGACGATGGCGAGACGGCGGAGAAGAAAGCGGACGCGGACGTGGATGAGAAGTACAAGGACAAGGACACGGAGGAGGAAGGCGCGGACACGGACGCTCCAGACGCAGAGCGAATTGATATGTGGGTAAGCTGCGCGGTGTGCAGCAAGCGGGCTGACAAGATGGACATGATGGAAGGAACCTAGTGCGTGCCCCTATTCATTACCTCTGATAAAATCTTGACATACTAACGTACCTCCTTTCAGTCTATTCTCGTTTGCCAAATTTCTGGAGGTGCTCGTTTACTCGCCGGCGATATGTAAGTTGACACCGGCGTTGTGCGAGCACACGTCGCCCCCTCGTGCTCCCACATCGGACGCCACTTCCGTGCTACCGGCGTCGCGCTTCAATATCGTGCGCCACTTCTCGACGCGCAGGCACGCGGTGTCATTCACACTGTCCGCGATTGACGACGTTTTCGAGCTCCGAGTACCGCGGCTCCAGATCACGCGCAAGAGCGGGGACAAGAGTGCACGAACGTCTATTGCCGGGGCAGATGCAGCAGCTGCCGCTTCCGCGCCCGTGTCGGCGGACGAGGAGAAGCGCACGCTGAGGAGGGAGATAAAGGCATGGTGGGAGGGCCTTGCCGATCACATGGATAAAATGGCACGTTCATTTTACAGGTGCAGGCAGAATTTCTACTAATTTCGCGGCAGGAAACGAGCATTGTGGGTAGCACACTGAAAGGATTCCGCAAGGCGCTGCCGCGTCTGCCGTCAGTGGACGACGCGTACGATGATTTCTCCGATGCGAGCGAGGGCGGTGAGGATGACGAGGAGAGCGATGACCCGCAGACGACGCCGAAGCTGCTGAAAAACCCGCACTCCATCGCTGGACTCCCGCCCAGCGCGCCATCAACACCGCAGGTCACGCGGACCGCTCATGAGTTCTTCCCCTCCCCGCCACCGCAGCTCCCGCGCGCGTCTTCGGACCCAACGGTGCCCCCCGCGTCCACCGCCTCCACATCCACAACTGCATCCGCACCGGCAGTCGACCCAATCGACATGCTTACGAGCCTCAGGCAGACGTTCCAGGGTACGGAGCAGGCGCTTTATGCGCAGCTTGCCCAGACGCCGGTGGCCGCGCTCAACGATGTACGGCGCGCGTTTGTTGCGGCGGGACGCGGGGCGGAGAAGCGGCTCGCGGCGTGGCAGAAGAAACACATGCCGGGGCGCAACAAGCGCAACCTGCAGAAAATGGAGGTGACGGAGCCGGACTGGTGGGCGAAGGGATGCCACACGGCGCCCGGCGGGAACATAATCGTTCGCGAGGACGACTGGGGGAGCATCATTGCGTTCACGATTAGGTGCGGTTCTTTCGTTTTTTTCCTGAGCTTACGGAGTTTGACTTTTATTCGGCTTCCAGTACTGCAGACTACGCCCGTGAGCTTGCGAGCATGTCCCTTGCGCGTGCCTCGACGTCGTCGTCAATGGCTTCGCCCGCGTTGACGCCGACGCCAGCCGCGAGCACCAGCTCCGCGTCTTCTTTCTTCTCCGCCAAAGGACCGAGCAATTTGAATTACAAGCTTTTCACCTCCTCAACACAAACACAACCTGACCCTGATCAGGAGGACGCGGTGTGGTACGAGCCTGAAGGATACTCTGCGGTCATCTCCCGCAAGGAACATCCGCGCGACGTGACGTCTCTGCTTTCGCTGCGCGAGGTACTGCGGCAGAAATCCCCTCTTGACGGTGCGGGCCTGCCAAGCCTGCTGTCTGGGAGCAACTCGCGCTTCAACAGCCTGGGGAGTGCCGCAACGAAAGGGTCGTCGGCACCCGGCATTGTGCCGCCCTCGGCATGGTCAAAGCCGGACGTGCAGATCAGCCGGCACGCCGCGGGTGGCGAGGTCGGCAGCGTATTCGAGTCCTCAGAATCCGCAGGGAAAATTTTGCACGAACTCGAGGCAAGCTCGGTCGAAGGTGGGGCAGGGTCACGCCCTGGGTCCGCTATGTCCGGGCATGGCAGCATCCTGTCGGGTTCCATGTATGTTAAGCGGCGTGGGAAGCCCGCATCGATTATTTCTGTCGACAGTGATTCGACAATCGGGGGCCGGAGCGTGGACGGTGAGCTCGTGCAAGCGGAAGAGCCAGATGCGAATTCCAATGCGCGGCATGGGAAGGACGCCACAGCGACAGCTGCGTCGGAAACGCCATCAATGCCGACACCCACGCCGTCGTCGTTCACCACACTCACCAGTGGAATTAGTAACGCCATGCGCCTCCTGTTGAGTAACAATGGCGAGATACCGCGTCCCTCGGTGTTCGGCTCCCTCTCCAGGAACCACCACGGGCTGCTCACGCCCGCAAATGCAGATGCGTTCACGATTGATGAGCGGCCGCACATCAAGTACGATTGGACGGTCGGGAAGCGGCTCAAGTTCAGCTGCACAGTGTATTACGCGAAGCAGTTTGACAACCTTCGACGGCGGTGTGGGATCGAAGATGTGTTTATGAAAAGCCTCAGCCACAGCGCGAACTGGGCGGCAGAGGGCGGGAAGAGCAAGAGCAACTTTTGGAAGACGGCAGATGACCGGTTCATCATTAAGACACTTGTGAATGCGTGGAACGTGGCCGATTTGTGAGTCCAAGTTTTATTACTCTCTGCAGCCGACACTAACATGCCGCCAGACAAGTCCTGATTGAACTTGCACCATCGTACTTTCGATACATGGACGCGACAGCCAACCGGGCCACCGTGCTCGCAAAGCTCATTGGGTTCTACACGATCGAGATCCGCAACCTTGAGAGCGGGACCGTGCAATCCAAGGCTGACCTGCTTGTCATGGAGAATCTTTTCTATGACCAAAAGATCGTCAAGACGTTCGACTTGAAGGGAATTCAAGGGCGCAAGGTGAAGCCGAGCGCCTCGGGGACTGCGCGGGATACGAAAACGCTCTTTGATGGGGAATGGATCGAGGGTAAGCCGGACCGGCGCCTTTTTCTTCTGATGCTTATAGCGCGTTCGATCTAGGACAACAACGCACGCTGACACTGGTGCGCCCGCATTCGAAGGTTGTGCTCCAGGAGGCGATCAAGAATGATGCTGAATTCCTGGCGAAAAGCAACATCATGGACTACTCGTGAGTTCTTCGTTGCTTCGCGAAAGCCGGATTCTTAAATGCATCAGTCTCCTCCTTGGGGTAGACAGAGAGAGTAAGCAGATCGCGTGCGGCCTCGTCGACACGATCGGTGAGTTTGTTTTCCTGCCTCCTCTTGTAGCAGCGAGCTCACTTGCATGACAGGGAGCTACACCTTTGCCAAGACGCTCGAGTACAAGGCGAAGCAAGGACTCACCGGCAACTCTGGGAAAGAGGTCACAGTGATCCCGCCAACGGAGTACCAGGAGCGGTTTGTCAGTGCGCTGGATGGGTACTTCGTCGCGTGTCCTGGTACGTGCAGCCGAGATCTTTACTTGGGAGCATCTGCTCATCTTCGGTCATAGATAAATGGTCCCGCCCCATGGACGACACGAAACCGATCAACGACCCCGGACAATTGCCCAGTGTACTGTAATAAATCTGGACAGAATAATATCTCCGTAAATATCCATAATATCTAATGCTAGACACACGTTGTATATACCGTCCACGTAACGAACGTAACGATTGTAAAATGGAATAATGTATGTATTGTATTTCCACTGTTTGAGGCTTTCAAATTTATCAACTTGAACTCAACCGACCTTTTACCCTTACGTTTTCGCTGCAATTCCGCTTTCCCTCGCTTTCCCCTCTAGTTGCATCCCCGCGTTGCTCCGAGCGGGATCCACGTCGATCCCCATATCGTGTACCTCGTTGCCATGTCCGAGGACCTCCTTGGGCGCACATTGCCATGGCATCGCGCTTCCACGAAGCGCACGGTTCCGAGTTCAGCCAGGATCAAGGCTTTGGAATTGGAATGTGCATATGGTCTCCGCCGATGTAACCACAAAGAACCAGCCTGGGAACCACGGAGCAGGGAAAGACGCTGGAAATTTTGAGCGCAAATTTTTGAGCGCTCAAAATCCCCAGACTGAAAAATCTCCCGTCGTGTCCGCGGTAAATTTCGAAATTGGTCAAACCAGCAACGAACCAGGTGAAAAGCACGCAAGCTTGGAGGCAAGAGGGCAGCCGGCTCAAACGGACTTTCGCGACGTCTGCACATGTCCTCGAAGATACATCAAACGCGTCGCGACGTAGCGGTCAATGGCCGAGTGGAACACAGTTAATCCGGATCCGCTGCGAGCGCGATACTCGAGTCGCCAGCTTCTGTAAGTTGGCGAAGTATTCACTTGCTCTTCGAAATCGCTCTTCTTAAACTTGCACCGCTGGGGCAAGCACGGTCCCTCTTTTTTCAACCTTTGACGTCGAGGCCAACTCAGATGGTTCTTGCGCACCAAATTGACCCTTCTAGTTTCTCACAGGTCCAGAGGATATTTCGGGGCGTACAAGGATAAGTTGGAGCTTGGAGGACGTTGGGGACCGGGGTAACAAGGTGTGAATCATTGATGAGTTGACAGAAGAACCGACTCTGTATGTATACCCCAACAGATGAATTAGCGGCGGCCGAATGAAGAGAAGGACTGACTAGCGCCCTGTAAGTATATCTCGAACAGATAGATTTAAGGCGGCCGACATGAGGCCAACGCGCAGCTACCGTACTCAAGAGAAGCCCGCTGTTCGACAGTTGGTCGCAGTGCTGACAGTGATTCTCATCTGTAGTACAATCGTCGTTGAGGGCCCTCCTCGGCAAATACAGAATCATAATGCGAACCAAGACTGCGGACTTGAGCCAAGCGGGCGTGATCAATATCGTCGAAGTAAAATCAACTGCCTTGAACTTTCGTGCTTGGAGATAATTTGGTAAGATTGGATTGCGACCAGAGAGGCGTCAGGTAGACTAAATCAATCGCCTTTGAGAGGATTGTATTTATTCCAGACCCAGTAAGAGGCAGGGTGACTCAGTGCGGTCTTCCGCGCTGGGAATTAGCCTACTTTGAACATGCTTACCGTTGTTCATTTCGGCATCGTCCGAAACCGTTTTGCGTATTGCGTTCCTTCTTGTTCTTCCTATTCTCCTTAGAATATTGGGAAGCTGTGCTGTGGGATACCATCTCGATGTTGGATAGTGTTGAATAGCATAGAAGGTTGAGTAGCATAGAAACACATGAGTGGAGTGTTAGAAACACGTTGAAGGTAGCTGGCGATGGCTTTCCCTTATTTTTATGGAAACTTGAAGAAGAAGTGCTGTAGAAACGATGGATCCAGCCACATCCAGATCCAGAGAACCTCCACGCCTTGAGGCACGACACTGCTTTGCGGCGCTGATTAAATTGTTGCACAAGTCACTTTTCCATTGTTGCTGCCTTGCGGCCAGCTTGCGGCTGATAATAATACCCAAGGTCCGGCGTTGGTCGATATCCTGAGTCTTACCGGAGATAAAAGTAACCGCAGTTCAGAAGTGGGGTATAACAGGGGCGGCATGACCAGGAAAGAGAGTATAAGGTCGCCCTCGGTACGGTCATAATTCAGCGGAGTTCCTGCGGCGCAGTGGCGGCTCTGAGAAGGGAAGTCGAAGACATTGGACAGACAGAAGCAAGACAGAAGACGTCTGTCATTTGCGTTGGCTAATCGGGCCGACAGCCGATTCGGATCACGATTTTCAATCGAGATTGCACCCGAACCGGTGACGGCAAGGACCCAAATCTGGAAATATTCAGTGATCTCCCTTGGATCTCCCATTCCTAAAGTGGGTTTGGAGTAGGCCAGATAGCGCGCCTCGTGTTGTCTGCGAGGACGAGGACTCAGAACAGCATATCCCCGCACCAGTTTTGAGCACCCCAAACACATTTCACCGAGACGCTAAGCGTGCGAGGGGCACCGAGTCCTACCGAGTCTTACCCGAGAGTTTAGAGTTTAACGGGTGCAATCCGCTTCTCTTAGAGAGATTCTTGTCGGCGGAGGAAGGCTGCAGGGTCGGCGATTCCACGGAATGTGGGCTCAGGACTGAGGTATCAGTGGAGGCGCAAGAAGCTTAACGCAGTGAGGTTATGCCTGCGAAATTTTGGGCAGCACTGGCGACGTACGAATCGTAAGTAAAGGCGTAAACTGCGTATTCCTCAAGCTTCTACCTCAGCTGGGAAGGTGGTTACGAATGAATGAATGTGTTTCTCCATTGCAAATTAAATAAAGCTAAAGGTGAATTATGTACTATTATAAGAAATGAACCCCGAAGCTCCCCGAAGAAAAAGAAAATCGTCATGAACACGTTGTTCAACGGTCAGTTGCAGAACAGACTACCGATGAAGATACCGTTGTAAGGGCCTGGAAACAAGTCATGAGACGAACGACGAAGGAGAGGGGTGATGCAATAGATATTTGACTTACCCAGGTGGTGGATGATGTTACCGCTCAGGATGGAGGGAACCGTCTTGATTTGGCATTCGTCGATGTCCGCGTTGTCGTTGCCTGGGCACGCAACGATGGTCTTGGCGGTGTCGTCCACGATGTGCTAGAAATAAAACCCAATTCAATCGGCGTGCCTGTTGTGAAGAGGGGATGGACGAACAATTTCACCCTGGGGGTGCGCGAAACCCAAGAATCTGCCGGGGACGATGGGGACCAAGTCCTACAGCCGCTGTCAATGACAAGTTTATGATGCTTGTACACGTCTTTCGACATACGTTCTCATTGTTGACCCGCTTGAAGTCGGTGACCTAACGCAGTATTTAGATTTAGTATCGAGATAGATGAACAAAGTTTGATAAACTGAACGCACCTGAGAGTCAAAGAACGTGGCAAAATCGGAGGTACCGACGCGGGGTGTGCCGTAGGTGACGGCGTTCACACCGATCTCTGCCGGGACTAGGGATCGGGAAGACGCGGTCGGTGGGAAGATCGGGAATCGACGATACACCACTTACGGTTTAGTCTCAAGGAAAGCGCATCGAGTTCGGCGAGAGCGCCGCCAAGAGCTATTGAAGTAGATGTTAATTTGGTGGCGGGACTCAGAAACCAAAGTGTTACTTACAGTGTCCAACCACAGTGACTTGCTTGGCGCCCTTGTCTGCGATGAGGCGCTGGACCTCCGTGCGGATCTCGTCAGCGGTGAGGGCATGTTCATCGCGGAAGCCGGAGTGAATCTCGAGGCCCGCCGGCGCGTTGGGGAACAGCGTAGAGTTGAGCTCGCCCTTCAGGACGTTGAGATCGGTCAGGTCCGACATCCTGGCATGCCATTGAATTAATAAACGTTGACTTGCTGTATGTATACGGATTATCCACACACAATTTAACTGGATCCGTTCCTTGATGGGAAACGATGACAGAGTTCGACTTGGGGTAGTATCCGACGAAAACTGGCAGGAGATGTCAATCAACATGTTCGCGGAGGGAAAAAAATACATACAGAACTGGACGGCATTGCCCATTCCGCCGGCGAGGGTCGCCTCGAAGGCGGGGTTGGCATCGCAAGCCTCTGATGACGCATAATGTTAGAGACGCGCGGGCACGTTGGAGCGGTCCTGCGCACCACCGCAAGTCCATGACATCAGTTTGTCGACTGGGCCTGTAGCATATGGATGTGAGCGCGGCGACACAAAACGGTCACAAGTTTATTTTTACAGTAAGCAGCCTAACGACAATGCGTGAGATGGATTTGGGAAGTGCGGTGTGGAGACTAACCCGCGCAAACTGAGTGAACGAATCCAGCGCATCCAGATCCGCGGTGTTCAAAGGGGTGAGTGAGGCGGGTGCAGATCTCCGCAGAGGTGCACCGAGCACGGCCGTGAACGCGGTGAAAAGAACGAATGAAGTGGGGAACATCTTTAACAAGTTTGAAGGAAGGTGAAAAAGGTCGTCAAGACAGAGGAAGCCGGTCCACAAAAAATCAAGGAAAACGAGGGAAGGAGGAAAAAGAGATAACGAGCAACCAGACTGCGACGCCGTGAAATAGACCGCTGGCGATCAGTGGCGATCCACAAAACTTGTGAATTCGGTGATGGGGATCACAAACGGCACACAAGCGAGGCCTAGCGATGCGCCAAGCTCAGGCAATCTTGAGGCGAGAGATTGTCGAGGCCGGCCATCACCGCTCACGATAGACTCTCCCAAATTTGCTTCGGTACAGCCAAAGTTGGGTTGCATACCACTCAGTAAGTTGTCTAGAGTGCAGCATATTTGGTTGACCTTAGCAGCGACTTGATGCGTAGGAGTTACCGAGTGCCTGGAACACACACGAGATTTTGTGTCCTCTTCTTGTCTCATGTTCAGACTTGTTCATAGTTTGGAATGCGGTCATCGACGGTGACCAAGGATAGTTCCCGAGGGGCTGTTTCAGTGAGTGTGGATTGGCTGCCTGTGGAAATGGTATCCAGGCCCTCAGCCCCTATTCAGCGGTGATCAGCTGATCGGCAATGCTTCTTTGAGAAATTAGAAGAGAGGGTTGGTTATGCGATAGATCGCTTGTTAGCAGAGCCCACGGTTAGGACGGTGGGTAGCGATTCGTGTTCTGATTTGAGCGATGTCGAGGAAATGGACCCCATTTTTGGGACCGGCGGCGTGATAGACGAGGGTGATCAAATCTCCATGGGTTTGTGCGAGAGAATGATGGGGAGTCAAAACAATCGGTAGCCACGCGAGGCAGCTTACGGCGGTTACGGCATTCGATTCGATGCTACAGAATATGACCTTAGCCAATCCCTATTTAATTCACCTCAAATCTAGTCTTCCTTAAATTGCCTCTTTGTTCCTGCCAACCGCACCCATGTTCCAGCTCAGATCCCGCGACGACCCTCAGGACCCGTACGTTCGCAGGTCCAGTCTGCAACTCCCCGACGACTCTCAGCAAATTTACCCCCATCCCCACTCTATACCCCGCAGTAATATATACAGCAACACCGACGATGTCTATACCCACCGCCGCTTCGCGTCTGGCAGCACGGCGTCTCGCTATCATGACCATATGAATTATTCCTCCTCTCAAGGAATACCCCCCATTTCACGCATTGACACTTCCTCGCAATATACACGACGCGAGCAGCCCATCTCCCCCGCTTCTCTCGAGATCTCCGGCGACTCGGAGGCCTGGTCCCCCTCCCAGCCGTCCGCTCGACCGCGCAAGACCCGTCGCGAAAAACCCCGCATCGAACTTGCGCCTGACCAGCCCCCCACCACCCAGGGCAAGCCCAGAGCCCGCGTGTATGTTGCTTGCATCCAATGGTGAGTACCCACCCAAAAACCAGGTCGATACGATTTTTTGTTCTTACGCTGGCCCCTCAGTCGAACTCGGAAGATTCGTTGCGATGGGGCTAAGCCCGTATGTCATAATTGTGGCAAGCGGGCGAGCGGGAGCAGTGAGTGCAATTACGACCCACTGCCCAAACGGCGTGGCCCTGACAAGACGCCTGGCGCTCGCCAACGTGTTGCCCGCAAGTCGACCGAAACCACCAGTCGCCCCCGCCGTCGGACAGCCTCTTCGGATGACGCCCCGGACTACCCTGCGAGCAACAATAACGGAAGCCAGCTGCCGCCGTTCTCGTTCTCGTCTCCGTCTTCCAGCGACAACGCACAGTCCCCGGAGGACTACATCGCGTCCCCGCACGAAGGCCGCCTTGAGCCCGCTTACAACATCGGCACCTGCGCCTGTCATGGTCTCACCCACTGCCCATCGTCTGCTTCCGATGTTCTCGAGCGTGCGGTCCCGAGCTCTCAAGTGGGTAATATCTTCCCTCTCACGCTACGCGACAACTGATTGACCCAGGTTTCAGCTGCATATGACAGTCCTCTGAATCTTCTGTTGGCCTCCCCTCTCGAATCGCCCATCTCTAACGCCTTTATATCGGAATACGAAGAAAACCGAGACGAGAAACGACGAAAAAACAGTTCGACCGTCCTGACCATTGTCGGCCAGCCAAATCTTGATTTTTCCCGCAAAATTTGGTGGGACAGCCTCTTGTGCCTCTACTCATCCCCCAATTCCACGCGCCTCGAATCCCTCTCCGCGTCGCAACGCGGCCTTGCTACGCAGCGCATATCGTCGGACCTACGCTTCTTGTTCCGCACTTCCAACTACTGGTTTTCCTTTCTCCATGCCCCCACGTTCTTCAACAACTTTTACGACCCGGCGAAGAGAGAGAACGTCCAGCCCAGCCTTATCTTGGCGGCTGTTGCGATGGCCACCTTCTGGCAAAGTTCCGAGATCGGCATGGGACACCGTGGGCGAGAAAGAGCGCTCAAGTTCCGGGATGAGGTTCGCGGGTCTTACACCTCGGTTTTTTAGTGGAACTGATTGATTGGATTTTCCAGGCGCAAAGCGCCCTGCAGGCCAGTCTCAATGCCGGATGGGTTGACGACACGTTGGCACAGGCAGCATGGGTAAGGGTGTGGCGTTGAGCATCTCACGATCGAAGACTGACCAGCCACCCAGATTTTAGCCATGTTTGAGGTCTGTGCCAACCCCGATCACACGACTGAGCGGTCATCATCTGCGATGATCACGCTGGACTCGATTATCCGCTCGCTCTCATTAACCCTCGTCGATCTCAATGACCCCACCACGTCGACCTTCTCGCCCGGCAAAGTCCCTGCTGTCACTTCAGGCAGCCGATTGGCCCTCAACGGGTACGGTCGCGGATACCCTTATTCGTCGGCCTTGCCGGTTTCCACCGATCGGGGCTGCTCCTGCAGCTCATTGACGCTGAAGGATCATTGGCCGGAGGCTCTCGAGTACACGCCCCTCTGGGCTCAGACGCCCGCATGGAACACATCTTGGTCTGAATCCGAAATCCGGAAGGAGTCCTGCCGCCGCTTGTGTTGGAGCTCGATGAACCTCGCAGCAGGACACAGCGCATACTCCTCTGCCAACCGCGGCCACAGCGTCAAACTCTTTATCGCCGACCCATCCAACGTACGCTCCCGCTTCACCGCTAATTATCGTTTTCTCACCTTTGGCACAGTACGCCTTGCTTTTCTCGGGCGAAGCGATGGTCCACTCGCCCGCTGCGAAGGACACGATTTGGGCCTTGTACGACCGCTCGTTCCTTCTCTGGCACGCCTGTATCAAGATGCGGAACGATAACTCTGCGCCTGTGACCGACAAGGGCCAGTTCGCGATCAAGGCTTGGCTGGAAGCCGACGCGATTGAGGAGGCCCTGAATCGGCACACGTGCGGGATCGAGCGGGCCTTCATTTTCCAGGGCCGGGAGTATATTTTCAAGTGAGTGATCGCCCTTCGGGAGCATTCAATTATCGCGGCGGCCATTGAGCTGATCTGTCACTTCAGCACCCGCATGTGCATCACCTATGAGTTCCAGCGTTTTGTGCCGTTGGTCTCCGCGAATGTCAATGGGCTGTTCCACCGACACAAGGCGGAGGAGTGGTGTACGTTTTCACTCTTGACTACTCTTCTTTGCGTGCTGATGATCTGTCAGTAACCCACCAAGCTACTGTCGCGCAACAGTTCATGAAGGGCTTGGACACTGTCACTGGTAACTCGAGCAACAGCCTGACCCACCGGCCGTTCTACGTCTTCTGGTTTATGGCTCAAGTGTCCAGGTGCGTATCTTGACTTTCTCAGCTTGATCTCTACTGAACCCAAATCGTTAGGGGACTGACCCTGTGGCACTGCGACAATAATATGACCATCGCACTCGACGTGTGTAAAAATCTCCTCGCGCCTATCGACTAGTGAGTCGCGAATCGCCTATCAATATCACGGATTTTGACAGTTATTCCTAGCCTGACTGCCTTGTGGCCGTGCGCAGGTATATCATTCGCGTTATGAGTAATACCATCCTGTGCTCACCCTCCTTCTAGAACAGCGGTATCGGTACGAGTCTCTGCGAGAACGCCTCCGCGACGCGTGCAAGATGGCTGGAATGCCGCCGCCTCCCCCACTTAATCTGTCTCTACCCTCCTCGCCCATAGAACAATTTGTGTAGCATTTGACTTTCTCTTTTCGGGTTCTTGCTGTGGTTTTGTAATACCGTCTGTAGCTCTACTTCCCGCTAGCATTAGTGACTCGGTCTAACGGTCAACCAATACACTGACTGAAATTGCCAAATATGGACGGTGTCGTAAGTCATTTGCGCTTGTCCTCCAGGTCCATTGGCTTTTTGTTCTTTCTTACCGACTCTCATGTCGGACGCTGATTTCAGAGCTACACTCACTCCGCCTGCCACATCTATAGAAACGCTGTCGCGTTCCCAGCTGTCCACGCTCAAGCGAAGAGCATCTACCTCGTTCACCGACGGGTTAGACGATTCGGTTAGTCGGAAGAGAATGAAGGAGGCACGCGAGGACTCGGAGCGCCCCGACGAATCTACCGGAACTGTTGCCACTGCGGACGCAGACTCTGCGCTCGCGGAGCAGCTGGCGCAAGAGCTCCAGTGTGGCTGTTGTTCCGGACTCGTGTATCGCCCAGTGATCGTCGCACCGTGCCAGCATTTTTTCTGCGGAAGGTAGGCGCATCGACCTACGGAATCGCTCTATCGTGCTGATGTTCCTGGTACTCAAGTTGCTGCGTGCTTTGGATTCGTGTGAGTGATTTTGGCGCTATCGCGGGTTTATTGTGGTGGCGCATGTACATTCGCTCGTGCCACTATCTACGCGTTCTGCGCGGATCCTCGAGTGTCCTGCACACTGGCTCATCGGTGCCACCCTAAGTGCCGCTTGCCTTGCCCTGTAGTCCCGAAATTGCGCGATACTGATGCGCCTCGTTGCAGAACGGTGGCGTGAATTGCCCGCATTGTCGTGGTCAATCTACGATCGTGACGCCCTCGCGCGTCCTCCAGTCTGTACTGGATGTGTTGCTACGCGCGGCGCCTTCCAAGGCGCGTAGTCTTGAAGAGCGCATCCAGGCGGATGAGATTTACACGGGGACGTCCATGCGTGTACGTCGACTTCAGTCTCCTCTGCGCGTCGATCTCATCCAAAATATTCTACAGCTTCCCGGGCCCCGAGAGGTATCGCCGGAACCAGATATCAACCCTAGCGACTTCGTGAGGCCCTGCCCAAATTGCATACTGGGGAATCCGTATGGGTGGCGTTGCCCGAATCCAATTGTCGATCGTACACGTTTTATCGTTCCATGCGTGCACGAGAAGTCTAACTGCTACCCCAGCCAACGTCGACCCCGACAATGCGTGGCATTTGGACGACGGGAACCCACCGGGGCACGCGCTGTGTGGGAACTGCGAGAATATGCTCGCGCTACCGTCGCCCTTGACCACGAAGTGCGATTTTTGCCAGGTCTCGTTCTGTGGCATTGGGGTCCAAGGCCGCTGCATCGCGTCGCCCATCCTGTCCCAGCACCCGCACGGGTTGTCCGACGTCGGAGATCTTATACAATGTTCCGCGGTATACGAATGCTTTAATAGGTTGGAGTTTAATTTGTTTTCCGTTGACTGTTCAATTCTCATGTTTTTTTTGCGACAGCAATACCGTCGAGGTGAGGATAGTTTTCGATCTTTTGAATTGCCTAACAGGCATGAACTAGGTCGAGATAATGCTTGATTATCTAACTGCTCAACGAATCACGCCTCGTCACATCTATCGCGAGGTGTGTAGTCTATTCCAACAGTTGCTTTATCCGGTGTTTATGATATGTTCGATTTAGATCGTGACTCACATACAAGCGCAACCCAGAGCGTTCCTACCCTTGATAGAGCTTGAGCTATTCGTCGATATCCACCCAATCTCCACAGAGCCAGACCCAGACCCAGAAGCGCCGCGCAGTAGAATATGTAGACAATGTGCATCGGAGGTGCTTCTATATGGACTGCGCGACTGGTTCCTCCGCGAGCGCCAGAAAGGCTTCTTGGAGGAGTCGGTGTTGA
Organism: Mycena vitilis; assembly: GCA_029203975.1. Taxonomy (NCBI): domain Eukaryota; kingdom Fungi; phylum Basidiomycota; class Agaricomycetes; order Agaricales; family Mycenaceae; genus Mycena; species Mycena vitilis. Next base: position 132,809 of record JARGYF010000071.1, read on the forward strand.
GTAGAAAGGATTGTGTGGATGGTGCGGATTGCGGTCGTCAGAGAGATCTCGGTGCGTTTTTCGTTGGTTTTCTTGCCTTGCAGGCCCAGTTCTAAAATGGTTCGCGTTTAGCTCATGCCAGAGAATGTACTTCCTTGTTCTTCTTCCCCCGAAACGCACTGATGTTTTATGATAGTCAATCATCTGATTTCGAACCCTGAGGCTGTGGGTCAGCCCGAGACGGAAGGACCAGCGCCCGTTGCGGTCCCTCAAGAGGACGACACGGACATGCCGCCGCCTCCCTCCCCCGAAACATCGACTCCCGATGTATCAGTGGACGAAGCAGCTATCCGGATTTCAGTGCCCGTCGCCTTTGACGGCAGCCCTCCCACCGATATCCCTATCGTCCACGAGACGGCTAACGTTCCCAAAGAATGATCACGAACACGAGTCACGACCCTTGTTTTGCCACAACGCATCTTATCCATATGATCTCATTCAGACACGCAGTAACCAGTATCGCTCGGTCTTCTTGTACATGTATTAAACTATCCAGGAGTATGTCAGAGGGGAAAAGTAATTACAGCTATGGAATAAATGGCAAAGTAGAATGTAAATTTCTGAATCATGTCAATCTTGAGCATAGTCATATTTTGTTCGACTGGTAACCAGCCTGTTTATGGAGAAGAACTGTCGTGTCTGTCGACAGTTTGCTCCATAGACAGAACGGTTACCGGTCTAATATTTTGTTGAAGACGGTCGTCCACCCCACTTTTCCGGATACACGGTAAGCGAAACGGATGATTGAGCAAGCGCTGATTAATATCGGTGCCTATGGGCGTCGTCGCTTCCGTGTTCTCCTAGCCGGAAGACCTTTCTTGGACGTTTCCCGTCAGTTTACGGAGAGTCAGCATGATTACGCATGCGTATTCCGCAATTCCAACGGCTGATTCGCCGACGCGAAGCACGCCTGGACTTAAACTTGAACTATGCCTGAGAGTATAATGTCAGCCCCTCATCCTATCCCGGTCTGTTCGGTAATACTGGCTGAATCATCGTCGTCGTCGAACGGGAGTATAAATACGCCTCCCCTCGCTGGGATAGGAAAAGCTCGACTACAATGGCACACCCAAACTTCCTCTTGAACAGCCGTACCCTGGTCGTTGGCGGGACCTCTGGCATTGGCTTTGCGGTCGCCTCTGGCGCTCTTGCCAGTGGTTCCAAAGTCCACATCACCTCCTCTACTGCCGAAAAGCTCTGCACCAAGATCAAAGAGCTGCAGTCATTCTATTCCAACGTCCAGGTCAGTGGTAGCGCCATCGATCTCTCCAACGCGGAGGCGCTGGAAGCGGCTTTGCAATCTACACTCGACGCCGCAGTGAAGGAAACCGGCGGACCGCTGGACCACATCGTCTACACCGCGGGTGATACCCTGAACAGAGTTTCATTGGCGGAAACAACGGCGACGACAGCCCTTGCGCCCTTCACCGTGCGCTATCTCGGTCCGTTGTTGATCGCGAAACTCGTCGCGGCAAACCCTGGACGCTACCTCAACCCCAAACATACCTCCTCCATCACGCTCACCTCCGGAACGCTGGCTCACCGCCCCGTTGCCGGCGTTGCTTCGTCGATTGGGGTCGCTGGCGCCGTGGAGACGTTTAGCAGAGCGCTTGCCGTCGAGTTCGCGCCTATCCGGGTCAATGTCGTTATTCCCGGCGCAGTGAGGACGGAGCTCCTAAATAGGCTGACGGGCGGGAACCCAGATATGTACAAGGGTCGTACTTTGACGAAGGAGATTGGCACGGCTGCGGAAGTAGCAGAGGCGTATCTGTTCTGCATGCGCTCCGCGCTCGCGGCGGGCCAGGGTTTCATAGCTGACAATGGAGGGATGCTGGCTTGAGTGTCCATGTCGCAATTCAACGTACTATTCTCAGAAATTTTCAATGGAAACAATCAACAGGTTAACTTCTGTCGGCGAGGCGTGGTTAAGTATAGTCAGCTTCAGCGCTTCAGCTTCAACAACTTCAACTTCAACTTTTTTTTTTTTTTTTTTTTTTTTGAATCATCGTTATTTTGCCCCTCACCGCGTACGGTACGTTAGGCATACTTCTACACTATATATATGTAATAGTCCGTTTGAGAATCAATGAGTCCTTTGTAAAGTGTCTGCGGTACTATGTCCGATCGGCCAATTCTAGGCCGTGACGGACGAGCGCGCCATGCGGAGCGCATTAGGAGAGGAGCTGGAGGGCCTGGTGAGTAAGATAGATGACCCCCTGCTTAAGATAAAAGTATAGGCGCCCCGTGAGGGTGGGCTCTGGTATCGTAAGGTAAGATAATGAAATGTATGTAGAGGGAAAAGGGGGAAGACGAGCGACGGCTCGGGTCTCTGGCTGAGTGGTGGCTGGGGCGGGCGTGGCGGAGCGGGGCTGTTGTGATGCTAGGCGCCGAAGGGAGCGGCGGTGCGCGGAACGGCTTCTGGCATCCTGAGGTTGTTGAAGAACTGGAGTCGTTCATTGCGTGAGGGGAGCTTGGGATCGGGTGGAAGGGGGAGCTCTCCATGGACTGTGTGGAAGCGGCCTGTGCGTCCGAGGAACTTGAATAAATGTGGCTGGAGCTTCTTTGTCCCGAGGAGCTGGTTCAGTTCGAATGTCATCGGGCCACCCGCGCGTTGAAGTTCGCGGCGGGCATCACGGTGGGCGGGGCAGTGGAGGAGGTAATGCGAGACAGTTTCGTCGGCCAGGCGGCAGCAGGGGCAGATGGGGGAGTCCGCTTTATTGATTCGATGAAGGTGGTGGGCGAGCGGGACATGACCGGTGCGTAACTGGAGGAGGAGAACGGCTAGACTGCGCGGCAGCTTTTCAGCTGCATCGATGTAAGACCCCTTTGTGAGTTTGGGGTCATACTGCATCGTGCGGGTGTAGCGCGTCGCTCCCATCCAGTCGCGCGCGACATCAGCCTTGAGTCCGGCGTTGAACGCCTGGCGGACCGCGGACTTGCTCCAGGGCAAATCACCGCGCAGCTCAGGCGGGATCTCCTCGGGAGTTGAGGAGTCCTTATCTTGTGCCGCCTTCTTGGCCTCCTCGTCTGCTCTCTCGTTGCCTGCAATGCCGATGTGGCCCGGCGCCCAGCGAACCGTGATTTCCGCGTTGGGGTGTGCTCTCGCAAGAGCGCGCGCGTACTTGTGCCATAAGTCCCATATCCAGTGGGATGGTGTTGAGGCGGCCGCGCTCGTCGCACGAACGGCCGCCTGGCTGTCAACGACCACCGTCACCGGGCCCTTGACCTCTTGCTGTTCGCCGAGCAGCACCATGGCCAGCACACCGCCGACGCCTTCGCCTTCGAAGACGGTGTGCTCGTCGGCCGTGCCCAAATATAGCCGTCGAGACCCGACCTCGACGCCGCGCTCGTAGAGCACGGCGGAGGCACCGATACACCCATCTATCCCAGATCCATCAGTGTATACTTTAAACTGTGCTACATCACCATATTCCGCTCTCTCCGCTTCCTTCTTCGAGCTCGGCACAATGACCGCCATACTCGATTTCCAATCCGCCGTCACTCGCACGGCCTTGGTCTTCTCCATCTTCTCAGGCTCGAGACCGAAGTCTGCCATGAGATCCCGCAGGGGCGTTACGTGGGACTTGGGGTGCTTGCGGGCTTCGTCTCGGACGGTGTCGTGAAGTGGGTGGGTTGGTGGCAGCGTTGCCAGCCGCAGCGCCGCGCCGAAACGCACCTTCTCTACCAGTCGGGCTACCGGTAGTAGATTGGCGTAAACATCGAGAACCTCGGTGGGGGTGGAGCTGAGTGCGCCGGTGATGGCGAGAGCAGCACGGCGTTGAACGGTGCGCAGTTTCTTGATTACACCACGCTCCCGGGGCTTCTTCGACATTTGGTCAAGCCGCCTGTTGATCGCCGGGGGCGAAAGGAAAACATCCGCCGCATATAGCATTCGCGGGACGCACACACTGAGGTATAGGCGGCGCATAAAGCGCGCCTTTATCCCTCGGGACGCGCGCGCAATGCGTGCCGTCTGCGCAAGCCACGCGTGGCCTTTGGCTACTGCGGCTGCCTCCTGCTGGTGCCAGCGAAGTTCGCGGTCCAGGTGAACGCCTAGTAGCTTAACAGAGTCAGCAGATTTAATGGTGTACGCCCCGAGCTCAACTTCAACTTCCGTCGGCGAATAGAGACTCGAGTCGCGCAGAATGATCCCAGAATGAGCCACACATGGATACGTTGGATTTGAAAGAAGTTGCATGGAGCTGAGCGCTGAGCGCTGAGGTCAAGCACACTTCAAGGCCTAGGAGGGACTCGGAGGATTCGAACGGAGAGGGTAGGTAGGGAGGCTGTGGCAGGTGACGTGTGGCCTCGTGTGGCAGTGTCGCAAATCGCCGTCCAACACCGTGACCTTCCCTGAGCCCTCTCAGAGTCTCAGGCTCCTGGTCCAGCTTGAGCTTGAGTCTCGCTGGTCTTTGTGCTCGCGGCCCGCGTCAGATTCTCAGATACTTACTTGTGCCTCAAGCATGCAATCGGAGGGCAAGATCTGAAGCGACTTGTTTCAGCCAGCGATTTCCAGTCACCTCATCGACGAGAATTCAGAGCCTTGCCGGTACGACGCGCGTCGTTTCTTTCTTGTGACTGGCGGGCAACTCGCGTGCAACCTTTCTTGGCTATATTACCGTCAGCTCACGGACATTATCACTGGGTAAACCTCGTCAATCAGCCAATTGTACTCAGCCGTCCGTGATTCGATAAGAAAGACCTTGTCCTCCAACTGGTACCCAGTGTACTGGCCGGGATTTCAGCCGACTCGCGGTCACAGTGGCTGCCGTTTGGCTGAATCATCATCGAGGATACATACGCCTCCGGTGTAGCCCTATTTCAAGCCCAACAACAATGGCTCATCCAAACTTCATCTTGAACAGCCGCACCCTCGTCATTGGCGGAACCTCTGGCGTTGGTTTTGCAGTCGCCTCCGGCGCCCTCGCTAATGGTTCCAAAGTCCACATCACCTCTTCCACGCTGCAAAGCTCTCCAACAAATCCAAAGAGCTGCAGTCGATTTACACTGGCGCCCATGACAGTGGCAGTCCCGTTGACCTCCCCAACGCGGACGCGCTGGAGACAGACCTTCGGTCCGTGCTCGACGCCGCGGTAAACGAAACCGGCGGGCCGCTGGACCACATTGTCTACACGGCGGGTGAGGACTTGGCCAAGGCCCCGCTGGAAGAGTAAACCGCGGCTAGCACGATCCGGCCCTTCACCATGCGCTACCTCGGCCCGCTGTTAATCGCAAAACTTGTCGCAGCGCACCCTGGTCACTACCTTAAGGCCGCTCATACCTCCTCAATCGTGGCACCCTCACTCACCGCCCCCTTCCCGGCTTCGTCGCAGCGATAGGGGTGATCGGCGCCGTTGAGGCACTCAGAGCACTTGCCGTTGATCTCGCGCCCATCAGAGTATTCCTAGCGGAGTGAGGACGGAACTCTTGAACAAGTTGACGAACGGGAACCCGGATGTGTATAAGGGCCATACTTTGACCAAAGAGATTGGCACGGCCGCGGAAGCAGCAGAGGCGTATCTATTCTGCATGCGCTCCGCTCCTGCGACAGGGCAGGGCTTTATAGTTGACAATGGTGGTTTGCTCGCGTTAATTCTCAAGTTGTAGGTCGATGTAGGTCGATGTACGTATTTCGGTTGTGTCCACGATTCCTTATGCGTTGGGTGTTGTATCACCTAAACCCAGTGCGCTACAGAGAAACGTTCGGGTGCGGTCAAGACCATCTACTGGAAATTTTTGGACATTGAGATGAAGACCTCGAGAATGTCACAATGCTTTCTGTTTAAAATTCGGATGCGTACTAGACTCAAACCAGCCTCAATCCTCGAAAAATCAGCCAGTCGTTTGAACACTGAAAGTACTGAACTATTCACCCGGTCGAGATGTTTTGATTTATGGCGGCTTGCAACCTGGAAAATCGGTATTCAAGTTCAAGCACTATGTAACAGTTAACGTTAACCATGTAAGCACTGGTTGCTTTTCGACAATTTAGAACTGACCAACACAGCTAAAGATGGAGAGAATTACCAGCCAAGTCGATGGAAAATAGGCATCTGGCAGCACAGATTCAGGATGGGCTGAGTTCGACAACGACGTGAGGAATCAAAGGGAATCAATCAGAATCAATCATTCGAGCGCGACAAGCGTGAGGCCAAACTTGACGTGTGGCGGTGTCGGGAATTGCCGGTCGAATCCTCCTTCTGTCTTTGGGATGTCTCCTCCAGTGTCGTTTGTTTTTCACGGCGGGAACAACTTGCAGTGCCAAATCGACCCGCAGAGTATGTCATCTTCACTTCCCGGTCCATTCTGTTAAAGCCCTGTCTTTTTGCGGCACGCTTTACCTGTGTGATCATGATTTTTCCTCCGCAATCTGTTTCCGTGGCGTCCTTCGAGACTCAGGCTTGAGGGCTCGTCTGCACGGACCCGAGAGACGCACTCGATTTCGGCCGTGTCTACCGGCCATTGTCGCGCGAATTGTTTGGTGCGCTGCCGGAATCATTCGCGTCTGACGAGTCCATGCCTGCAGCCTTGGGCTTGTGGTCTAATACCGCCTCGAGTGCACAAAGAAAGCAATGTGGATGTTCAAAGTTTGACAAGACTGAAAGGCCGTCACATGCTGTCCGCGCGAGCCCGCCATTTCCGCATTGCCGACTTCGGACTTCGAGGCACTCGGGCGGCATTCCGACCTGTCCTACTCCGCCGGCAACGCTCCTTTTGTCATCTGCACTCGATGGCTCATCCGAGTAAACGCTGTGGTGTCTGTCGGCCCGCCTAATATGCACCCGGGCGGGGTTCCAAGCCGCCTGTCTAACCCCGCCGTATTCGACGGGATGATTGGACGATTGGTTTAAGCATACGATGCCGTGCCGCTCCATGTACTCTCTCAAGTACGCAGTCGGAGCGCAAGATAAAACACAACTTTTACAAGCCATAATAATCTCCGGTCGCCTAGCAGTTCTGGACGGTCAATGACGAGAATCCGAAGACTTGCCGATACGCCACGCGTTATTAGTTTCTTTCCCTCCACAACCTTTCTTGGCCTTTTCCCGTCAGCTCACGGACATTGTCATTTGATTCACGTTTGCTGCCCGTCTAAACTCCGCCCCTCAGCCGCCCGTGAATTCATTGCCCAAGAAGCGGTTTGTCCTCCAACTATAGCTTCCTCAATTGTGTAGCTTACCCAGCGTACGGGCCGGTATATCAGCGTCTAAGTACACTCTATGGACATCCCGATTCGGCGGTAATACTGGCAACCGTTTGGCTGAATCATCATCGGCTCGCAGAGGATAAAAAGGCCTTCGGTGCCCCTCAGTCAACATCGTCCAAGCCTCACAACGATGGCTCACCCCAACTTCATCTCAAACAGCCGCACCCTTGTCATCGGCGGAACCTCTGGCATTGGTTTCGCAGTAGCCTCCGGCGCTCTTGCCAGCGGATCCCAAGTCCACATCACCTCTTCTACCGCGGCAAAACTCTCCACCAAAATTAAAGAGCTGCAGTCGTTCTACACAGGCGCCCACGTCAGTGGCAGCGCCGTCGACCTCTCCAACGCGGACGCGCTGGAGGCGGGCCTGCAGTCTACGTTCGACACCGCGGTGAAGGAAACCGGCGGGCCGTTCGACCACATCGTTTACACGGCGGGTGAAGACCTGGCTAGGCCCCCGCTGGGAGAAATGACCGCGGCGAGCGCGATACAGCCCTTCACCGTGCGCTACCTCGGCCCGCTGTTGATCGCGAAGCTCGTCGCAGCGCACCCCGGACGCTACCTCAAAGCCGCTCATACCTCCTCGATTACACTTACCTCCGGGACCCTTGCGCACCGCCCCGCTCCCGGCTTCGTCGCAGCCATCGGGGTGATCGGTGCCGTCGAGGCATTGAGCAAGGCCCTTGCCGTTGATCTCGCGCCGATCAGAGTCAACGTCGTTATCCCAGGCGCAGTGAAGACGGAGCTCTTGGACAAGTTGACGAACGGGAACCCGGATGTGTATAAGGGCCATACTTTGACCAAAGAGATTGGCACGGCCGCGGAAGCAGCAGAGGCGTATCTATTCTGCATGCGCTCCGCTCTTGCGACAGGGCAGGGCTTTATAGTTGACAATGGTGGTTTGCTGGCGTGAATGCTCAAGTTGTAGATCCATGTATATACTTTTGTTATGTCTCAGGCATTGCGTTTTGATTAGAATCAACTGGTTTTATGTCTCCTCTACTGGGACAAACTCAGGCACGCAAACAATGCAATGCACTTTCTGTGTACCGTGCTTCGAAAATTCGACCGCTGTAGATTTATGCTGCGACTTGTGAAAGTGGGTGTTTAGGTTCGATTTGCATATTAGATGAAACCGTTAGTGTTCAACAATTTGGATTTCGGCAAGGTGCCGGCCACTGCACTAGTGGCATATGGTGCTTCATTGGACCTGGATTCGTGATCCTGCAATCATTTGAACTTGATTTGAACCATAGATGTTCAAGTTGAACGAAGGTTGAACTCGATGTTTCATTCAACAAGTCAAAAAAAATCGATTGCATCACTCTCTAGAGCCATTCGGATTTCCCACAGAGCGTTATGTATATCTGAGAGCTATTTGACGCGTAAAACCTATCAGAGACGCGTTAACGGACGCAAAGACACGAACAATCACAAGCGAAACATTGTCACGCACGGTGGCAAAATCACACCGAAAAAGACAAATCAAGATGCATGTACTGTAGATACGTGCTAGTACTGGAAGACTTGTCCCCTGCTCTCTCTTAACGAGGACTAGAATTCGCGCGTATTCCGCAATGTTAACCTGCTGGACGCCGCCTTGAACACGCCTAGAAACATATCAGCCTCTAACCCTATCCCGCTTTGTAATTCTGGCTGAGACATCGGCATTGAGAAGGAGCATAAATATGCCTCTAGTCGCTGTGATGATTAAAGCTCAATTACAATGGCGCACCCAAACTTCCTCTTGGACAGTCGTGCCCTCGTCGTTGGCGGGACCTCTGGCATTGGCTTTGCGATCGCTTCTGGCGTTCTTGCCAGCGGCTCCAAAGTCCACATCACCTCCTCTACTGTCGAAAAGCTCTCCACGAAGATTAAAGAGCTGCAGTCCTTTTAGTCAAACGTCCGGCAGTGGTAGCGCCATCGACCTTTCTAAAGCCGAGGCGCTGGAAGTTGCAGTCGGTGTTCGATGCGGCGGTGAAGGAAACCGGGGGGCCGTTGGACCACATCGTCTACACCGCGGGGGATAGCGTGGTTCAACCTACGCTGGGAGAAACAACCGCAGCGAGCGCGATCCGACCCTTCACCGTGCGCTACCTCGGCCCGCTGTTGATCGCGAAACTCGTCGCAGCGTACCCCGAACGCTACCTCAAGGCCGCTCACACCTCCTCGATTACGCTCACCTCCGGGACCCTCGCGCACCGCCCAATTCCCGGGTTCGTCTAAGCCATCGGGGTGATCGGTGCCGTCGAGGCATTGAGCAAGGCCCTTGCCGTTGATCTCGCGCGCATCAGAGTCAACATCGTTATCCCAGGCGCCGTGAAGACGGAGCTCTTGGACAAGATGACTGGCGGAAACCCGGACCTGTTCAAGAGCTATACATTGACGAAAGAGATTGGCACGGCCGCGGAAGCAGCGTATTTGTTCTGCATGCGCTCCGGGGCAAGGCGTTGTAGTTGACAATGGCGGTTTGCTTGCCTGAATCCCCAGTTGAAGTAGGTTGATTTATGTACTTGGATTGTATCCACAGGTTCCAAGTCCAAGGGGATGTTTTTGATTTGAATCGTTGAGTGCGTTGAACTCAGTCAAGACCATCTGAAACTTTGCACTCTGATAGAGGCGCAGTCTTACAGACGACACGGCTAGGGTTTCACAAGGTAGTCGTTGAATTGGAAGGATCCTCGCATCGTAGAGCGCAAGGGCGTGATATGACTCTGGGAGACCAACTAAGTACGTCGGTTCGTGAATTGTGGCCCGGGGCAAGCGGCAAGCCACAGAGTCACAGGCAAGTCACAGTTTTGCACGCCAGAACTGTCAGCGACATTGACGAGCCAGATATACGAGGGGGAAGCAGACGAGCACGTTACAGGAGGAGCACTCAGCAGAACGAATCAAGTCGTTCAATGTTGGTGTTGATGGCCATCGAATCTTGATGGTGAACACGTGTTTTCTTCCCGATTCGGTACTTCCGAAGTCCAGCTTCCCTGAATCCCTCCAGTCCAGCTCGCTCTCTGAGGCTCTCACTCCCCGCCTTCGGTTGCACCGGCACTTTTAAGCGCACAACGGACCTCTGGTTAGTTGATAGTTATGGCTGGCAGAAGGTCGGCATCTCCCCCTCCACACAGGAACCGCGATTCGGTTCGAGGGCAAGAATACAGCCGCGGAGGCGGTCGCGATGACAGGAACGCGCGCGGTGGCCGCAATTATGACGAGGACAGAGGGTACTCCTCAAGATATGGCAGCAGCAGAGAGGAACCTAGGCGTGGTGATCGGCGAGAATACTCGGAGCGTGAACGAGAGCAAGAGCGGGCAAAGGACAGGGAGAGATACGACCGAAGGCGGGATGGCGGGAGTCCCAAGGATCGCGACCGCGACAACCGCGCTCGGCGTTCAGCATCACCCCGCCGTCGCTCATCGCGTCCGCTTTCTCCACACCGATCTGGCTCGCGGTCACTTTCTCCCGCAAGCAAAGCCGCAGACAAGGCGAAACCAGACTTTGCACCGTCGGGGCTTCTCGCCGCGGAGACGAACACGGTCAAGGCTGTCAACGGCGACAGCACCGTCCTGAAATACAACGAGCCTCCGGAAGCACGGAAACCCATTCTTGGATGGAGGCTTTATGTTTTCAAGGGCAAAGAGCAAGTCGGTGAGATGCCCATCTACTCTTCAGCTGCCTGCAATTGACTCTTGCATAACAGAACTCCTGCATATTCACCGGCAGAGCGCGTATCTCGTTGGAAGAGATCGGCTTGTTGCAGATATTGCCGTGGACCACCCGTCATGTTCCAAACAGCACGCTGTTATTCAATGTGCGCTCTGTATCAATTCTCTTCTTCCTGACTCTAACTTTGATAACGGTGCAGACCGATTCGTACAGCAAAAAGACGAGTTTGGTGTGTCAAAAGGAACTATAAAGTTCGTCGCTCTCGTTGTTCCTGTCTTGTTGGGACTCATCATGTTCCAGACCATTCATCATAGACCTTGAATCTACTAATGGGACGCACGTCAACGACGAAACGATCCCGGTTTCGCGATATTATGAATTGAAAGCCAGCGATGGTAAGCCTGTTGTACCGTATCATCGGTGTCTTGCTCAAGTCTCGTAGTCATTAAATTCGGGCAGTCTACGAGAGAGTACGTCCTTCTGCACGACGAAGCGACCTGAGTATCTGAAATCTTGTGTACCATTTTCCCTGGCTGTATATGACATCATTCGAGCGCTGTAAATCTCACTCGGATCTCACCCTCACTCACTCGCCGAGAACACCTCGACTGATCCCCCATTGTCCTTGCCCACGAGGCGGCATCGTGGCCAAGGTTTTTGCCGAGGAATGAATCGCGATCGAAGGTGACAATCTTATCTTTATATCTGTCTTCCGCTTTGGGACACACTGTCGATCGCAACGGTCTTGTTCTCGCAACATTGAAGAGAACAAAGAGGCCTAGCGACGTCGGGGCGCTTCCCCGAGGCTTGGACCGTCGACGTTTCTTCTTTGTTCTTTAGCACGGCGTGGCCATGCGAGTCACTCTTTGTTTGACCTTTGCCGACACCGCAGGTCGGAAGTTCGCTTTGTCTCGGCCCTCTTTTGGATAGAATACCCACGAGGCCGTCACACTGTGAAGACATAGACGCTCAAAGAGATTTTCCAGTATATAATAAAGCAGGTCCATGCTCTTTATTCCTCATCCCCCTTGCCCCGCGCCCCAACCTGCCTACTGTTAACATGTCCAGCACATTCTCCCTCCCCTCGCGCCGCCCCTCGTTGGCCATACTCTACAGCAACCTTAAGGCGCAAACCGACCCCTATGAGGAGCTCGAAGATGCCGCGCGCTTGTTTCCTATGGAAGACGACGAGGTCCCAGTGCCGAAGTACACCGTCCCGTCTGTTTCGTCGCGCTCGCGCTCCCCCACCCCGCCTTTTGGTAGATCCAACGACGACTCGGACTCCGACTCGGACAGCGATAGCTCCGACTCGGATTCCGACATCGAACCGTTGAACTTGAATATCGACGCGTCTAACGCGCAGCTGGATTCTGTAATGTATGTGCATCCATTCTTCTTCCCAAATATCGTCCTTACAATTTCCTCAGGATATACACCGAAGCCCCATATTTGCCGCAGCGCCAGCAATCACCACCCATCTTCACCATGCCATTCGAAACTGCACCTTCCCCCAAACCTGTATTTCGCTATTCGCCCAAGCCTGTCATTCGTAAGGCGCGTCCGTCTCCCCGAGTCGCGCCGGGACCGTCCAACCGGAGTCGCCAACGAAAGCGCGCGCCGTCTCCGACTAACGTCGACTCTGACCGCGATGCCGACTCTGAGAGCACCGGCGACGCGTCCGACGACGAATACGTGCCCTCGCCGTCTCTCAACCCCCGGAAGCGCACGCGTAGCGCCTCCCCCTACTCATCCTCCTCCTCCTTGCGCCGTACCTCCGCCTCCCCTCCCGCCAGCAGCAGTAGCTCTGGGTCGTCTTCTTCTTCAGGGCGCCCCAATAAACGCGCCCGTTTGCCCCCGCCCTCGCGCAACGTGCAGGCCTCGCCGGCCGAGATCAAGCGCGTCGTGGAAACCGCGGACGACTTCACCGACTTTGTCTGCGGGGTGTGCGGCTGGGTGCAGAAGAACGGGCGCCTCCCCGACTTCAAGCGCCATGTTAAAACGCATCAGCGCACATTCGACGAGGACTCGCACAAGGGCTGGCGGTGCAAGGGCGTTCCCGTCGACGAGGCGCTCAACTGGGGAGTCGGCGCCAACGCGGAGACGTACACCTTTATGGGTCGTGAGCGTGTCGGGGGATGCATGAAGACGTTCAGTCGCCGCGATGCGCTGAAGCGGCATCTGGATAACGAGAACGTTAGCTGCGTCGGCCGTCCGACCGCACCAACGGCTGATTGATACTTGTGAGTCTCTCTTGCGATTTTCGGGTGTGCTTTCAATGCTGATTCGTCCTCAGGAACCTACCTATATCTTATCAATGTCCTGTTCACGACGCTTGATGAATATGCTCCTCGCTATCTCGCTTTCGATTTGTACATCCACTTCTGCTTCCCACTCATAATTGGTCATATTGCATTTGCATTGACCTTGGCTCTGTATCTTCATATGTGTGTTCCGTTTCGATATCCTGTTTCAATAGCGCGTCCAAGGAATGTTTGATATTATAATGCTATGAAGATTCAACAGCAGCTTGCGGTCGTTTCTTTTTCGACCGATCTCGCCGCGACCGTATCCGCTTTCCGTTTTGCACAGACGGACCCCATCTGGAGCAAAGCGGATGAGCGGCTTCAAAAATCCAAGCAAGAAAAAAAGCACGGACCCTCGTATGATTTTCTTCGGCTTCAGCTCGTGCGCGAATTCATCCACGGGAAGCCCGGTTCGGTATTTTTCCATGCACCATAGAATGTATCTTGGAGAGGGAACGTTCATACATGATTATTTGAGGCGACGAGTCCAACACAGACGCACCTCCGGTCCCGCACACCCACCCCAGCGGACTTGAGCTTCTGTCCATCTTGCCGCCAGAAATCTTCCCAGCTCTCTATCGAGAGTTTCGTATCGCACGACCGCCCGATGGCTTTCAGAAAGGCGTCGGGGGTGCTGATGGATTCTGTCGTCCAAGTGAGTACTGCGCCGTCCGGGGATGCTGGTGGAAGCAGATTTGTACCCCGGGGGTCTGGGATTGGCCTTGCCCGCGCTCGGATGGTCAGCGCGCGCGATGTCGGCGGGGCGAGGGCAGTTAAACGTGAGCCCCAGCGCAGACTGTTGAACAAGAGACTGGTCATGGTGAAAGTAAAAGTTTTGGAGTGACAAGACTTGTGACACCTCGCGCTTGACCTCGCGATTCATGCCGCCTCCCACCGGCACACCCACACCCAGGTCTCTGCGGTCCTGCAACAACACTGCGTGCTCAGAATTCAATGTAGTCAATCGAGATTCCCTGCTAAAGTGTGTCAAATGCAAGTACGGCCGTTTTCACGCTTTGACTGTCTCAAATCTTATCTGAGCGGCGCGTCCTAGAACTGCCACCTATTGCAACAGGGTCTGTTCTTGAACGTCGTCCTTGGCTCTTCATGCGGACTCAAACGGCGTAGGACTGCCAACGCGCGCACTGGCCCGTGCACAAGCAATTCTGCAAGGTCTGGCAGGCGACCGCGAACACCAACGGCGAAGGTGTGCGCGACATCAAGAAGAAGATGGGCGAATTCATGTGGCTCGTGCGCAGCGTCCCCGACTACACGGCCGAGCTGTTCGAGTTCTACATCGGCTACAAGCGGGAGGACCCCACCGTGAGCGGGTGTATAGAGTTCCTCTTTGAGACGTTCGAGGAGCTGGACGAGGCGATCCGCGTGCTGCGCAGCCTACCTGCGGTGGGGGAGCACGTATACCAAGGCATGCCAGGCACGCCAGGGCAGTATGAGAACCCCGACGGCATGCGCCTCACTCTACGAAAACGAACGAGCAAGCGCGACCGCGCGTTCATGGAAGCTGTTGACGAGAAGCTGGGGTTCACGTATAGCAACGCCGAGATGCGTCCGAACCTGGTCAACCTCTTGGCCATGGCGGGGTCAAGCGAGGAGACCCTGGTCATCTGCGCGTCCGTGAGGCTCGAAGGCACGTTCAGCACCCACAGCTACGATTTCTTGTTCAAGAACATCGACTGGCGCCCGGAGCCTCCAAAAGCGCCGAAGCGTCTTGCTATCAAATCTCCGGACGATATGCCTACTATGGTTGAGTTTGACATGGATTAGGGCGTTGGGCGTTGTACAGTACTCCTACATTTCTACTTGTCGTAAATATATTAACCCGCCGACATGATCAGAACACAGGCGCGTCCCGTAAGAAGAGACGGCTCTCCTCCTTTTTTACCCACCGAGCAACTGCATTCGCGGCACCAACTGCAGCGCTCTTGGGAAGGCGCGGAGACAGCGTTACATAGAGCTCGAAAGGTTGAGTAATCTTTTCAGACACTCAGCATTGCGGAGACGTGAGCAAAATGATAACTTACCCAACCCATGACGCTCTCCTTCTCAGTCCGTATATACTGCAGCTTGAGTGTCGCTTCCTGCCCGGACTTGGCGTGAATGGCATCGTGAATTGTTTGATACAACGTGGTCAGCCTGCACAGATGAATACAGGGAGCTGTGCGAGCAAAGGATGGATGCGTACCTTCTGCGTTCATCGATATTATCATACGGGTCCTCAAACGTTGGGCAAGTAATCTGCACCTGCGCGCGCGACTTGTACAAAAAGTGCCTCAGGCCTGGTATACCCAGCTCCGCAACCGAGTACTCCGTGTGCCCCGAACGAAACGCATTCGCAATGAGGTCCAGCGTGCCGTCGCTCTCCATCCTCTCCGTCGCAGAGTCACACCAATTCCGTATCGTCTCGAAATCGCCGCCCCCGCTGATGCATACCAGCCCGATACCGGAGTCGAGTGCGTTCTGAGCGTATCGCGGTTTCAGTGTCGCAACACTAGCCTCCGGCTCGTCCACGGCGGCATCAGTAGGCGTCGGTTGCTCTGCGTCCAGCCCGTCGTCCTTGCGCGGGAACGAGATGTACGCGTTGACGAAGCCTGTGGGGTTGAACTTGGGGAGGCAGACGGGTATCCACGACGCTGACGCCGGGGAGTTGAAGATCGATGGGACGTGCATCGTATTCAGCAGGATGTGGATGTCTGTGGGGTGTGAGTTTCAGGTTTTCGCAGCGGAAGTTGGGTAATACCTGCAGGGTGAATAGAGTGCTTTCTTGGTCGAACAAGTGTAATTACGCGACCGCGCGCGACAAGAACCACATAGAGAATGTCCTGTTGTAACGAATAAGCAAGGGGGGATGAAGCAGCCGCGCCGTGACCCCCCTTCATTTTGGATGGAGGGACAAGCGCTTCCGCCGCGCGTTTCCGGATGCTGGCCTCAAGCCGAAGACAATGTAACGAAGAGGTCGCCATGGCGAGGTCAAACTCGAGACGGGACAATAAAGAGGTGAGGAATGTTTCAGCTCCTGTAGCGGATAGTTAGTCGAGTCCACAAAAATGGCGACGCGGTGAGCACCATTTAATAGTCGCCGCAAGTCGAAGTTTGTGCGTCGTTCGAAGACCCGTCGCAGCTGTGCTACAGTGACGATACTGAGGATTTGAAGATGCAGATATTCTAAATGGGACCGTGTCTTCCTTCATCAATATCAGCGGGGACATTTCAGCGGGATTCAGGATTCTTACGACAGATTCGGGTTCCCCCCAGGAAGAGGCACAGGCGTAGTACAGTGGTGCCCGCTGCACAAATGTGATACGGGTACTCCCCGCATTTATGCACCGCAGTTTGTCCCCATCATCGATGAAGACTGAGATGAGAGCTTGCATGATTCCAATCGTCGAAGTCATACTCTCTGAATCTTCCCCTCCGGGACGACTACAAAAGCTGTTAGTGGAGAAGCTTGGCAACAGACCGACGACCACCAACCTTGTAAATACTGGTTTACCGGCATCCGTAAGGATAAAGTATTCCCGAGGAAGGTAGCGGGACCCTTGAAGAAGGAGTTTTTAATATAGAATATTAGGTGAATGTGGCCGTTCTACCTGATTCGGGAGTGATTTCATGTATAGGGAGGTTCTTGCCCTTGCGACGCGCACGGGAAGGTACAATATCTGGCGGAAACACATTAAGAATGAAAATTGGGAAGAAACGATACAACTCACCAGGTCTGGATGGCCTGTGACTCAGAGTCCGTCGAAGTTGATCACGCAGATTCTTCTTGGAGGCCTCATCCGTGGTGTTGACAATTCCCATGACATTGACGTCCTCCCCGTCCGCAGTTTCCGCTTCACTGTCCACATCTTGGATGAGAATACCCTCATTGAGATCCAAGTTGACCACAGATGACGCTGTGCTGTCCAGAGCGGGGTTGGAGGGCGGCTGAAATGTCACGGTGGGGGCGGATTCAGATACCGCAATAATGGATGAGCCACCGAAGCTGTGGACGCGAAGATTGGACAGAGACGGCGAGGGGCGCAGGGCAGGGGGGATAGCCAAGCGAGAAGGCGAGGATCTGTATAACTGATAAGTAACTGTTGCTGGGGCCCAATGTATTATCCACCGAGCTAGGGTTGTTCGTGAAGAGGTGCGAGAGCGCGTCCGTGGAGTGTCAGTCATCGCCAACGTTGAGCAGGAATAATATTGCACTTTTGCTCAATGGGGAGAAGCAGGCGGTGGCTGCAGCCCAATAAGACCAAACGGCGGGATCACCAGACCGACGATCAAAAGGTTCTTCACCAGCGCGTTCGAGACTCTGAAGCTTGCTTTTCCAGGTCTTGTGCTTGTTTTATATGGGTCTCACACGGGGAGAGGTGTGTTCAACGTCTCCTTTTTCTCGGTGGGTACCTCACTCACTGGAGTAGCCTTGGTTCGATACAGTTTCTCTCATATGTACACAGGTCTCACCAGTCTGCATAGGTTCGACGACGGGAATGTAATTCTTGCGACTAGTCTCGATGAATCAGAGTCTCAAATTGCCTTTCGTGTGCACCGGAGTGTAATGGCTCGTCATTCGGAAGTCTTCGAGTCAATGTTTCTCGTTCCTCAACCGGCGAACGACACGGTCGAGACAATGGATGGCTGCCAAGTCGTTCGCATGTGGGACTCGCCTCCGGAGCTCGCTAATCTCATCGTGGCCTTATACGACGGAGCGTCAGTCATGCATCGACCATCTACTTGACAACCTTTTCTCATTCATCTGCTATTCAATATAGCAAATTTGCCAACGACAAGCTTGAGGACGTAGGTCGCTTATCTTCGTTTGAAGAAACTCCTTTCATGCATATGCCAATGTAGTTTTATTACCTGGCGGGTATACTTCGACTTGCGTCCAAATACTTCATCGCCAAGCTTCGAGTACAAGCTATTCAAAGTCTGGCGCTGACCTGGTCTCTCTTCATCCACAATCTATCGAGCGCGGGATAATGAGACTCAGTCTGCAGGTCTTATACTTTGAAAGGACACGATGAAATGGTCGAAGCTGCGTTGAGGTTAGTTTGGCGAACCCGTTCGGAACGCTCTTATTGATTTTTTTTAAAAAAATCAGGTCGCCGCTCGTTGACGGGCTTTCTTACCCCCGTGTACACCCTCTTCATGTCGTGAATCTCGCGAGGGAGGTGAACGTGCAAATCGTCATGGTATCAGCGATCTATTTCATGTCGTTGTACCCATTGGAGGATCTCCTTCGAGCCGACCATCCCAAGCTCACCTATCTGGTCGACCATCCATCGCGGCCCTCCTCCATTCTTTCCCCCGAAGATCTCAAGAATTATTCGCTGATGTTCCAAAAACGATTGGACGTCATTCTCAACTTTGTACGCTCCTACTGCGGTACACGGTCTGCATTAAGCACATGCGAAACCTCCCAAACCTGCACCCGTGGATTTGCAAGGCTCTCATCGCGACTGAGCCGCTCGTGGATCACCAGGACTGGACCTCTGCATTACATGTCCCAGGCGGTGACGGATCTCTCGGAGGACCCCAAGGGCAGCGTGTGTGGCCCGTGCCGCCGCGCGTTTGCCCAAGATGTGGCTACGCTGAGAGAAAAAACGTGGAACGAACTCCCCTCAGTTCTTGGATTACCGAGCTGGGAAGAAATGGCGGCCATTGACCTAAAAGAATGAGCTCAGCCATGATCACCGAAAACGTCCACATTTTCGGCCCTCGGTGTAAGTGATTAAATCAATGCTGTGTTTCCATACTGACTCGTCTCTACTTAGTTTCCGAAACGGGATTGTATGCCAACGACCAGCTCTTCAATATTCTCCAACAGAGTCCTATCGCAACCGTGTATCATCCCACCCCGAGTATCCTAGCGCCTCCGGCAATCCTCTCCACCAAGCCCGCCGTCTCCTGTCCAACCCTACGTCCACCCTGTCGCGACAGCTCCCGCACAGCTCCTCTCTTTGCAGTACACCTTGTACCGTGATGGCGAAGCTCGGGTAGCCCGCAGGAGCCTCGCTTGTTGCAGCCACCACTGCCAGCGTCATGAACACGGCCGTAAACTTCGACGAGCATCCGTCGACGTGTACACCTGCGCACGACCTTCGCCGTTCTCCTTGCTCGCGTATGAACTTCAACGTGCTCGCAATCGACCCGTGGTTGTATTCCTTCATCAGCGCGTACGCCTTCAGGTCCTCCGCGCTCAACAAGCCGGGCGC
This sequence comes from Mycena vitilis, assembly GCA_029203975.1. Taxonomy (NCBI): domain Eukaryota; kingdom Fungi; phylum Basidiomycota; class Agaricomycetes; order Agaricales; family Mycenaceae; genus Mycena; species Mycena vitilis. Next base: position 152,243 of record JARGYF010000071.1, read on the forward strand.
AAACCGGAGCGGCTGGGTCTGCATGATCGATACGCCGAATGCCTCCTGCGCAAGCGAGCTGTTCGCCAGAAACGCCATTGCCGCGGGCAATATTGACAACGCGCACAACTCCCGGGCGACGTTTATGACCGTGACGCCGTCCAGATGCCAGATCATGGAGTTGCTCTCAAAGGCTTCGTCCCACTCGGAGAGTTTCGTGGGGTATATCCGCTGTAGAGGGAGTAATGCCCGTTGTCGAAGTATGTCTGCTCTGTATTTGGTGGCTATTCGAAGCACCCCGACGAGGGCCATGAACTCCCGCATCGACCTCAATTGGAAGGATCTGTGGGTGGGCGTAATGAATTCAAGATGAAAGCACCTGTGAGTGGTTGCTCACCTGTCGCATCCGTGTATTACTGTGAGGAAGTTCGAAAGGTCTGTCGTGCAGTCATCTAGTTGCACGGCCGGACACCCTTCGACCTGTGTAAACGCATTCTCAAATTTGTCTTGTAAGATCGACGAGTGTTGCGCAACCATCCCTTTGTAAACCTTGAATGCGGTCGTTTCGGTCATGAGGATGATATTTCCGTCGTGAAACCTGCGAAAAGAGTTACAAATGGCAATGTTTTGAATAAAAGAGAAGCGATACCATGGTGTTCCTCGATTCTGCTCGGGAATGCAGATCTTCGTCGAATTCGAATTCGAACGTACGATGGTATCCGGCATAGTACTGGTGGGGATCAAGCCTTGCGACTCGTTTAAACAACGTGTGCTACTGCGAGTAACCCCGTCCACATCGATGGGTCCCGTCGCTCAAAGAGGGGAGATATCTAACTATCTAATTTGGCACCTTGCACCCACATGCCTACTCGATTGCTCGCCTCGCCGAGACACCACCATTTTTCGACCATCTCGATCGTCACAGGCGCACCACTAGTATCTGCTCCCTCAAGATCGAAGAAATCAAGCGCAGCTACGCCAGTTCCATCCGCATTGAACAAACGAACTGCAGTTTGATCAGTAAGATATATTTGCGCCCAACGAATCGAAAGGGAGCCTACGAACTTTCTTGAGCGTCAAAAGGCCTTCCCACGTCGAATACACCTGTGTTCAGACCCAAAGCAGTAGCGCCACCCTTCGTGGCAAGATAGAGTGATTCTTGCCAATTGATGGCCAGGTTCTTCCCGTTGTCGCCAGCGGCACGGGGGAGCATCTCCCTCGAGCCTTCGCGCATCCGGGAGACCGAAACCGCATGCCGCATAGAGTTCATCAGATCCAGGCTATACCCACCTGCGACGTCCGTGCCGAGTCCCACTTGAACATCTTCATCCAGAGCCTCGCGAAGGTGGAATGGTTCAGCAGAAAAATAAGAGTTGGATAGAGGGCAGTGGGCTATGGATGTCCCACAGGAATGAACATGTTTGAATGACGGCTCGTCCAGGAATGTGCAATGTGCTTGAATGGTCCGTGGTGTTAGCAGCCCACTCTGTGGACCATTATTCAATGAACAATTACAGCGGCAATGTTCAATGAAGAGCCTACCTGATCGAAAACGTCGATATCCTCGGCGCCGCGTTCTCTCCTGACATATTCGACTTGATCCAATGCCTCGGCGAGGTGGCTTTGTATTTTGAGGTTTTCCTTCGCTGACATTTGCCCCAGACCAACGAGGAGTTCGTCTGAACAGGTTGGCACAAACCGAGGTGTCAAGACAGGTTCAACGAGCCGTTCATGAGCCGGCAAGCTGGCGGTCAGCGCACGGCATTTTTCGACGAAAGCCTGCGCCGCGTCGAGTGAGGTTTGCGCAGATGATTCTTTGTACGACTCAGGCGAGGAGATATCCATCGAGAGCTTTCCTACGAATGCCCGTAATCCGGCGGCCTGCATTACTTCGGCCAGAATGAGGCTGCAGTCGCCTCCGGTTATCGTAGATTAGGATCTTGAATGAGCAGGCGCACTTGGTTTCCTCTTTGATAGTTCCAAAAAGCAAAACCGCGCTCGTTCCGTTGTGAATGAGCCGTCGCGCCAACCGAGTGTAGACCCTTCGAGCCAGTGCAGAGTCTCCGTCCAGCCTTTCCTCAGCCTTGAAAGCATACTCATTTAACCACTCCATCAAGGGCAGGTGTAACCCGTTCCCTTGATAGAGAAACTGGGCGGCGTGGAGATGTAGATCGACAAAAGTGGGGATGATAAACGTTCCACTTGGCAAAGTGATACATCCGGGGGTTTCGTGAAGCAGTACCTGTGATTCAGCCGACTGGGCTGCCTGAAAATGGCAGATTATGCCTGCGCTGTCGGTAACTGGGACAATTTGGGGGTTAGCCAAAATATGAAGAGCGATACGAGCAGAGATAACCTAACAAGTAGTCATGAAGGATCGCAAGACCACCAAGACACTCAGTGTGGACGAATGTCCCCCTGATACACGCTGCTTTTTGCATTGTGTTCGCGATGGTCGAGGTTGTAAAGAGAAAGCACGGTCATGTGAGTCGACGTATTCAATTCTCAAGCGATATTACTGGTGAGACTTGTGCATTTCAGGGCTCCAACTATGTAGCTGAATGTTCGAGGGGACTCAGCACACCAAAAAAGTGAAATTTTAGCTCAGGTGAACACCCGGTCGAAAACACTGGCTTAGGCTGCAAAAAGAGAACCAGCTGAACACGCAAGCAAAACTAATGTACTTATTCGGCTGCCGTTTGGGCCGAGAAAGCCGAACCTAATCGTGGCGGCGGTTTCAGCCGCTGATTTGCGTGCTCGGCCGGCCCGAAACTTATCTTTTCGGCGCGTTGCAGCCGAGAAAGAAACTCCAGCAACATTTTGAGATTCCATCCGAACTGGGGCCGAAACCTTTGTTTTCGACTGGGTGTTCACCCGAGCTGAGATTTCCCTTTTTTCGGTGTGCAGGTTGGTATCCACAGTGGCACAAGGTCGTGTAGATGGGAAAACAGATCACTAAATGAAGCCGAAAAGCTCGACGTGACGGCATGAGAGAAAGAGAGAATCGGTCTCGAATAGTATTCCTAGCGACGCTTACGGGCAATTACGCGCTGGAATGACACCCACGTCCGAGATTTCGGATTTCACGCAAAAACAGCTGACGAAAATGCGATCTACTGAAGTTAGGCGTCGATGCCAATAGAAACACTGGCACTTGAACTGCACCTGAGAATATGTAAGTATGTCAGCCTCTCACTTTGCTCGGTAATATATTGGATGAATCATCGTCTTCGAAGGGAAGCATAAATACGCGTCCAGTCCCTGGAACAATTCAGGCCCCATTACAATGGCGCACCCCAACTTCCTCTTGAACAGTCGTACCCTGGTCGTTGGCGGGACCTCTGGCATTGGCTTCGCGGTTGCCTCGGGCGCTCTTGCCAGTGGCTCCAAAGTCCACATCACCTCCTCTACCACCGAAAAGCTCTCCACCAAGATTAAAGAGCTGCAGTCGTTTTATCCAAACGGCCACGTCAGTGGTAGCGCCATCGACCTCTCCGACGCGGAGGCTCTCGAAGCAGCATTACAGTCTACGCTTGACGCCGCAGTGATAGAAACCGGCGGGCCGCTGGACCACATCGTCTACACCGCGGGTGATAACCTGAACAAAGTTTCGTTGGCGGAAGCAACCACGACGAAGGGACTTGCGCCCTTTACCGTGCGCTATCTTGGCCCGTTGATGGTCGCGAAACTCATCGCGGCGCACCCTGTACGCTACCTCAGCCCCAAACACACCTCCTCGATCACGCTCAGCTCCGCCGCCACCACCCACCGCCCCGGTCCGGGCTTCAGCTCCGTTATCGGGGTGGCCGGCGCCGTAGAGGTGCTGAGCAAAGGGCTTGCTGTGGATCTCGCGCCCATCAGGGTCAATGTTGTTATTCCCGGCGCAGTGAGGACGGAGCTGCTGGACAGGCTGACGGACGGAAACCCGGACGCATACAAGGGTCGTACTTTGACGAAGGAGATTGGCACGGCCGCGGAAGCAGCAGAGGCGTATTTGTTCTGCATGCGATCCGGGCTTGCGACGGGCCAGGGTTTCGTAGTTGACAATGGGGGGATGCTGGCTTGATTTTCTATGTCGCAGTTTATTGTGTTAGACCCGTAGATTCCATTCCGTCAAGAGGGATGCGCGGTTGGTTGGTTGGGATGACCGGTTCAAGTTCAGAGGGAGTCTAGAAGATATATGCCGGCAATGTGGAGGTCGGCCGATGAAGTAGCGAGGAACGAATGGTTCTGAACAAATGTCGAGGACGAAAGACCCGGAAAGAGTCGAAGGGACGCAAGGCCGTGTAGGGGCGACAACGAGTATTTCGTGAGCGAGTTCAGAGAGTGCTCCAAGACAACTTGGAACGTCAAACGACGCATTTGAGAATCGAGCCTCCGGTAAATTCCGAACAATCAGTATTTGATGCTATCACAACCGACCCCGTTGTCTTTCACTCTCTGCTTTGAATCTCTTCGCCTGTTCTTGCTCTGCTTTGAATAAGGCTTTTTTGCTGCCCTACCTAACATGCATGCGCGCGAATATGTATTCACTCAACTCTGTTACACCGAGAGCCAAAGCGCAAGCCATCTGCGAGCTGCGAGCCCCTCAGCCTCTCTTTGTGTTCCGCCAGCTGCAATGCCAGCCAATTGCCCGCCCTTTGCTTTCCGCTCTATTGAGCCAATATCAATTCGCTTGTCCTCTGTCCAAGTCCCCAATCATTTGGCAGTCGCAGACTCAACCAACGGACTGACCTTACTCCGCGTCTGTGCCCGCACGCTGAAGCACTCACAACTGCCCCCATGATCTGTACCAATACCAAGGGCCCTCATTCTATATTCGAGTCCTGACCAGTCACCTGGATTTACGCTGTGTAGTCAGACTGTCCGACCCCGCAACTCGACCGCCCGTGATTTGATTCATTGATAATTGCCTTCCTACGCGTCAACGGTCTCCTCTTTCTGCATACTCTCTGGGTGTTTGCTGCCAAATCATGATCAGCGATACGGATCACTGTCCCCGCAACTCGACCGCCCGGGATTCCAGATTTCGTTCTCTAACTACTTTGAACCACTTGCTCGTGCATGTCAGCTTCTTCTTTGACGGTAATCTTGGCTGACGCAGAGCTGAATCATCCTCGGCTATGGAGAGGTTAAATACGCCTTCAGCGACCTTCAGTCAAAATCTTCAAGCACACAACAATGGCCCACCCCAACTTCCTTTCCAACAGCCGGACCCTCGTCATCGGTGGAACCTCTGGCATCGGTTTCGCAGTCGCCTCTGGCGCTCTTGCCAGTGGTTCCAAGGTCCACATCACCTCTTCTACCGCCGCAAAGCTCTCCACCAGAATAAAAGAGCTGCAGTCGTTTTATCCAGGCACCCACGTCAGCGGTAGTGCCTTCGACCTCTCCAATGTGGACATAGCAGAGGCAAACCTCCGAGCTGCGCTCGACGCCGCGGTGAAGGAAACCGGGGGGCCGCTGGACCATATCGTCTTCACGGCGGCTGATAACCTGGTTATCCCCCCGTTAGCAGAAGCGACAGTAACGATCGCACTCGCGCCTTTCACTATACGTTATATCGGCGCACTGCTCGTCGGAAAACTCGTCGCGGCGAACCCTGGACGCTATCTTAAACCCACGTATACGTCCTCGATCACGCTTACCGCGGGCACGCTCCACCGCCGCCCCATTCCGGGCTTCAGCGCCGTCATCGGGGTGTCCGGAGCCATAGAGGCATTGAGCCGGGGGCTTGCGGTCGATCTCGCGCCCATTCGGGTGAATGTTGTGTGCCCCGGCGACGTCAAGACCGAGCTCTGGGAGAAGATGTTGGGCGGGATGGAGGAAAAATTCAAGAGCAAGACGTTGACGAAAGAGCTGGGCACGCCTGAGGGAGCGGCGGAGGCATACCTGTTCTGTATGCGCTCCGTGCTTGCGACGGGCCAAGATTTCAAGATTGAGAATGGAGCCTTGCTGGCTTAGGGGCCGATGTACGATACTTAATCACAATCGCGATGCTTTATTCAGTGCTGTTTGCTGATGCAACTGCGTCCCCCCAAAATACTTTACGTGTTCTCCCTGAATCTCGAAGGATGAATATTAGGATCTTGGATGGGACTGCAATCAACGATGCAGTGTGCTGTGTGCTATACATCGAAACTACAGTGCTCATTATAATGTCGCCGGTGGAACACGTTGTCTCGCCATTCAACTGCCAAGAGTTTTTCTTTCACATCACGTTACCGAGACTGGACTTGGACGCGACGCGACTAGCCCCTATTTTAATAGTATTGGGCTCCTTTGCAATTCTGAACACCTCGTCGATTAGCATCCTCTCATAACTCACTCTGCAAAATTCCTATCAAATAAGTCAAAGATCTGGAGTGCCTGGCAGCCTAGACCTGAACTACTAGGCACCGACTTACGAACATAACGAACTTGATGTGTACCTTTCCGTACGCCGCCCAATATATCTAATCGGCGTAGTTAAGGAGACCTATCCTGGACTATCCTGGACAGCACCTACTATATCACGGCTTTTGCGCGTTCGAGTCGCCGGTCATCGGTGGAGGTCTGTGGAGGTTAGTCGGAGGACTTGGCTACATAGAGAAAGGAGTCGGGGAAGGAAGAGGTTATTAAGTTATTAACCGCGGTGCCGTTGTTCCAGGAACGCAAGTTACGCAAGTTCACAACGTTGACGCGCACGGCTGCTGTCGGAGACTCGGGCTCGGTGATTTCGGTGAGATGTATATGCGTTGAGCGCTGAGTGGGTCCATACAGAAGAGCTCAGAGAGTCTGGAGCTGAAGGAAGGACAAGGGTGAGATTTGCGACAAGGGTGAGGTACGTAGTCCTGGCCTCGATCGCGAATTAACTGGCCTTGGGCGCGAGGTTACGGTGGGTCATGGCAGGAGGGTCCGCCAATAACAAGCGTCCAGAATTCATCGACTTCGAGGAAATAGAAATGATAGAGTTCAACTATCAGCCCTCGAGCCAAGCACACGAAACCGTCGGGATTCTGGCGGGAAAAAGGGCGAAATTATTGTATTATCTGCACCCGAGGGAAGTTGACTTGGTTGCGGATGGATTCGGAAGGAGGAGAATGAATGGCTTGGGATTCGGAAGGATGGAAGGGAATGAGGGAAGAGACTCGCCAGCCTTTTCCTTTGGTCGCCGTGATACGCGTACGCGTGCGCCCACTCTGCGACGTCGTATTGTATATTAGTCGCGCTTTCAGCGACATACTCGCGCGGCGCCCTCGTAAATGCATCTCTTCATCATTCAAGTATATACGCATCACGCGCGGCGCGCATCCCCCCTCGCCACACAACGCCCAAGATCTGTTCAATCTGCGGAATCGAAAACGTCTGATCTCGTGTCGGCGCGTCCCAATAGGGCCAAAGCCACTCGGGAAGGAAGAAAGATTAGGGAAGGAAGGGTGGGAAGATTAGAGCTTACGAGAGATGCGCACTCGCGTAACTGTAAGAAGGAGAAGCGCGGGGTTACCCCATCTGATGCTGAAATGGCGGGCGAGTCATGCGGGGATGGCGTGCACGCGCCCAGACCGAAGTCTTGACGCGTCCATCCACCACACGAACGACCATCTCTTGGTGCACGCAGACTGAGGCTGAGAGAGGACAGATTGAAAAGGCCAGCGCGGTAGGGTATCACAACCGCCGTTGTCGATCTGTGATTCTGGATTCCGCTAATAGGCACCGGCCCGTGATTCAGACGCGTCGCGCGTAAATTATTTTTAATTTACATGATACGCACGGCGCACGCCATTTGCGGGGACCGGGGTGTATAGTGATGGAGATTACCGCGACGGGGCCCATCTGCAAGCCGACGCAGCGCGCTGTAACGTTAACTTGTAAATTGTAAATTGCGAGGGAGAACGAGGTGGGTCTATGCGGGATGTGGGCACCGAAGATGCGGACTCGGAGTCTCGACGTCGGTCACTGATTATCATCATCCTGAGTAAGTAGGTAACTGAGTGCGTGAAAGCCAAGGGGAATCGGGATGCCATGGCTATTAGTTTAGGTTTGAGAGCATTTGCGCTTGGGAGTTGTTTTCATGTGTGAGTATTTGGTGAGTATAGTAAAAGGTATCTCCGAGGTGGCGATGGCCGAGTAGACGGAAGCCTGAGTAACGCCCGATGGCCGGGGGAGCGCTAGCGGCTCGCCATACCCGTGATATCGTACAGTGTCTTGGGATCAGAGAATTATATTCGTGTACAGGTTATAGTGCTTCTCTCTCGACCGTGTCTCGCTCTTGGGATTACTTACCGTGTTAGGGGGCAAGGCGTTCTATTTTCCACTCGGCGGATTCGTCGGTCCGCAGATAGCGGACGCGGTCGTGCAGACGCGAGGGCTTGCCGACCCAGAATTCTACTTCGCTGGAGGAAGGGGAAGGGCGGGGTTAGTAAGGAGGAGAAGGTGAAGGGGGCGAGGCAGGCACGCACGTAGGCACGACGCGCCAGCCACCCCAGAAGTCAGGGAGAGGCACGTCTACGTCCGCGTCCGCGTTTGGGGCTTCCGCGACGCCGAAGCGGTCCTTGAGGCGGGCCAAGCGCGCGTGCAGCTCGCCCTCCTGCACGACGGTGCTCTGCCTGCTCGCCCACGCGCCGATGCGGCTCTCGAGCGGCCGGCTCTTGAAGTACGCCGCGCTCTCCGCTGGATCGATCTTCTCGACGCGGCCCTGGACGCGCACGGAGCGGTGGATCTCGCGCCAGTAGAAGACGAGGGCGGCGTGGGGGTTTGCGAGGAGCTCTTGGGACTTGCGGGAGGAGTAGTTTGTGAAGAAGACGAAGCCGCGGGGGTCGAGCTGCTTGAAGAGGACGATGCGGGCGGAGGGGAGGCCGGCGGGGGTGGCGGTGGAGAGGGACATGGCCTCGGGCTCGTGGACCTTGCCGCCGTGGACGGCGTCTGAGAACCAGGCCTGGAATTGGTCGAGCGGGGAGGGACACACAGAAGCAGGCGATAATGCGTCCGACGTGTGATACTGGCTGTGGGGCAGCACCTGCAGCGTGGACGGCGACGGCTGCGCGATAACGAGGTCCATGGCGTGGCTATGTCTGCTCGCTGTGGACGACGGTGAGCTCGCTGTGGAAGACGGTGAGCTCGCTGTGGACGACGATGAGCTCAGTGCTCGGCGAGTCAGAGATGGCCGGATTAGGAATCGCATCTCGAATTTCGCGTAAGAATGGGAAATACACCGTTGGAATATTCCGTTTCTCCGTTTATTAAAGTTCTGCCTCTCTCTGCGCCCGTGTCTCGACAAAGGACACCGTTGGCAATGGATGGGAACACACAGAACCTGATAGCTAATAATTGGAAGCGGGTGGTTGCAGTGGATGTCTGCACTATCTCTCTCTGATGGCTGTGCGTGGGTACAGCTGGCAAACGCCGGAAGCCATGTGTGTCCGCGCCACCATTGGGAATCAAATGCACCTTGCCGAAAAGGGACCTGTGATCGAGTATTCACTATCCCCTTCCCCGACCACAACCACCATCCACCAAAGCCCGCTGAGGCGTGTCACTGTCTTTTGCGATGCCCCCAGAGCTCCATTCGATATACGACCTCACCACCTTCTGCCGCAAGACCACTGGCGATGTCCCAGCAAAACTTGTTGTACGTCTCACCTCTATTTCGCGAGATGCGGTCCAACGCTCGGTGTCTAGGGCGCGTCGACCACCGTCGTCGGTTCCAAGATGTACCTCTTCGTAAGTAGAGCACCCAGTTGTACGCTGGCACCAATTTATTCGCTGAATAGGGAGGTCGTCTCGTCACCGAGCGCAGAATGGTCGCGGACTTGTACTGCTTCGACCTCGAGACATACAACTGGGAAAAGATTGCCCCCTTCCCTGAAGACGACGTTCCCAGGGCCCGCTATTTCCATAGCGTCGACACCTGTACGTGCCCAAACCGTGTTCTCATCTTGGCACACGCTCACACGTTCCAGGGAACAACCAATTAATCGTCTTTGGAGGCATGAGCAACGAGCCAGACTCTCCCAATCCCGACGAACTGTGCGTCTTGAATGACGTCCGCTTCTTCGATATCGCATCCCGCCATTGGCTGCCTCCGTCTCGCTTGGCGACCCCGGAAAACCTGATGCCCCGCGCGCGATACGCACAGCTGTCTTCCGTCACCGGCGACCGTCTCTTCATCATCGGGGGCCAGGACTTTTACAACACCTGGCTGGACGACGTATGCGTCTACGACCTCCTCGCCAAAACCTGGTCCGAGCGGCGCGACTATCCCAGGCACTGCGGCTCGTACCGCAGCGTCGCTGTATCTTCTAGTCAATGTGTTCGCTTTCCCAAGCAGGAAATGCGCGAACGAGACGTGCCCTCGTCTCTGGGTCCTGCCGGAACGCGCTTCCAAACATCTGACGGCCCCCAGTCCCAGCCGGAAGACATCACCCCCTCCGAGTCGCTGAACCACCTTCCTTACTCTGCTGCCCCCAACGATGAGCACCCTAGTGACATCTACCTGTACAGCAATTACAACGTGCGCGGGGTTCTCTGCTGTGCTTATGACCGACTAACCCCCTCCCCAAGTTTACTGACGTCAAACGCGAGCTCGAGCTGTTCTCGCCCCTGCCGGACACTGGTTTCACCATCGAGGACCGCTCTGCGGCCATGTCCGGCACCACCTTCCCGCCCGGTCTGCGGTTCCCCACCGGCGCCATCCTGGGCACGCACTTGATCATTGCGGGCATCTACCTCGCCCACAGCTACCAGTCCTTCTCCATCTGGGTGCTCGACCTCCAGACGATGGTCTGGTCGCGCATCGACCCGGGCAAGGCGGTCGAGTCGGGCTCCTGGTTCCGCGGCTGCCTCTGGGCCGAGGCGAACAAATTCATGATCTTCGGGAACCGCAACGGGAACCTCGTCGACGACTACAACCGCCGCCTGCTGAGCTGGGACCACGTCGCCGTCGTCGACCTGGAGGCGTTCGGCATCTACCAGCCCCCGCCGCTCAAGCTCGAGATACCCATGCAGGAGCTCGGCCTCGCGGCGCTCGAGGAGCAGGTCCTCGCGGACTTTGAGATCGTGTGCGACGACGGGCGCAAGATCCCGTGCTCGCGCAAGCTGCTCGAGGACCGCTGGCCGTGGTTCAAGGAGCAGCGCCTCAAGCTGCTCTCGAGCGCCATGAGCACGATGGAGTCGCTCCCCTCGTCGCCCATGCACATCCCGCTGCCCGAGCTGCCCGGGAACGTCCCCGACGAGCGGCGCCCCGACCCGCGCCTCACGCCGCGCGCGTTCAACCTGTCCGAGCCCTACCCCATCACGCTCGCGTTCCTGCAGTACTTCTACTCGCTCGCGCTGCTGACGCCGTTGCAGACCGCGCCGGCGGTGCTCAGCCAGCTGCTGGTGCTCGCGACGAACTACCGCATCACGCATCTGCAGACGCTTGTCAAGCACGCCATGCACCGCGCGCTCAGCAACTCAACGTCCGTCGGCGTGTACGAGGTCGCGACGCTCTGCAGCTGTCGCAGCTTACAAATCAGGTACGCGTCCGCGCCGATCATCTTTGCTGCCGCGTCCCCTAATAAACTTTTTGAAATATAGGGCTCTCAAGACCGTGATGGTACGTGTCGTGGACCGCGTGTCGCGTGTGCTTGGCTAATATATGTTTGACCCCTAGTCGTACACCCAGAAAAAGCCATCGCGTTCTCGGACGGAGAAAGATAGCGGGAGCGGTGGCGGCCGGGATGGGGGTTCGGGGCCGTCGAACCATCATAATGGCAATGGAGGCGGCGGAGGTGGAGGGGGCGGGGACAAGTATTCGACGCGTCCGCGAGGAACGTCGGATGCGCGATGGGCGACTAATACCTCGGACAGTGGGCCGAGGGGCGGGTACAGCAACTATGGCACTAACCACACTAATAACCGTGAGCCCGCTCTTGCAACTTGCTATTCCTAAGCTAAATGTGTTGCAGATTCCATCGGCAGCCGACGCGACTTTGGGCGGTTCGAGGAGGAGGATCAGCTGTTCACTCTTCCGGTACTCAATAACAACAACCGCCGCCATAACCGCGGGGTCAGCGTCGTGTCTGTGCGCACGGAGAATGAGATCAACGAGCTCATCGAGCTCATGACGCCCTCTTCGCCGCCGCCCGCCTCACGCAAGACGGAGCAGATGATCCTCGACGAGATGTACGGTTCCCTGACACATCCGTACGGCGCGGCGGAGCTCAGCGACGAGAACGACGAGTCGTTCTATCCCTCGAGCTCGCAGGCGTCCATCTCAAACGGCTCCGAGTCCTACTACCCCTCAAGCTCGGCATCCGTGTCGTACGAGTCCGAGTCCGAGTCCGACGCGGTCTCGCAGCCGATGTCGCCGAGCATCATCCCGTACCACCTGCCGCGGCGCATTCCCTCGCGGATCGACACGCGCAGCAGCATCGCGCCGTCGCTCACGTCGTCCTCGTCCATGTCGTCCTCGTCGCGCAGCTCGCAGGCGAGCAGCGGCGAGTACGCTGTGACACCGCCGCACTCGCCCGAGCTCGGGCTGCCGCGCATCGAGGAGCGGTACCCCGGCGCGGGCGACGATGACGACGAGGACTCGGACGAGTTTGGGCGCGCGGGTTTTGAGCGGCGGATCGGGATGTACTCGGGCGGGCGGGCGGCTCTGGTGCACCCCGCGCCGACGACGCGCGATGGGATGCCGTGGCCGACGCAGAAGTCGCGCGTCGAGTGGAGGGCGCCGCCTGGGAAGATGGAGGAGGAGGCGTCTTCGTGGATAGTGGAGGAGCCGCGGACGACAACCACGACGATGGCCGCAGCTGGGCCGACGTCGCCGTCGAGTCGGGCGCCCGCGACGCCGACGCGGGCAGCTGCGGTGTCGATGTCGAGCCGCGCGATGTCGCCGACGCCGTCGACGGAGACCGTGTCCCCGCGCGTGAGCAGCAGCAGCTCGTTCGCGCGCACCCTGATCAAGGCGAAGAAAATCTCCATGTCGTCCGAGTCGATCGCGTCACCCAAGTCGCCCATGTCGCCCAAGTCCCCGATGTCGCCCGGCCCGACGAGCGAGCTGTACATGGACTCCAAGTCGCAGAAGGCGGAGGAGAAGCGGCGGAAGAAGGAGGCGGCCAAGGCGCGCACGGAGGAGCTGGCGCGCACGCTCAAGGCGCGGGCGCAGAAGGCGCGCGAGGACGACCGGAGCTCGCACAAGTCAAAGGAGCGGGCGAGGCCGGAGCCCGCTTCTATGTTCGGGGGCGTTGCGGGCGGCCTGACCATGTAGAAGGAGAAGGAGGACGGTGGTCTCTGTTCTCCTTGCAAGTTATTCTGTCCATCTCAAAACATCTAGCTCTCTCTTAAACATCTAACCCTATCCCTCTCTCTGTACTACCTGCCTATCCAGTCACTCTTTTATTTTTGTTACAGTATCCTTATTGTTGTTGTCTCACGCTTGTTCCTTTATCGTAGTGTGTATCGTTCTGTCCAATTCAAAAGGTCTCCAGCATCTGGCAGTGGTATGGAGGAAGTACAATGATATTGAGAACATGTAGAGTAATGCAGTTGGGCTAGTGGTCCTACTTACCAACCACCCGTTGTCGATCACAAAGCCTTACCCCGGTGCAGAACCTTGCAGAACAGATATGCCTCGGCCGCCCCGTCAAACGTGCCCAACTCGTTCGTCAACATCCTGTTTTTTAAGACGTCCGTGTTCCCGCCCAGCATCTTGTGCAAGAACTCGGACTCTATGGCGCCGGTGATGATAACATTGACGCGGATGGGCGCGAGATCCACAGCAAGTGCTTTGCTCATCGCCTCTATTGCGCCGGCCGCCCCGATAATGGAGCTGAAGCCCGAGACGGGGCGGTGGGCGGTGGCGGCGGAGCTGAGCGTGATGGAAGGTGATGGAGGAGGTATGAGCCGCCTTGAGGTAGCGTCCAGGGTGCGCCGCGACGATTTTCCCGACCACCAGCGGGCCGAGGTAACAGAGCTCGTCGCGATCACTTACTTCTCCCAGCGAGGGCCTGGCCATGTGTTCGCCCGCATTGTAAACAATGTGGTTGAGCGGCCCCCCGGTTTCCTTCACTGCAGCATCGAGCACAGACTGAATATTCGCTTCCGTGCCTCTGCGTTGGATAAATCAACGGCACTGCCGCTGATGTGGACGTCGGCCGGTTCGGGTAAAAAGACTGCCGCTCCTTGGTCTTGCCAGTGGAGAGCTTTTCCGCCGTAGCGGAGGTGAACTTTCAAGGAACCACTGGCAAGGGCGGCAGAGGCGACCGCGACGCCAATTCCAGAGGACCCGCCGATAACCAGGGTACGGCTGTTCGAGAGAAAGTTGGGGTGAGCCATTGTATTTGAGCTTGAATAATTCGACCGTCTTTATACAGTATACGCCGCAATTGACCGGGTCCGCCGCGGAAATTCGAGGCAAATTCGAGGCGACACCTTGAGGCTCCTTGAGGTGGCCATAATGAGGATCTCCTGCCCATCGAGACGTTGCCGTCGGGCGATGACTGCTGCAAATTGCGGGCACGCATACGCCGGAGATAGGGGTCATGTCGCGGTAACGTGATGCGTAGCAACTTACAGTCGAATCCGCGTAATGATGCAGTAGTCGCGCATTTTTATCAATATACAACGAGCAAATGGGATTTTGGCGTATGAGAGTTGTAGTTGTACAATTAAATTCGTGCCATGACACTGATGACAGTAACTGTGCTTTCCGGCTCAACTTAACGCGTTCCGCCCTTCGCATCGTCATTGACATATCGAGAACATGGAAATTGTGGTTAGGCGATTAACGCCCCATTGTCGATCACAAAACCTTGACCCGTCGCAAGCGCGGAACGCATGCAGAACAGATATGCCTCGGCCGCACCCTCGGGCGTGCCCAGCTCTTTCGTCAACATCTGACTCATGAAAGCGTCCGCGTTTGGACCCAGCATCTTGTACAAAAGCTCCGATTCTATTGCACCAACGATGATAACGTTGACTCGGATGGGCGCGAGGTCGACGGCAAGCCCTCTGCTCAACGCCTCTATAGCGCCGGGCACGCCCATGATGGAACTGAAGCCCGGAATGGGGCGGTGGGCCGCGACGGCGGAGCTGAGCGTGATCGAGGAGGTATGAACCGCTTTGAGGTAGCGTCCAGGGTGCGCTGCGACGAGTTTCGCGACGACCAGCGGGCCGAGATAACGGATGGTGAAGGGCTCGAGCGCTTTTGTCGCGATGACTTCTCCCAGCGGGGGTCTGGCCATGTCCTCACCCGCAGTGTAGACGATGTGGTCCAACGGCCCGCCGGTTTCCTTCACGGCGGCGTCGAGCACCGACTGAAGGCTCACTTCCAGCGCCTCCACGTTGGACAGATCGAGGGCGCTGCCACTGACGTGGGTGTTTGGGTAGAAAGACTGCAGCTCGCTGACTTTGAGGGAGAGCTTTTCGATGGAGGCAGAGGTGATGTGGACTTTGGAACCATTGGCAAGTGCGCCCGAGGCGACCGCAAAGCCAATATTAGAGGATCCGCCGATGACAAGAGTATGACTGTTCAGGAGGAAGTTCGGATGAGCCATTTGTAATTGAGCTGGAAACTAGTCGACCGCAGGGGTATTTATCCTCCCATAGATTCGCATAGACGATGATGATTCAGACAGTATTAAGTGCCGAACAAACCGGGATAGGGTGACATATCGATGTGGTTTCCCACCTCATCCAACCGTGCCACAGACTCTAGGCATGCAGTGGGCCCCGCGTAACTTTGAGGTGAGGGTTTGAAGCCCGACGAGCCTCGAGGTGATGAGACATCGCGGCGCCACCTGAGAGGCAAATACTAGTGTCGGCGTCGGGCGAGTCCTACCAGCCAGAGAAGTGCTAGAGCGGCCATGCGCAGTAGAGGCACAGAGTGAGCTGGAGCATCACACATGATTATCGTAAGCACCACAGCAGTCTGCGTAACGTGATGGCAGTGAAGCGTGAGTACCTGCAAAAGGGATTCCGCGCAACGGTATGTTGGACGACGCAGCAGCCGGGTGTTTCCATCTTCGCCCGGCGATCGATATACAACGAGCACTGAGATTTCGACGTATGAGAGTGGTACATATTATCTTCGCATTAGAAACTGTGTGCATTATGCCTTCCCGTTTAACTTGACGCGTTTGGTTTTCTTTGCATCGTCGTTGACATCCAATAACGGCTCAAGCAGCCCCTCGCTCTGCAAACACGATACGAATTCCTTGATGAACGGCTCGTAGTCGTGGGTGCGCTTGATGTGGTCAGTCTGGATATTGGTGAGCAACAGACTGAAGACAAGGAAAGGGAGGCCGACATTCGCTCGGGTTGCTTTCGCCACCTCGTCCTCCACGGCGACTTTGGCCTTGACCGCGTCTCGAACGCACTGCTCCCACGCAGGGACGAGCGCGCGTTGCGGCATTTCCATAATCTCCATGTCGCGAGTCATGCGGCGGGAACCAAAATCCGGTGCATATGTCCGCCCAGGAGCAGAAGAGCCTCCAGGGGATTCGAACGCGAACTGCGCCTGCTCAAGGAGATGACTATCGACCTGGAAATAAGGGCATGAGTTCCCAATCCCAAACAAACAGGGTAATTCTAACCGTGGATTCCCAGTCAGGGCTCATCCTCCGCTGAATTGCGAGGCGCTCCCGCTTCAAAAACTCCAGACTGTCGCTCGTCTTTTCGTACAGCCCATCAACGAGCGCCATCAGACTGAACCGGATGTTGCTCCCGCCTTCTGCGCCACCGTACTTCTGCATCTTCATCCGCAGTGCAGGCCGCACCACATCCATCCATGATTTTTTCTCCGTGTCCGAGTCGTCGGACAGCTCGCCCACCTCTAACGGTCCGGACTTCAGCCCGTCGAGCTCCCACACTTTGCCGTAGGCGGGGACGTATCCGATGAAGTGGTAGGCTTCCTCGCCGTCGGCCTCCTCTTTCTTCGGTTTCGCAGGGGACGATGAAGTAGCCTTTGGTTTGGGTGGAGCACGCTTGGTAGTCGAAGGTTTCTTCTTCTTCGCGGCGTCATCCAGAGTGGACGTGGCGATGGCGTGGAGCGCACCGCGCAAATCTGAAGGGCTGCGGTCTGCACATAAGTATTTTTTGGAATCGTTTACACACGAAAGAGGACGAAACGCACCGCGCGAGGCTCCGGTGCGCTTTGCGGATAAACGATGAACTAGAAATGGCTAGTCCTTTCATCTGCAGCATGATGCATCCGAATCAGCCCCTGCATTCGTCGAGAGCTCGTGAAAGCCCACCACAGGGGACATACTCTCCGTCTCCCGTTTGAACATGGTCAACTCCTCCCCAATCTCGATGTCCGGGCAATTCAGCGCTATGTTCAGGATGGCTTGCGAGGCACAGGCGTCGTCGCTGAGCTGGTTCGCGAACCATACACGGTCGGCGGCGGGGTCGTCAAAGTCGCCGGGCCTGTACGCGTCCCTGCGCCACATGAAGCAGAAGACGAGACCGCGCGGGTTGAGGTGGTCGATGGCCCACGGCTCGATGTCGTACAGCTCCACCAGCTCAAGCCCGCGAATCCCGAGCTTGCGCGTGAGAGAGGTGAAGACTCCTAGGATTCAAGGTCGGAATGGATCTTTATGAGCCGCGTCGTTCGCCCCACCTGGGTCAGACTCAATAACTGCAAACGGGTCGCCGACGAGATCCAAGGTTTGGCTGGGACCAGGCTCAGGACTGTTGCTGGGGGCATTGGTGGCACTGGGTTCGTCCATCTTCGCGTATGATGTAGGAATGTTCGCAGAGAGCAGCTGCCTTGAAGCCTAGGTCGCGTTGGAGGTCAAGAAGAGAGAAACAGATTCCGCAAAAGAGTTGGTTGACGTTGACAGGTGGCTGTACGGCGGCTGTAACGATCTAATCTTATCATCTTTTCTGCTTTTTTTCAGACTTGTGTTACAGGTGCTAGAATTACATGCGACTTGCAGGACTAAGAGACTCAGGCTACAGCTTTGGCATTCTCCGTCAAGATCCTGTTCAATCCTTCTCTCTTCTGGCATGCCCCATATTTGAAGCTCGCCGCGATCGCGTCCAACTCCTCCAACTCTTTACCCACAAAGTGCTGCGCCCACTCCTTGACCATGAACTCGCTAATGAGGATGTTGCGCGCGAGCCTCGTAATGCGATCCGGCAGACGCCATACCGGGGCCGGGTATAGGTCGCGGAACGCGGGAGGGATTTCTTCGAGAACGTGATCCAGGAGAGGCTTGTAGACTGATTTCACCGCGGTGTCGTCGGCGCCCCAGGCATCTATCGCAAGCCGGTGCTTCTTCGCGAGGAAGGACTTGAACAGGGTCATGTAGGGGGTCTCCAAATCGAGGTAGACCATTCCTTGGAAGCCGATGTCCTTGTAAAGCCAGATAGACCAGCTCAGACGATCCTAGACATCATCAGCATGTGCAGGGGAAAGAGAGAAAGCGCAAACTTTGTTATAGATGTCCAGCTGGTCTTTGAGAACCTGATATCTCGATTCGTTGATCTTCTCCGTCGCCTCGCCCTCGTACTGTTTCCTCGCGTACACCGGCCCCCACTCTCCATTCCACACGCACAACCCCCGCTCATCCATCCACTCTCTCTTCTTTTCATAGCTGCGACGCAGCCGATGCAGCTGGGGCTCACTCGCGACGTACGGCTCCGGTGCGGACGGGAATCCAAAGACAGAATAATCGTGGATGGAGTACGCGGTGTTGTCCCAGTTCTTGTGCGCGTCGCCAAAGTGGGAAAAATCGGACGCGAATGTGTTGCCGTCGAAGAAGACTACGAATAGGAAGAGAGTTGCAGTCTGGCTTTGAAGTGAAAACAAATGCTCACTCGTGTGGTCTGGGTCAATAGCGCGGATTGCCGAGTGCACTCGGCCGTAAAACTCGATTACACGCGTGTGCGCAGGGTCCGTAGGTTCGTTGAGAGGATTGTATCCTGCACAAATATCAGCATCGGGTGACGGAGCTGATGAAAGACAAACCCGCGATCCATTTGTTCGATTTGTAGTGCTCAGCGAGTTTCTCCCAGAGCCAGATGGTGCGGTCCTGGAAATCTTTGTGCACCCAGACTGAGAAGAGTTATTAGTATTCATCCTGCACGAGGGCCGGTTGACGCACAGTTTGCAATATGACCGCCATGGTCAGAGTGCCAGTCTGTGTTCTGTCCTATAATCACGACGGTTAGGATTTACGCAGAACTGCGACTGTGAGGTCTAACCTCCGGGCGCGGTATGGAGATCCAGGATCGTGTAAATGTTGTAGGAAGCACACAGGTCTATAACCCGGTCGAGATGTTTGAAGCCGGACTCCTTGAGCACTCGGGGGTTCATATCATCTGCAAAGTGTAAACATACGTCGGCAAATGAGCGAGCGGAATGTTTCTACCTTCGAAGTGGTGGTAATTGAACGGAAGACGAATACAGTTCAAACCCAGGCTGCTGAAGAACTTTGCATCGGCATCCTGGAAGAAATACTCAAGAAACTGGGGCACTGAGGCTTAGTAAAAACAAAGGATTAGCTAGAGCTCACTTTATCGAAGAAGAACTCGGATTTTTCCTGTCCAATTGCTTCACCCAATGCTTGTCGGATCTGGAATTCGCAGCCGGGATAGCCTGACAGTGGTGAGCTCGGATGCTTGCTCAACGTCGGTGCCAAGTACCTGTGATAAAATTCTCCATACTACAAGCATGAGAAGGAATAACTCGGGCGTCGGGATCGAACAACTCACTTCATCCAGCCGCCGAGGCCTGCACCTCGCAGGATAATTTCCTTTCCCTCTTCATCGACGAGTTTGGTTCCGGCTACCTTGAGTAGAGACATGGTCGTTCGGTTCGAGGTTTAGCTACGATTGCAAGGGCTGTTAAAGTAGGCTCGTTTCCGCCGATGATTTCCCGAGGGTGATAAACGGTTGAACGTTGAGGAGGAGGTCCCATGGCTGAATGTGGCTCGGACCGCTGTCCGAGCGCCTGGAAGGCGGCTTCGGTCGAATCATGGCGAAACCGTTAAAGACACCGTGGAGGAAGAGGCTGGAAGACGCGTCGGCAAGTGGCCGTTGATGGTAAGTTGATGGCGGCTTCATTGCCCGACGCGTTACGCGTGATGTGACAAGACGCGTCGTGACCAACCACCCCTCACCGAACCAACACCGAACTCTGTTTCTTGGTGAACCTTTCGACGCAAGCCCGACAACCCCCGAAAGCTAATGAAATGTGGACTATAACTGCCGCTTTTGACGGTACAGTTCAAGACGGAGACACTCCACAAAGTCGGTTTCTCCCATCTCTGCCACAGGCCACCCTAATTGCACACTACAGAGACCAAGCTTCTGAAAACAGACAAGTCGTACCAACTAGGGAGAAAGGATACGCCCCTCATTCTCCTCGGCAAAAAGATTTCTCGAAACCATGGAACCTTTGCTGTCGACAAGTTTGAAGTAGCTAATGTTGTAAGCTCACTTTCTCTCCGCATACACCCAAGTCTCAGGCTGGCTTCAAGTCGGATCCTACCTTTTGCCCGCGCTTAACATACACCAACACCGCTAAGATCATCGTTATTCAACGCGGAGAAGATGTTCATCATGTTAATCCGGGTGCGGATTTTGAGTTGGCGGATGGAGACGCCATGGCAGTTGCAAGCAACTTCCTCATAACGTGCGTATATTGTGAGTGTATTATCTGTAGTGTCTAACCGGCTCGCAGAGTTCGTTGGCAACCCGTCTGTTGCTATCAGCAGACTGCCCGGGCCAAATCCAATACGTTACTGACTTCGTGCGCGTCCTTGGGTATGTATGCTTGCTCTTCAGAGGGTGCGGGCTCAATACATGGAACGCAGGACTTCACCTTGTGCACAAGCCGTCACAGCACATCACTCATCATCTCGCCTCAACTTACGCCGCTACGACAATCCATGCACTTTCTCTTGTATCCGCTGCCGTATTCGTGAAGCCTCAGTGGCTAGACGAGGTTGTTCGCCTAGGCAATCTACCCCTCAACTCCGACCCCTCGACCGGTATTTCGCTGGAGCAGCACTTCAACCTACCTGCCATCCCCAAATATCGGCCTACCTTCGGTCCTGATCTTCCGTCCGGGCAGAAGACCATCAGCGTTTGGGAACCCAATGAAGCGAGGCTGAAACTGTTTTCTTCCTATCGCTTCTTTTGCATTGGCGAAGCCAAACGCCAAATCGACAGCGAGCTTCGCGAGCTCCTCACCCGGGGCAGCGCTAGAATCGAAGTTTTCGATGTAGCGGAGGGGAGTGACAAGTTCAGAGGGGCGCTCGTTCGCGGAAAAGCGAAATTAAAGCAGACTGTGGTTCTAATCGCAGACCGAAAAGCATGCGAGGCTGCTGTAGGAGACGACAAATGGAAGAACATTGTGGAGCAGGCTAAGATGTTCGTACACCCATTCTGTCTCATTGCAGATCCATATTCAATTTCGCTGCAGCTTCGGACTCGATTTTTTCACTCATCAGGATATCATACAAGCTGTACTGCACGCCGATGCCTCTGTATTCGAATCCTCTGCCGCTCATGCTGACGACCGTGGTTCGTTACTGCCACCGTCTTCCTTATTCTTGTCATCGACTCACTTGTCTCCTTAGCTCCATCGTCCCCACTCCCCGATTTTGTTCCAAATACGCATCCGGATGAAGGGTCTCTTGTTCCTGGGGCAGAAGAACCGGAACCGGAACCGGAACCAGAGCCAGAACCGGAGCCCGTTCCGCCTCCGCGGAAACTCACTCGACGTGTTTCTTCTCGACAAGCTTCTCAAGAACCAAAGCCTGCCGAGGACGCACCGGCTCCAGCGCGAAAGGTAAATATACTGTTGATCTCGGGTAATTCAATTTTCTCACCGACTATAGCCATTGAAGCGGAGGGCCCAAGCCACCGGACTCCCCATATTAACTGGCTTGGACGACGCATCCATTCTCCTCAACAACCTGCCCGATACGTCTGTCGTCGCTCCGCCTCCGCCTGCAATCCACGATACTCCTAGTGTGCGTGGCCATCTTTGTCCAGCTTCTCCTATTTATACGCTGTGTGCACAGAAACCTCGTTCGCGGCTTAAACGGCGCGTCGGCGTGTCAGCCCCTGCGGAGAACGTCGAGACTTTGATTTCAAATGCCATCATGTCTGGGGCTGGGGTCGACCCTGTAACGGGCGAAGAGCCGCCGCTCAAAAAGTTCAAAGCCCTTTTCGAAGCGAGCGATCCAAGGCGCAGCGGTGCTGAAAGTTTTATGCAAGAGAGCGGAGCGTTCGATGAGGATGACTTGATCCTAATGGCCAGCGTGGGAAGTCAGACCCAGTTGGAGTCGCAGACTCAAGGTGGAAGCAAGAGGTCGGGGCGCAGCGGTAATAGTGCCGCCGCACTCCGTGCTGTGCCGGAGGAAGAGGAGGAGGAGAGCCAGCTTCCTCTTGGTGGTTCTAGTTCTGCCGACGGTGGTAAAAAACGGAAGGAAAGAAGTTTCGACGGAGATGATGTCGAGATGGCGGGCGTGGAGGATGCGTTGAACCCTGCCTCTGGGTCAGGCGCTGGAAGCGGACCGGCTGCCAAGAGGAGGGCGGTCGCAGGCAACTCCGTCGAGCGCGCAGCGCCAAAGCCGCCCTCCGCTGCCCCGCCCGTCGCCAAATCTGCTTCTAAGTTGGCAGCAGCCCCCAGCAAGACTAGCACAAAAGGAGCCGCCGCTGGCGCTGCACCCGGTAAACCAGATACAGACAGCGTTTTCCTCAAGGCCATAGCGTCCACCAAACGAGGAAAGAAGACCGAAGACGACTTTGATCGCGATTTTAACAAGCTGAAAATCTCCAAAACCGACTTGCGAGGAGAGGACGCAGAACCTCGCCCAGATTGGGAGCTCATCGACGGATTCGGCGATGAGACTAATCTGCGAGGGAATTTCATGGTCATCCATGACCTGGAGGTTTACAAAGTCGACCATGGACCCCGAAAGCGAGCAGCGGGGACAGACCCCCGTTGGGAAGGCAAACCTGATTTCAAGAAATTTAAGAAGGTCCGTCGCTAGGATGTTATCTTCGGGTTTTACTGAACGTTTTTGTGCAGCTGAACACTACCGCCGCACCGAGAAAGAAGATCATTGACCTTGTGATCAGCGAGGACAATGATAATGGTACTGGACCAAGTGAGATGAGGCTACTTCGATCATTATCGCTCTTAATTGTATGCCTCCACAGACTATTGGAAACGAGGCGCTTCTCCTGCCAATTCTGATGACGACTTTGGCCCGACACAGAAACGCGAGACGCAGCCGGCTATGAGAGCAACTCGTGCGCCGGCGAAAGCCTCTCGGGCAAAGACTCAGAGCAAAAGTCAGGCCGTGATAATAAATGATGATTCCGAAGACGACGTCAGAGTTGTTCCGAAAGAAAAGGCCAGACGCAGCAAGCCTCCATCCAAAGCGGAGCCTCCACCGGCGAAGCGGACAACCCGTGGAACATCCAAAGCCCCCGATGCTCCAGCGGCTCTTTTCTTGGATGATTCCGACTCCGATAAAATAGACAAAGATGAACCTGCACGGGGGGGCACATTGGACGAAGATGACTTCGATGCAGGCCAAACGCTTCAGTCGAGCGCTGAACCCCCTACTCGCCGGTCCTCGAGAATGCCTGCCGGTACCAAGAGGAAAGCCATCATTGTCGACGACGACTCGGATGATGGGGCCGTCTTTACTGGGTTTGGAAAGAAGAAAGCGAGACGATGACGTCGGATATAAACGTATGACTTGCGACGAATACTATCTTCTTACTCAACCACAATCTTATTGTGCCAGTATGACGCCTCGTTCTTCTTCCAGACTTACTCGGAGTAGGTTGTGAACAGGGCATTTTTATGATCTCGTTTGGCACATCCCAGTTGGTGGTTGGGGAGTCGGACTTCCGCGCATGGCAGGCGTACGGTCGCTGCTACCTGGGCTCAGACAATGAGACTGAAGGTCGGGCTCTGTCGGGGACAGTCGGGCTACTTGAGCGGTCATCGCGGGGTCGGCCTCGGCGACAGCCACCGTCCCCGATCAAGCCCGAGGATTCAGCCACTGTGAATCTGATTGGATAGAGATCATCAGCTCAAGAGCAGTATTTGAGTTACATCCAGCTAAATTCAGTTTTCAGACGAAGACTCGTTGCCCACAATGCCTCTCCCTTCAGACCAAAAACTTATAGACCTCGCTGAGGAGTTGATCGCCCAATTCGACACAATTTTTGGATTGCATCCTGGGTTCAGGCCTGCTCATGCTCGTGGTCTGTCTCCCCCTGTACAATTCACGGAATGTTATGCTCACGCCATATAAAGGTGTGCTGTTGACAGGGACTTTCACCCCCACGGTGGAGGCGGCCGCTCTTTCGAGCGCTACTCATTTCAATCAACCGTTGACCCCGATAACTGTTCGTTTCTCGAGCTCCACGGGTATCCCTCTCATTCCCGACAATGATCCCAACGCCAACCCTCGCGGCTTCGGCCTCCGTTTCAATCTCGGTGAATACGTCCACACCGACATCGTTGGACATAGTGCGCCAGCGTTTCCGACGCGCACTGGCGCTGAATTCCTCGAGTTTCTGCGCGCCTTGGCCGGAGGTACAATCGGAGACTTCCTCGGATCGCACCCTGCCGCTCTGGCATTCGTGCAGACTCCCAAGCCTTCACCTACCAGCTTCGCACGCGAAGGCTTTTTTGCATTGCACGCGTTCAAGTTTACCAATAGCGAAGGCGTCACCCGCTTCGGGCGGTACACAGTGATTCCAGACGCAGGACTGGAACACCTGGACGAGACCACCGTCAAGTCCAAGAGCGAAAGTTACCTCTTCGACGAGCTCGACGAGCGTATTGCACAGGGCCCAATCACATTCCACCTGCTTGTCCAGATCGCGAACGAAGGGGACGTCACCAACGATGTGACTGTCCACTGGCCCAAGGATCGTGCCACACTGAACCTAGGGAAATTGACGCTGACGACGATCGTCGCGGATAACGCTCATGAGCAAAAGAAAATACTTTTTGACCCCATTCCCCGCATCAAAGGTATCGAAGAGTCCGACGATCCGCTGTTCGAGTTCCGTGCAGCGCTTTATCTTATCAGCGGTCGTCGCAGGCGTGCCGCTCCAGATGCGTAAAACAGACGGTTTCTGTGTATGTTGTGACTTGTAATGCCCCTCGAATTCTCTGAAATGCTGCGGCGCACGATGAATGAACTACTTATTCGCCTCGTCACCGGTTCACCTGTCCGGGTTGAAAGCGCCGCAAGTCGCATCTATGTTGCAATGAGAGAAGGAGAGGGTTCAAGGAGGGAAAACGAACCCCAGCCCTGCTTCGAGAGTTGGGCTCAACGAAAGTAGTACATGTTTGCCCGGTCGCATGACAACCACCGGAATAGCAGTCTTTGAATGAACGTTCTGAGGTCAACAAAGTGGTTAATTCATGAACACGTACATGGTTCTTGACAGCGGCCTTGATCATAGCCTGATAAGGGAGCGGCGCCAAGGACCGAACGGGTGTTTCGCCGAATGTTACAATGAGGTCGTCGTCGCGCAAGCCCTGGAGATCATTTTAGTGAAATTGGAGCCAACAATCGGGAAATAGTACAGCAATGGCAGCGGGTCCTTCTGGGTCAATGTCTTTCACCAGAAAGAACGGCTTGAAAAATCCCTTGGGGAGACCTGCGGTGGACAGCCCGGATCCGCTTGGTAATGGCTCTGCGCCATCAACTGGCGGTAAGCTCAGACCAGGAGCTGCCAGTTCCTGCTCTGGTGGAGTTAGACTGAAGAAGGCATCTTTTTGCCTTTGTAACCACCGTCTTGCCTGGTCACGAACAGGAATTGGTTAGATGTAAGATGATTGAGAGAAACACACACAGGTTTCATAACATGTTCGCGTTCATCATTACCCCAATCCCAGTAAAAGGCAGCATAGATGCCAACGACTGGATATTAGTGAGAGGGATACTGGAGTAGTATGTATTGGGACCGACCTGGAATAACTATGAAGTTACCGACACCGACCGCCTTGAAAAACCATGGACTACGGAAATCTTTGGGAGGAGGCTCGCTGGCCTCGGGGCCCACTGGTTCAGGCCCTGGCGGCTTGGAAGTTGGGAGCTCGGGCGCTGGCGGCTTCGATTTGGGGAGTTTGCGCGAGGAGTGGCTAACGAACCGTCGTTGGTGCACCGAAATTTGCGTGAGGAAACGCGCGAACATTGTGTTGCCGGCAACTTCCGTGCCCAAACAAAGACAACTTTTACGACTTCAAAACCCAAATTTGGGAATAAAACTTGTTTGACGGCGAGCACGGTAGTCTAACGACATAGTACACTATTGAAGGAGGATGTGTCCGTATGCTTACCTTCAAGCCGGTACGTCCGTTTCGAACGCTTTGGCCTGTATGTTGTACAGTTTCAAGTACTCCCCGTCGGTAATCCGGATCAACTCCTCGTGGGTCCCAGACTCAACGAGACGGCCCTCCTTCATGCACCTACACACAAAAGTTTGTTTCCGGTCCGGTATCAGGTGCGAATAACTCACACTATGATGTCGGCATATTTCGTGAGAGGTCCAAACCGATGTGTCACGAACACCATTGTTTTCCCCCGCCGCTGTCATCTCCAGATCAGAAGGAGGAATCTGGCCAGGTCTATTCGACGCACCTCTTCTCTCAGATTTTTGAAAAGTTGCCATTCTCCCTCCGGGTCTAGCGCAGACGATCCTTCGTCCGCAATCACCAATTTAACAGCACCTGAAGTGAGTCGCATGAAGGTTCGGGAACTAGAGTGATTCTGAGTCGCGGCCCAACGCATACAGCTGGTTTTCCTCACGCTACTACCCGTTGCCTTTCACCACCTAGAAGGTTTGTCAATAAAGAAATGAGTGTGAACTAGTTTCTACTTGCCGGAGATATCGATCGTCTTCCCAAATTTCTCCGCCTCCTTAGCAAGAGGCGTTTTGTCTGAAGCTTCAACGTGCATAGCATATTGAACTTTCTTCGGGTCAAGCACTGTCGAAAAGCCCTGTGTCAGTTTAGAAACAAAGCCATTCGCGCCGCCCTTCTGTGCTGCGCCAACTATCGCGTCCATGTCCGAGAACTGACTCGGATCGCCCAGACCAATATTTTCCGCAAGGGACAAAGGGTAAAGGTGATGGTCTTGAGTAAGGGACGCAGTAGCCCGACGAAGATCTCCCATTTTGTACGTCTGGATGTCCTGCCCGTTGACGAGCACTTGACCCGCAGTAGTATCGTACAATCGAGCAAGGAGTTTGACGATTGTCGATTTTCCGCTACCATTCGCACCAACTAGAACTACCAGTTGGCCAGACTTAATAGACAATGTGACGTCGTCCAAAGCTTTCACATCGGGCTTGCTACCAGGGTAGGAAAAAGAGACCGATCTGGAGGAGGGAAATGAGCAATAGGATGAGGAGATGACTCGAGTTTTGCTGACCTCAGATCGATTGACATGCCTTCGGTTTCGGAATGCTCTTTGTCGGGGTAGCTCAAACTTCCGTCTTTGACCACATTGGTAACGTCGCTGACTCCGTAGATACGCTTCATAAAATTGATTCCTTGACGAACTTCGCCGATTTCATTGACGGCGGAGAAGAAGGCGCGTCGTAGTATAGATTCTGAATGCTGAAGCATCGCTATTGATGCTAGTGTGAACTTGGCCGGGTTGAAAACAGCGTTCGCGGCATAATAGAGCTGTTGTGTGTACATGTAAGAAGATGTGATAACAGACAGAATTCCGAATGTACCATTGTTAGATCGCCAACGAGCTCTACGATGACAGTCGATGTAAGAGACTGTTTCATTGCATAGAGTTGGGCTGGATAGCCCATTTCCGTGTCCCCGAGGCCCTCTCGAGCTAGGTCGTATTCTACACTACCTTGAGCTTTGTACTACTACACAGAATGGAGCACGTACCTCGCAGCACATAGTCACTTATATTGCCACTTATGATGTCTTGTCTGTACTTAGTTTCTCCCATCTCCTTGAGGGATCGCAAGCGAAGGTAGCTCGAGTCCGTTGCCTGGACCACATGGGCTGTAACGAACATGAAGCGAGACAGCAACGCCACAAATCGATACGACAATTACCTTTTTCCCACAGGGACCGACGATAGACGAATCTGATGAAGGGCTTTGCGACACAAAGTAGAACAAAGATAGGACCATGCCGGCTCGAAAGAGCGATGTGGAAAATGTATGTCAGCAGGCTGAAAACTTGGATGCTTGTCCCCACGGCATCGATGAGAGCTACGAAATTGTCCCATACGGGAGTTCCGGAGAGCGAAGTATCAGCGTTGTTGTCTGATACAACTATGAGTGACGGGGCGGGGCATTGAGAAGGGATCAATATATACCATGAATAGTCGGCAAGTCCTTGCCCAGGTTTGCTGTTGCCTTGTCAGAACGAAGCACTAATCAAGGCACAAACGAGACATACAGGAAAATATCAAATCCTCGTAATGGTGCATGCAACGGTTCTGCATGATTGGAGTCAATTGAATTCTTTATAACACAGTAAGATGCTTGTGTGAGACGGAGGAAGGGAGGCAAATACCGCCACCACTCGACACCTGCAGAAATCGCAACAACGAGGATACGGGCTATGACGGCGTTCACGATGGCGCCTGTGTCCGGCTGTCCCTCTTTCAAACCTACTTCAATCTGACCGAAACAATGTACACTTTTTGACCAGTGCAATGAAAAGAGAAACGCACGACCGAGAGAATCTTGTTGGAAAAGTGCAAACACAACACATCTTCCAGGCCTTTGGACCAAATTTTCGAGAGGATCATGAAGGAGAGTAGCCCGGGTCCGATCACAGTGTACATGTCAACCACGAATTTTTGTACGGTCGGAAGGGTGGTCATGATTTTTCTCCAAGGCACCTCGAATCCGAAGGAACGGTTCTCTTTCAGCGTCAAGACACGCCACACCCCCAATTTCATTTCCTCCAGGGAGCCGCTCGTCTGTCCGAGGCCATCTTTCTTCATTTTTTTCGCTCGAAATCGCTGGCAGAGTGACGACAGGAGGAAGCTGAAGTTGACCTGTGCAGGCAATGTGGGCGTTGGGTTATATAGGCTTCGTCTGACTCGACCACGAGCGCTATGTTATCGATCGCGCGCCAATGTCGGTCCTAGGAAGAAGGCGGTTTAGGAACCGCGTCTGACTCCGTCGGACTCGGTACTATCCGGAGATTTTCGACAGAGAGGATGTTGCACGTTCTAATCGGTTATAAACAGGTCAGGAGAGCGTCCCGCAGGGTGAAGCAACACCCAAGTCCTCGGCGATACTGACCGCTGAGCGCTGGAAGGTCCCTGCAATTTTAATTCCCACTGCGGTAACAGACAATATTAGCGCCGGCGCCCGGTATCAAAGAGGTCTTGACTCAGAGTGGCGACTAGCTGCCTGAGCATGGTCCCGCGTTCACCATTGTGTACGATCTTGCATTGGAAAGGATGCAGTAGAGCGCTGAAGGTTATTGAAGTTAGAGAGTGAGAATGTAGATTCAGTTGCGGTCAGGTAGATTGTTCGATCCTTAAAACTACTGAAAGTACTACTCCTTATATACATTTTCGACATGGTCCGTGCGCCCGTAGGCAGTGTCCATTAGTGTCAAGAAAGTGTCGCCTAAGTGCGACACGCGCAGCAATCCGCAGTCCGCAGTACACAGCCTGCATGTCGCACTACTATAGTGCGACACTCCGCAGTCTGTTACTGCGCCGTCACGTCCCGCTCCACAGCCTGTCACTGTCACGTCACGTTACTCGCTTCACAACTCGGGCGCTTCCGACTACGTCGGTTTGCCATCCCAACACTCCCCCTCAAACCGAACGAAGTCCGAGGGCTGCAGCGAAGTGCTTAGCCTTCACGCTGGGAAGAGCTTTGGTAAGAGTGTCGGCCACCATGTCCTGCGTTGGACAAAACACAAGGCGGATAGAGTTGTTCTCGATCACGTAGCGAATGAAGTGATACCGAATATCAATGTGCTTCGTGCGAGCGTGAAACTGGCCTATGTCGGAATAAGCAAGCGCAATGGCGGACTGGTTGTCCCCATGCAACGTGATAGGACGCTCGAGCGGGCGGAACAACTCGGCGATGAGTTGGCGGAGCCAGAGAGCCTCCTTGGCGGCGTGGGTCATGGCGACGTACTCCGCTTCCGTTGTTGAAAGCGAGACGAGTTCCTGTTTCTTCGAACTCCATGAAATCGCACCACCGTCAATCAGGAAAGCATATCCTGAGATGGCTCGACGATGCTCCTGCGACATGCCATCGGCATCCGCAAATCCCTCCAGACCTTTCTTCCCATTGCCAAATGTCAGGCGCCAATCCTTGGTGCCCACAAGATAGCGAAATACACGCTTCGTCGCGTCCCAATGAGCTGGTCCGGGGTTGTCGAGGAATTTCGACAAGACTCCAACGGGGAATGCGATGTCAGGGCGTGTTCCGACTGATGCCCACATGAGTGAGCCAACAGCCTCGCGATACGGCACCTGCTTCATCAAGGCAATGTCCTTGACAGAGGTGGGGCATTGGTCGGTGGAAAGCTGGACATTCGGGTCCATCGGCATTGCAAGCGGTTTGGCATCGGTGAAGTTGAACCGTTGGATGATGGACTCGATGTAGGATTGCTGCGACAAGGAGATCGTGCGCGCTTCACGATTGCGCTTGATCTCGATGCCCAGCAGCCATGATACAGGCCCAAGGTCCGTCATCTTGAATAGTTCACCGATCCGTTTCTTGTAGTCCGCGAGCAATTTTGGAGAACTGCCAGTGATGGTGCAGTCGTCAACGTGGATAGCCATGATAACGAGATCCTCCTCGGTACGCGTGTGAAAGACTGCATGGTCAGATTCACATTGCGCAAAACCGATCTCAGCCAGGGAGCGGCTGAGAGTCTCGTACCATTTCCGACCACCTTGCTTCAAGCCATACAAGGCCTTGTTGAGTTGCAAGACATATTTGCGGCGGTCCGCAAATTCGTGGTCCGGCGGCTGTTCCATATAGATGAGCTCGTCCTTGTCGAGCTCACCATTGAGGAAGGCGCTGTGAAAGTCGAACATATCAATGTCCCAGTCGTTACGTGCGGCGATGGCGAGGATGAGTCGGATAGATGCG
Source organism: Mycena vitilis (assembly GCA_029203975.1). Lineage (NCBI taxonomy): Eukaryota > Fungi > Basidiomycota > Agaricomycetes > Agaricales > Mycenaceae > Mycena > Mycena vitilis. Next base: position 183,290 of record JARGYF010000071.1, read on the forward strand.
ATCTTCGCCGTTGGAGCGAAGGTTTCGTAGTAATCCACGCCATGGACTTGAGTGAACCCGCGAGCAACAAGTCGAGCTTTATACTTGTCAATTTCACCCGCGGCGTTCTTCTTGATTCTCAAGACCCACTTGCAGTCCACAATGTTGCGGCCGTCCGGCCTTTCAACAAGTGACCACGTGCCCGCATCCTTCAACGCGGCGATCTCCGTGTCGACCGCAACTTTCCAGTGCGCCCAGTCAGGCCTCTTCTTGGCCTCCTCGAACGTCGGCTCGAGTGCTTCGGAGTTAGATATGGCGGCGGCCATAGCATGCTCCACAATATCCACCATTTCCCAGTCTTCCGACATTTCCGCACGCGCAGCTATCTCAGCTTATCTTCTTCGACCATTTCCGGGATGCGTACACCCTGCGGAAGCTCCGGGTCGGATGGACGATTACTTGTACGTCCAGCACCACGTTGAAGTGCCTGAACATATGCGGAGGGTTTACGGACTCGTTGTCCGCGGCCTGTAGGCTCTTCCTCGGTCTTCAAATCCGGTCAAGCGGGTCGGTGCGTGCCAACTCTTTCATGAGTTTGTCGACAGAAGGTGAAGGGGGAAGTGAAACCGGTGGCTTCCTTGGTGGAGTACTCGGTGGGCTCTGCTTCGGAATAGAAGGAGTGGTTGCAGCGGGGTTAACAGCGGGCTGGTGCGTACTGGGGTTCGAATTCGCAGGCGGCGACTGATTGTCCTCTTCCTGCTCCCCCTCAAACAGTAGATCGCCTGGAATTGGTACCAGGACATCATCTCTGTCGAGTTTAACGCTTCGTTCAACGGCAATAGTTCGCTTGCCTTGAATGTAAATGCGGTGCCCGCTGCTGACTTCATCAAAGCCAACCCAACGACCGTCTTGTGCGCGGCCGTCCAACTTGCTGCCATCCGAGTCGTGGATCCAGATCTTCGCGCCAAATTCTGGGAGCCGTGAGAGGTCAGGTTTCCGTCCATAAACCATCTCGAAGGGGGTCTTGTTGTCCAAGGCACGTGTTGAAGTGCGATTTTTGAGATAAACCGCATGTGCCACAGCTTCTCCCCACAAAAATTTTGGCATCCCGCTCGCATGGAGCATTGCGCGAACTCGTTCCAGGACCGTCCGGTTGAGCCGTTCCGAAACACCGTTGTGCTCCGGTGTGTCATGCACAGTGAAACTGCGCTCCGTGCCCATCTTCGCGAGGTGGGCGTCGAACTCGTTACTCCAAAATTCCCCTCCCCGATCGGAGTGGAATTTCCGAATCTTGACACCGAATTGTGTCAAGAGCCACGCCTCGTAGGCGCAATACGAGTCGAATGTCTCGTCCTTCGTACGTTGGATGTACAACCGAGACCACCGAGTATGGTCATCCGTGAAACTTGAATAGTACTCACGGCCATTGATTGTCTTCGTCGGCGATGGTCCCCAGACATCCGAATGGACGAAGTCACCCATGTTGGCGGCGCGCTCCTCCTTCCGAATTTTCCCCACCGGCTTCCGATGCATTTTCCCGTACTCACAGGATGCACACGACTTGATCTCCGTTGACGCGTCCAGTTTGATCCCGGTGACCAAACCATCCTTGACAAGACGTTTCGCAGCATCCGGTGCGATATGACCCATTCGACGATGCAATTCATCGATCGAAACGGTCTCGACAGCAGCCGCAGCAGCTGTCTCTGGACTTACCTCGTGCAGCACACGATAAGTCCCATTCGTCTTGTTGACAACTCCCAGGATCTTTCGCTTCTTGTCGAAAATCCTGCAAAAATTGTCGCGGAATAGCGTCGCATAACCAGCATCTGTGACTTTGCTGATTGAGACCAGAGTAAGACCTAGCTTCGGCGCGTAAAGAACTCCTTTCAGGAGGATCGTCGCCGTACTATTGCCATTCGGAATGCTGATCCGCATATCCCCTTGGCCAATAGCTTGGAAGGTCCCATTGTCGGCAGCGGTGATGGACCTAGGCGGAATTGAGGTGTAGTTGAGGAATTTGTGCCGATACGGTGACATGTGGCGCGACGCGCCCGAGTCGTAGAGCTCCGTCTCGACTCCCGCAGTGCCCCCGATGTTGGCGAGCATTGCAGCATCAAAGGACGAGGTAAGGCTTTCCTCTTCGATGTCCTGTTGATTTCTGAGCCATTGATCGACAGAGATCTTGACCCATTCGGCCATGTCGTCGCGGCAATCCTTCGACGGGCGATCCGGTCCATCCGGTGCAGCGGTGTGAGTATTCTCGTCACACTTGCAGTCAGAATATGCGAAGAAGTCATCTTCCTCCACATCCTGTACATCATCCTCGTCTGAATCCGAGTCGCTGTCGTCGCTATCCGACACAGCTTGCAGAGGTGGCATTGACTCGTTGTCGCTGTCATCCTCGCTGTCGGGTTCTTGAAGGCATCGCAAAAACCATGCAACACCGGCCGCTTCGGAGGGGTTGTACTCCGAGTCGCTGTCGCTGTCGTCCGTGTCGGACATACAGCCATTCGCGATTGCCAGCAGTTCCTCCATCGTGGGAGCTGTGGTCGCGTTCTTGACGGCGCCATCTTCTTCGTCCTCGAAAAAGTCTTCGTCGTCCTCGTAGTCTAACAGCCAACCACTCGCGCTATCCAGCGCGGAGTCGCCGTCAACCACTTGAGTGAGCCCTGCCCACACGTCCTTGTACAGCTCGACATTCGATTCGGCTGTAGCAAGCCATACACCATCGTCGTCCTTTTCAGCGGCGGCGTAGGTGTTCTCCCTGGCCTTTCCCTTCCCTTTCTGCCTCGGCCCATTACCCTCTTTTCCTCCACCTTTCGCCCAACACTCTGCTTTAACATGCCCCTTCTTGTGGCAGTTGTAGCACTCGACACCCATCTTCTTCGAACCCCTCTTGCCACGACTCCCTTCTCCAGCGGAGAAGGCGATATCGCCATTGTCCTTCTTGGACTTATTCTTGAGGGAACGACGGTCGGCCTCTTCATTGAGGCCGCGGATGAGATCGGCGGGTTTCAGTGTTGAACCTAGTAGCGTGGAGGTCGCCGTGATGGCGGAGAGATACGGCTCGTAAGAGGCGGGAAGAGAACCCAGGACAATAGCAGTGAAGTTATCGTCCCCAGGATCAGCCCCCATACCGATCAAATCGGTACGTAGTGTCTGGAGCTTTTCCAAGTGACTTCTAACATTCCCAGTCTCGTTGCAGCGCTCGTCTTGGAGCCTGCGTCGCAGATCCACAGTAACCATCTTGCTCTTCTTTTCGAACTCATTCGAAACATTCTTCCATAGTTCCGCAGCATTTTTCGAATCCTTGACACGTAGAAACAGTGCGTCCGGGATCGTACTCGCAATAGCCTGCTTGACGATTGCTTGGCCCGACTTCCAGATCTTGAGCTCCTTGTCATGAGCATCAAGTGTGGTGGCCTCGGCTGCCGTCGGAGGGCTCGTAGTCGTCGGAGGCGTCGGAGCGAGGTACGTGTCCAACAAGTGGTCGGACATACCAGCGGCGTCAGCGGCGTATGTGAAGCGGCTCTTGTAGACACTCCAATTCGTCCCGTCTCCCTCGCACTTGGGGATGCGCAAGAAGAAGTCGCTGGGCTTCGAGTATGGTGTAGACATTTTAGAAGAAGTGAGGTCGAAAAGCGGATGTGTGTGGAGAAATTAGATTTCCAGGCGGGGCCCGATAACCTATTGAAGTTAGAGAGTGAGAATGTAGATTCAGTTGCGGTCAGGTAGATTGTTCGATACTTAAAACTACTGAAAGTACTACTCCTTATATACATTTTCGACATGGTCCGTGCGCCCGTAGGCAGTGTCCATTAGTGTCAAGAAAGTGTCGCCTAAGTGCGACACGCGCAGCAATCCGCAGTCCGCAGTACACAGCCTGCATGTCGCACTACTATAGTGCGACACTCCGCAGTCTGTTACTGCGCCGTCACGTCCCGCTCCACAGCCTGTCACTGTCACGTCACGTTACTCGCTTCACAACTCGGGCGCTTCCGACTGCGTCGGTTTGCCATTCCAACAAAGGTAGCTAACAGTAGAGCGCATCGTCGAAGGCTTCGGAATCGGATTCGGAAGCAGCTCAAAGCTCGGCGGCTCGGCACGAAATGCCATACAAGATTGATGCATCAAAGTACCCCTATCTCCTACAAGCTGCACCGAAAGCGCAGCGCATTTAGTGCATTCTCTTCAAATAACACTCCAGCCATTATCAACAGGGAGAATCACTCCGTTGAGATCCTTGCTGAGATCGGAAGCCAGGAATAGCAACACATTTGCGACTCTCTCTGGGGCTATCACCCCTTCGTACGTCGTCGGGTTGGTTTGCAGCGCGTGGATCGGGCTGCAGAAAATTGTCGTCAGCCTCAGAACGAGTATACATGATTCCAGATGCGGAACTCACGCCATCGCGCCCAAACTCTGCATATCCCACTTGCTTTGGTCCAACCCAGAGCTGATATTGGTGGCAACCGCTGGAAAGCGTCGGACGCGGACGTGGGTGTGCAGTGAATTTACGCACCCCCAGGACAGATCGCGTTGCAACGGATGCCCTCGCTTTTCAGAAGCCACGCTGTATTTTTGGTGGCACCAATCTGATAGCAACGAGATTCAGACTTGACCCAACTTAAAGAAAAACTCCATACCAGACCGTGCTTGGACGCGGTATACGCGACTCCCGCGGCTGCCCCACTCATCCCGGCCTTGCTAGCCACATTAACGATGACGCCCGACTTCTGCGCCTTCATGACTTGCACGACTTCGCGCATAAGTCTGACCGGCGCCGTCAGGTTGACCGCAACGACCCGCTCGAATTCAGCATCCGTAATCGTGGCGACACTCGCGAAGGTGTCCATGATTCCCGCCACATTGAGCAGGATGTCGATCTTCTCGCCGAACGCTTTCTGCGACGCTTCCACCAACGCACGGGGCGATTCGGATTTCGTGAGATCCATTTGCGCGAACGCGAATCCGGCGTCCTGGATTTCCGGGGCCTTGGAAACGTCGGCGCCCATTACTTTGCATCCAGCGGCAAGAAGCGCCTTGACTGTTGCAAGACCCATTCCGCTTGATGCGCCAGTGATGATAGCAACCTGTTTTCGCAGAGAGATTAGATGTGCGCAGAGCAGCGGTGCGGAAACTTGCCTTGCCCTGCAAATCTAGAGACATGATGAAAGAGAGAGCTTGGAAGTTGGAAATGGCACCAGATGCACAATAAATGTCGGCTGCAGTGTGGGTGATTTGATGACCGATTTGATTGACCTGAACGGGCCGGCTGGCTGAATAGGGGACGCGCACATCCATTCACAGCAAAATTCGAGCAGAACAATACAAACGGCTCGTACGTACAGAAGATATCGACAACAAAAGGATTGCAAAGGCTTGCAGAAATATGGTGCTATGATTTCATTAACCACGGTTTGTTAGCTGTTGTCCATGTGTCCAATGTTTTCCAAAAGTGCGCCACGACAGACTTGTCGACATGCCTCCGGAGGGGATCGATCTGAGAAAGAATGAATACGGCGCAGAGAATCGAGGGAACCGCCGTACTTTGAGCTCTGTTACGTTCCAGTCCTTGATCTTGGTGTTTGGAGGGTCATTTGACCACGAAACGTAGATGCCTTTGACTGCAAACGGAGTATGTCAGGTACGAATTGATAACAATACCGAACTGCGAACCGTGGTGAAAGAGCTGTATAGGCTCGTTCCATTTGTAGGGTCTGAACTGCCATGCCTGGCCCGTAGTCATAACGCATACGACGCGCTCCCATGCATCGGGGCCAAATTTCCCGAGAGCCTCAACACTATCGACAATGAAGTACCGCGCCTGAGTTTCGTGCTCTTTGCCCGAGGAGTCGATGGAGGTGCGCTTGCGGTAAATGGGAATCATGTCCTCAGGACGTGGATTCCCTTCAGCGGCGGCGCGCGCGCGAGCCTCCTGAGAAGGCTCGAAACTGCTCGCGTTTAATCAATCCCTGGGCCAGGAGTGAGAAGAAGATTACGCATACGTAGATTCTTGGAGGAAACGTTTGACATTGTGCATGGTAATGAGAGCAGTGGGCGAAGACGAAATCATGATGATTGGATAGTTGTTCTTCGCTTTTCGAGCTAGTGATTTCGCATCTGGCGTTGCTACCGCTGCTGTACTCCCCGATCTGCTGGCCTCCTTGAGTTTCTTCAATTTGTCCGAATACACCTGTCGGATATTCGAAAAATTCTTTGGAACAGGTCAGGTTTTGGCGGGACCGGTATAGGATAGAATGCGTACATTGGGTTTTGTTCCCCGTAAAACCGAGTTACGGTCACGCAGCTCTACTTCATTTTGCTTTATTTTTTTCACAACTTCCATGTCGCGCGAGTCAGCAACGTAGCGTCTCTTCGAAGGAGACGACTGCGCTGCTGTAGTACTCGATCTATGAGGTGTTGTGGGAAGAGCCTTTGACGTGCCAGCCGGGGGTGTCCCTGGCGGTGTCGTTGTTTCCGCTGTTGGGATTATAAATTGATGGCCAGGCGCGAAGGAAAATACTCGCACCGACGAGAGGCAATATACGCTCATTGTCGGAAATCTTGCCCTCCAGCCAGTCAACGACATTTTTCCTCTCCGTCACGCTCACGAAGCCAACAGCCAGCCCGTTCTCGCGTGCTTGCTTCATGTAGTCCGCGCCTGGTGCGCTTTGGAGCAGCCACGCCAGATAGACTGCTTCGACGGAGAAAAAGTCATCGGGTCCGGAAGCCACCAACACGCCTGGTTTCCGATACCTGGTAGGCGCGGATTTGGGGAGCGTGCAAGCAGGAGAAACTACAACGTGAGTTGCCGCCAAGAGATTTGGACATGGTTCGCCATTCTGGGTGTAAGTGATTTTTCCTTTGGCCTTTATTGCGTCGCGAAGAGCAAGTAACGGGTCTGAGCCGTTCATCGGAGACGAGAGCAGCAGAAGTTGGAATTCCCACGCTGACAATCAACTGTCAACTGTGCCGGCCGCCTCCATTCCAAACAAAGCGCCTCTTTCCTCTTTCGGTCGCCAAAATTTGTTTTTGGCCGAAAATGCCTACCTCGAGCAGCGTGCTGCAGGCCTCCCTCGAAGCGCACAACGATACCTTCGAGTCCCTCCTCAAACTCATACCCGCGAAATACTATATCCCTCTCGAGCAAACGGAAGAGCAGGTTCTTCTGTTTCACCTAACCAGTTCAGCGCAACCATAGCTGACTTGCGTCAGGCGGCTTCTAAATACCAAAAACATAGCAAGAAGCAAAAGGCACCCAAGCAGGCTATCAAGGAGGCGTCCAAGAAGGCGAAGCGGGAAAAGGCGCGCTCTCGTGAATTATTCACACTGACGCATCTCTAACCAGAAAAAAATACAGCTCGACCCGGAAAATTACAAAACCGTCATCGACTTGCAAAATGAATCGCAGAAGTCTGCGTCTGCGAAGGGCAAGCGCAAAGCCGTCGCCCCGCCGTCCGATGATGAATCCGGAGAGGAGGACATCGCTATGGATGTTGACCTTGACCTTGGCGATAATTCTGAAGGGGATGATGACGAGCCGGACGACGATGCCATGGAGGAGGATATCGTTCCCATGCCGGAGTCGGGTGGAATTGGGGCCTTGCGAGACAAGCTTCATGCGCGGATGGCCGCATTGCGGCGGGGGGGTGGGCCACGGTATGACTATGTCAACGGCAACGCACCGGGGGACAAGGACGCGTTACTAAACGAACGGAGACTGCAGAGAGCCGCCATGCGGGAGAGGAGGAGGAAGGAGACCAAAGAGAAGATTCGGCGCGAGGAGGAGCTGAAGGGAAAGGGCAAGGGGAAAGACAAGGAGAAAGACAAGGCTGCAAACCGGGACAAGGGAAATATAACCCAGGTCTGTGCGACGTTGTCTCTCTTCCAGCTGACACTGACTTTTTGGATAGACCCAGCTCCTTGTTCCTGATGACGCCAACTCCCGCTCAAAACCGTCATCCCATGGACATGGCTCCTCTGCGATCGCCAATGTCGCCTTCTCCTCACTAGCTGGCTCGTCTAAAAAATCACAATCCCTCAAGACCACATCAAATCCCACCCAAGCCCTCTCCCAACTGGCTGCGCGCAAGGAAAAGCTCGCCGCCCTCCCCGAGGAGAAGCGCAAAGCCATCGAGGAGCGGGAGAAATGGGACAAGGCCGCGGCTCGCCTGGAAGGCGTGAAAGTGCGCGATGACGAGTCCCGGCTGAAGAAAGCCGTCAAACGGAAAGATAAAGAAAAGGGGAAAAGCAAGCGCGACTGGTGAGCTCAACTAACCCACGGTACTGTCACAAAACGCTTACTTTCGATTTTTCTTCCAGGGATGAACGCAAGGAACAGATCACAGCGTCCATGGCAGCCAAGGCAAAGAAGCGGACAGACAATATCGCGATGCGGAACGACAAGCGCAAGGGAGGGCCTGCTGGTAAAGGGAAAGGCAAGGCACGACCTGGATTCGAGGGCAAGTCGTTCGGGAAAGGACAGAAAGGAGGCAAGGCGGGCGGTGGAGGAGGCAGTAAAAAGTCGAAGTAGTTCCGAGTTTATATGGGCGGGATTTTTCCAGTCATCTATCTCCATTTGAGCCAGAACAGGTGGATGAGCGAGAATGTTCAGAGGAACTACATTCCGTGTTTCTTTATACTACTCGACATTGTACAAGTTTCCTGTCCTTCATTCCGACCTATCTCCAACGAATTCGTCGTAGAATTTGAACACCTCGTAGTGCCACTTCAAACTATTTCCGTGGTTGAGCACCCTGCAAAGTATCAGCGATCTGATCAACCAAACCAAACGTCCCATACCAGTGGTTCTCGTTGGGGAAGATAACGAGGCGGGTAGGAACGCCGAGCTGTTGCAGGGCATGGAAAGCACCGATGCTCTCTGTCTCCGGCAACCTATAGTCCTTCGAGCCGTGGATGAGGAGCTGGGGCGTGGACCAGTTGGCGACGTAATTGGAGGGGCTGAACTTTTCGGACAGCTTTTTGGCCTCCGGGTCCCAGGGTCTGCCTTTCCAGTCGTGGTTAAACTAGCACCGGTAAGTCTGGGTTCGGTTCTCAACTGTCGGACTTACGAAGAAGAGCTCCTCGGTGCTGTACCTAGATAATTAAGGGCGTCAACATCAGGTCGCTCAGCTTCAGACACTATTTACCCGTTGTAGTTGCTGTCGAAGACCCCGTCGTGCGCGATCAGAGCCTGCAGGGAACCTGAGTAACCGTCCCAGTGCATGTGAGGCATTTATCACCTTGAAGTTGAAGCCGTACTCCGGGTGACCTTGCATCCAGCTTTCCGAAACGGCAACTAAGCAAGGAGGGCGGAGAGAGGATCAGGGCTCTTACTTGATGGCATAACCTCCCCAACTCGCGCCTGCGGCAACCGTACGATCGGTATCGATCTGCCATGCATGTGAGAATATGTTCTTTCAGACCAACAGGCAGGTTACCTGGGGATAAGTGTCCAAAATATACTTCCAGCCGGCGATGAGATCGACGAATGGCTTGCCACCCCAATCTCCCGTGATACCATCTGTGAATTCTTGCCCGAAGGTCGTGGAGCCGGTCGGATTTATGAGGACCGTGAGATATCCCTGCTGGGCGAAGACTGCAAAAGAGTGAGTGCAGGTATCAGCTACTGGGTTCTTTGCGGACCATTTGGATTCCAACTGAGGAAGAGTCAATGGGCCAATGCGAATGAGAGCCAAGTTGCTCTGCGCTCACCGGTTGCTCCATTGGTCTTCCCATGCAGACTGAGGGCCCCCGTGAATGAGGAGAACGGCGGGCCATTTCTTCTTGTCGTCCTTGTTCCATCCCTTCGGCCTCAACACCCATCCTTGCACATCCTTGTCCAAGGCACCCTTGAACCAGAACTCTTCGCCCTCGTCAAGATCCTTGCCTTTCAAGTCATCGGCGGTGAAGCGAGTGATTTGCTCGATTTTGCCCTTGAACTCCGGAGTTGTCTCACTGGATACGATCTCGTCTTCGAAAGCCTTCAAGTCACGGAGGAGGTAGACATCATTTGGCGAGGTCAACGACGACCGCGAGAACAAGAGGCGTCCATTGGGGAGGGGTTGTATGCCTGAGGAGGCGCCGCTCTTGACCAAGGGAACAGGAGTGGAGAACTTGGCGGCCAGGCTCAGATGAGTGGTCGATTCCTTAGGCGTATCGGGAATGGGCAAAACATAAACCTTGACTTTGGCATGATCGCCGGCAGTCAAATATAAGAGGTTGCCGTCCGTAGAAAACTATGAATCATAATCAGTACTTGAGACAGAACGAATTCTGTTGCAGCCATACCGCCAGAGAATCCGGAGACCGATCCCACTCCTGAATGAGTCTAAAGCGGGCATCTTTTACGAGGTCGTAGATGACGATATTCGCTCTGAGAAGCATATCAGCAGAGGAACGGGAATCCGGGCAAAGGCCGTACTTATCCGCCTCGTATCCGTCCTCCGCAAGCTCAAGCCACGCCGCTTTGGTTGCATCAGCGTTCAAAACGGGGCTGTGAGTTGCACCCTGCTTTCCGGAAGTCAACTCCTTTGGGTTACCGGGCTCTGTAGTGTTGACGATATAAACCTAGAGATATGGTTTGAGTATGAAGATGGTGCTATCGGAAGGCTGACGTTTTGCTTTGTATGCCAAGCTTGAGGTAACGTAGGGTCCTTGGAGGTATACAGAACCGAACTGCCAGCAACCGAGAAATCGTCTGTTCCGCCGAAGGGTTCCACGGGAGAGGCCTACGTCGAATGAAAAACCAGGCGAAAGGTGTAGAAGAATTTCTTACATGGCCGGTGCCTTTGAGGAGGTTATCATACTCCGTGCCCAACTTCCACTTTCCATCTTCTCCGCGCTTCAGCTTGACGCTAAAGAGCGAAGGGGTCTTCGGTCCTGCCCTATTCACAGTTAAAATTATACCACTCCTGCTGGCAAGGAGAACAGACCAGGTATCCCAGTGGCGTTCGTAGGTTTCCTTTTGCCGCGGAGATCAGCACAAATGAAGTAGAATGGCCTTGGGAAACACACGTCAAAGACCATAGCAGTCGTCCCACGAGCTTCCCATGCTTCGTCTTGCTCTTTGACTGACGACAGGTTTCCGTCTGCATACACCTGAGGTTTATTTTAGACAGAAGCGGAGCTGGACGTGAAATATGCGGACATTGTCGGAGAAGATCAACGTAGAGATCTTGGCCGAGTACTGAAAGTTGGTAGCAGTCGTCGTAGGGAAGGAGCCAATTAACGCAGGAGGCTCAGCACTCAATGTGCCAGCAGATTTGGTCTCGAACTCGACGTCAATAGCATAGAGATCGAGGTTTCCGTCATCTTCAACGGCGTGCCCAATGGTACGGTTGTTAAGCCAGAACGCTTCACCCCCTTTGGCAAGCTAAGGCAGCCCATGAGGTGGGACTGCAAGGAGTTGCAGGCGAACTCACCGGAATTTCGAACGGTTTCGCGACCGAGTCCAATGGCGCAAGGTAAACGAACTTGTTGTTCCTGACGAGGTCTCGATCGAGGGCACATTTGGCTAGCGAAAGAGCTCACTTCTTGTTTTTGAACGAATATTTGCTATACGGGACTAAAGCCAGGTCACCATCCTCATTGGCGACTCCCGTGCCCGGCCGACCGAGTTCAACCAGGTTCTTGGGAGAGAAGATATCCGCGCCCTCCTTGAGCGCGAAATTGGAGTTCTGAATCCTGCTTGGGGTCATTCTTGAGGAATCTGTTTTGAGAGGGACTTGGGTTGAGAGACCCAGAACACTCAATGGGAGGCCTAGGAAACGCATGGCCACGGCGGATGGCAACTTGCCAGAAGCGGTACTAAGCCGGAGAAGCGTTGCTCCGAATCGCATGCTCACCAGTCTCGTGCAACTCGAAGGCCAGAGTGGGTAATAATGGCGGCATCGCGTACAACTTAACCGACTCTCGCGCGTATAATTATGCCATGTAACAGTACAGAAAGCAAGAGAGAGAGAGAGAGAAACTACTCGTCCATCAAGTCCTCTTCCGAGTTCTCGCCCGCGTCTCCCGACTCCTCCGTTATGAGCAGTGGGTCCGCAACCTGCACCACTTCCCCAGTAGCGGCACACCACCGTGAGATGAGGGTTACTCGGAAAACCACCATCTTCTCCCCGATCAGCTTCAATAGCTGCGTTTGCTCGGGTGTGAGCGTTTTCCCTTTTTCGCATAATTTGTGCGGATTGCTCAAAGTGGGAACACCCTTGTTCATGGAGGTTGAGAGACCGAGCTTGCGCAGCTGGGGCTCTTCGTTGTGAGGGAAAGGTTCTGGTGGGTCGGAGTGATGCCGCATAACTGGCCCGGCGGGTAAAATGACGGTTCGACTGGCTATATTCCCTGCCCGGGCAAAGTCTGGTTGCTGGAAGTCTGCGAACCATGCGATGACCTCGTCTGGTTCTGTGTCCGTGAACAGCACGCCGACCTGGCCTTTTATTTGCTGTAGGAAAAATTGTGAGCGTCGCTCAAATTTTGAAGCAGTGGGGACGCACATTGGCCAATTTATATATCCCCGTGCGGTGCTCTTCTTCCGGCGTAGTGCCAAGAGCTTTTGCCATAACTGCACTCCGCCCAAAGAATATCCGCGCCGAGCTGGAGCACGAGGCATGAGACGGTGAGGATATGGTGAGGCAGTCAACTTGCTCTTTCCATAATTTGCGGACGGTTTTGAGATGGGTATTGCGCATTGCGCCGACCTGGAATAGCCAGCAGTACTTCCATTTTTCCGAGTTTTCTTGGAGCTGATCGACGGGTTGAGCACGCAGACCCCGATGGGCCTTGAGATACACACATCTTTAATCATCGCGCCCTTCTGTTCCTTGGTCTTTTTTGCGACCTTGGTCAGAGACACTGAGCACGTTCAACATCCAGGGCCAGAAGACAAGTCGGCGAACTCACCGAGCTTAGAACGCTTGGATTTGGGCATTGTAGTGGGAGGAAGGAAGACAGTGATTGGAAAAAAATGTTCGATCAGTCCTGATGGGGCTAAGATAACTCTCTCTTTCAAGCGATGACCTCCATTACCGACTCTGAGCTCAAAGTACTCGAGGACTCTCTGCTTAACAAGTCAGGGAATGTCCTTCTACATGCTAGATTCCGAGCACTGTTTACTCTGAAGTCCCTGAAGACTGAAGAAGCCGTTCGGGTCATCTCTGCTGGTTAATTGGCACAGGCTCTCATCCATTACCGCGGCTGACTCCAGAGCTAGGATTCCAGGATCCTTCGGCTTTACTGAAACATGAACTCGCCTATTGTCTTGGGCAAATGAAGAAAACATCGGCGCTTCCCGTGCTCGAAAGCGTCCTCCAGAATACATCTGAAGATCCAATGGTCCGGCATGAGGTTTGTTGTCTCCAGCGCCTTCGACGGGAAAGTTGACTGTGCATACGAGATAGGCTGCTGAAGCTATGGGCGCGATTTCGGCCTCCAAGTCGCTGCCGATACTCTACCAATATCTAACCGATTCTAATCGCTCTGTGCGCGAGACGTGCGAGATCGCCATTGCGAAGATCGAATGGGATAATTCCGAAGAAGGGAAGCGTCACACAGGGACTTCAACGGAGTCTACGATTCCGTGCGTTTTATTGCTGGCTCAGCTCACATGAACAAGGCCTCACAGTACTATGTAGGTTGTACACCTCCATCGATCCGGCTCCACCCTCGTCCGGCCTGCTTACAGGTACACCAAAGGCCGAAGATGTATCGGAGTCCGGTATCTCGGCATTAAAAGCAAAATTGCTGGATACGTCTCTACCCCTTTTCGAACGATATCGAGCCATGTTTGCCCTCCGAAACGTCGGCACACCTGCGGCAGTAGACGCTCTCGCTGCTGGATTCACTGATGATAGCGCATTATTCAAGTACGCTGCTCGTGTTTTACCGTCTTGGACATGCACTTATCTCCCAACCAGACACGAAATCGCTTTCGTTTTCGGGCAACTGTTGTCCACCCATTCGGTCCCTGCACTTCTGAAAGTGTTGGAAAATGCTGACGAGTCCGAAATGGTACGGCACGAGGCCGCGGAAGCTCTGGGAGGGATTGGAACCCCAGAGGTGCTGCCCCATCTAAAAGAATGGATGGCTCGGGAAGACGCACCCCTGGTTGTCCGCCAGAGCTGCGAGGTTGCAATCGACATGTGGGAGGTAAGAATCGCTTTGGATGAACACCGTGAAGACCGTTGATCGTGATTCAAACAGCACGAGAATTCGGATGAATTCCAGTACGCCAATGGGCTGGGAGCGTCAACCCCGATGGTATCTATTACCGCGTAGTGCAGAATACCTGAGAAGATTTTCTTTTTCCATTTGCGCCTCTCCCCGCGTTCCCGCATGATGGAACTTGCCTCATTTATACCTCATCGATCCTTCAAGTACGCAAGTACAGTCTTCACTTTTTCATCCTGGCTACTTTCGACCGTTCCCTTGGACAGCATCTCTGCATTGCCGGTCAGTATGCTCCTGGGCGACGAGAGGGTAAGTACCAACCGCTATCAGAGCCCGTAGGGTTTATAGTGAAAAACTGGGGTCCCCATCCGTGGAGCGTAAGTTGAATACCCTCAGGACCTTGGTTCGTTTGGTCCTTGATACATGAGGTCGAGGGAGATATATACAATGTACCTTGATCTGGCTTCCAACCGAGAGCCTCTGCTACTTCACGAGTGAGAAACAGCGTGTGATTATCTAGCACGACTTCGTGCTTCTTCGCAGGGACTGCCAGACTCGAAGAGAATCGGATACGAGCAGAACTCCGCTGCAAGTGCGGTACTAGTCGAAGCGGTCTACATATTAGCAAAGCCCGAAAACAGGTCATGGTAGCTGTCATGGTGGAGGCAAGTCAAGAAGGTTTGATGGCCTATCAGCGTTCCGGCGCGTGAAGTTTGAACAGCGCGTCAACAAGGATCAACGCCGCGGTCTCAAACGCGTCGCGAACGCATGCTGCACGTCCCAGCACTCTCGCCAACACGTAGGTGGATATCACCCCCTTTTTGGTGAGTAATTTCCAAGGTCCAGAACGTCAGTCGTGGTGGGCCACTGCTCGAGGCTGGGCAATTACAGGCGTTCGCAGGAGAACGTCAAATAGCTTTCGACACTGGGCGAAAAGATACCTCGGTGGCTCGATCAAGAGCAAGAGCAAGAAAACCATACCTAATAAAATCTAGTCGTCCTCGCCCCCATCACTCTCCTCGTTGTCGCTCACAACACCCACCACACCACCCTTGTTCTCCTGGCCCTCCTCCCTTTCCCGCAGTACCCGCCCCGCCTCCCGTAGCTTCGCGCCAAACGCCTTCCGTGCGCCAAAGTTGGCCGCGACGTCCCATATCTGCAGCTTGGCCTTGGATCCGGCCGCCGCGAGCGTTAGTGGGTCGTCCGGGGAGAACACCGTCGAGAAGACTTTGCCCTGCGACATAATAACGCGTTAGGGGACCGCGGTGTGGGTAATATGCAAACTCACGACGCCGAGGTCCCTGGAGGTGACGAGACTGACGCTGCGTTTCCCGCCATCGTCGTCGAGGACGTTCCAAACCTTGACAAGCTTGTCATTCCCGCCTGTTGCGATGCATCCCCGAATATGCGGGTTAACGTCGAGCGCGGACGCCGGCCCGTCGTGGGCGGCAAGGGTGAATTTCGCCGGGGACGGTAGACTCAGGTCTGACGGGAGCGTCCGGACGTCAAAATTTAATACCAACCCGTTCTCCAGGGACACCTGAAACACAACCTTCAGCCGCATATTCCACGAAGCACGGAAGGAAGTCGCTTACATAGAACCCGTATTCCTCCCATGGGTCCCACCGCATTGCCTCGACATCACTGCCGACAATTGCACCGACACCGGCGTCCGGTGCGCGCGAGTCAAATGTCCGCACCGTTCGATCGTAGCTCCCCGTCAGCAGCACGCTCGGATCGCGGTCGTTCCACCGCACGGCCTGCACCTTGTCCGTGTGGACGTCAAAGCTCCGAATCGCACCCCCGCCCTCGCCCTTGATACTCGGGTCACGGCTCAGATCCCATAGCTTCACCGTTCGGTCTGCGCTGCCGCTCGCGAGTAGGTTGCGCTGCGTTTTATTCCAGCTGAGCGCGAGGACGGCGTCAACGTGGTGCCCGGTCGAGGCCGCGCGGTGCTTGTTCTTTTTGCGCTTCTTCTTTCCGGTGCCGAGCGGGGTCGGGATGTGCGCTTTGGTTTCGTCGGGCCGTCCGAGGATCGATGCAGGGTACATGGACTCCAGTACGTCGACGGACCATATTTCGATCTCGGGATCCAGAGTCCCCACAGCGATATAATTACCAAAGCCGGTGCTAGATGATGAGGGAGCGTCGGAGGATGACCCAGCCGCAGTTGGGGGGAAATCGAGCCATTCCAGGCACAGAGGGAAGTTGGGGAGCATGAGGTCGTGATGGACGTAGAGGTTTTCTTGCGATTCATCGTAGACGTAGATCTCCAGTTGTGATATTTCGTCCTCAGTTTTTGCGACGACGAGCAGGTTGTCAGTGGGTAGCACTTCCAGTTCTTCTCGTTCATCATCGGCTTCATCCTGCACAATCAAATATCAGGCTGCAGTGTTAAATAGACAAATCCCTAAGGACGGACCTCTTTCAGGGTGATGTAAGGGTCCTGCTCATTATCCCTGTAATAAGTGAGACCCTTGATATTGCTGAAGGGACCATCCGCTATTTGGCGTCAAGAAAGATGGCAAGTACAAGAGAGAAAACGGACCAGTGGTTTTGACATCGTTGTCATAATCGTCCAGGTTATATTCCGAGAGATCATCCGGGTTACGCTTCGGCTTTGGTTTTGGTTCCGAATCCACATCCATGGCATCCTGGTCGTCCTCACTTGAAGGAACAAACTATTAGCCCCCCTGATTCAATTGACCGAACAAAAACGAACTCGACCCAGTCATCCTCGTTGCCATCTTCTTCGGCCACATCGTCCGCCTCTTCCCCCTCTGCACCCAGCCCCATAGATTTTGCTGCCTCGTGTGCGCGCGCGAGCTCAACTCGTGCATCCTCAAGCTGGATCCTGGAGAGCGCACTGACGCGCTCGAGTTCCTTGTCGTCGAGAACATACTTGTTCGGGTGCTGGGCCGCGACGCCGCGCCTGACCCAGGACACGGCAGAAATCAGACTGCTCATAGCGGTCAGCGAAAGTCGCAAAAAAAAGTGTGATCGGCTCTGATCGACGTGTTTGGTTGAACCAAACAAAGTCTCCTTCAAATTCAACCACGTCCTTTATGGCCAGTGTGGCCACTCGAATGGCAAAGATACTCACGCCGACATACATATCGCGCGTGAACGCGCAATTGGTGTATCCTGTCCCGTCGCAAGTGGTCAAACCGCATGAACTGTTATCTGCTCTGGCGAGACCGTCAAATGTGTTCGTTCAACTCCAATTTTACCCACGTTTGACGGCCGACAGACCCTGCATTTTAGCGCATATTACGAGCCTGAACGAGACATTGCTTTTCTCGCCGCGAGTCTGGCGTACGGGCTTATTCTGGGGCACCCGTTCTTGGATGGGAACAAACGAACAGCGTTCTTCGTCCACAATCAGTATCGAAAAGCATGTGGGCTGAAAGGCCTTACGGAGGTGGAAGCCGAGGAGAAGCTGCTCGCTATGGCCAACAGGCATATTGCTGTCGCATGTGGAACACACAGTGTAAACTCACCTGAAGGTCTGCTGGAGCGTAAAATATAATGTATTTGACCACACCGTTCCTCGTTGAAACAATGCACGAGCAACCGTCGTGCGCTGGTGCGTCTCACCTTCTGCTCGATCCGTCATTTACCATACTTGATTTCCTCAAGAACTTAGGCCGGGGGCAATAACACTCGCAGCTATCTACACCCTCCGCAATAACACTGTAACAGGGTGCCAAACAGGATCTCTCTCTCTCTCTCTTGGTAAAGGAAGGGCCGATTAATCCTTGTCACCCAGACACATGGCCCCATGGTCTCTTCGGTCATTATAATGACGCCGTTGAACGGATAATCTATGTATGTATCGCGGGATGCAATAATGATCATTGCATCTAGCGTGTCTCAACGTTGAAATTTCGGCCCAACTCGATATCGAAACGTGAGTCAATATCGAGTATGTCGGAACTCACTCACTGACGGCCGTCGGGCTACGTATCATGTCCCGCCTTCAATCTATCGAATGTTCAGCCGGGTCAGGATTCTCACCTTGAACCGATAAGCTTGGAAATCAGCGAATGAGGAGAATGATATGCACTCCGCAACCTCGCTAGCGCCTCTCGTACAGCAAGCTTCTTGCGGACTCTTGTCTCATAGACTTGTGCACTTATCTGCCGGAGTGGTTCAAATGACCCCGGAATATCCGATGCCGAGCATACGCGACCGCGCCCAGGATTTACTCATCACCGTAGTCCTCGGGCCTGACTTCTTCTTGGTTGGATAGTGCTTCCACGCTATGTCAGAATTGCTATTGGAAAGCCAGGCGAGACTGACACAGTCTCCATTCCCACCCCACCTTCTGTCGTGGTTTAAAACGAGACGCAAGCTTTCTGGTTCATGACATATACAATGGCCTTGTCGAACAACCTTACCTCCATTTTTGTGCCCTTTATCCTGTTAGTCGGCGTATGGCTGGCGAAAAGATATAGAGCGACTTCTCGTCTTCCTTTCCCACCTGGGCCCAAGCCCGGGTTCCTAACAGGAAATCTTCGTGATTTGCCTGTTGCGCAGCCATGGATAACCTATACCGAGTGGGGCAAACAATACGGTGCGCTGAATATTTTTCTCCCGTTATTTGCTGAAAGATCTCTCAGGCGACATCGTGCATGCCAGCGCATTCGGGAGCCATGTACTTGTTGTCAACTCCTGGAGAGTTGCAGTGGAATTATTTGAGAGGCGAGCCCGCATTTATTCCGACAGACCAGAGATTGCTATGCTTCCCCTGTGAGAGCGTCTGGCTTTACTAGCACTTCTTCTCTAAAATCTACAGCATGGGGTGGGATTTTAATTTCACTTTCTTGCCATACGGAGAAAAATGGCGACAGGTAAACGAACCATGAACGATACCGTTTTGTCCACTCATAGCTTGATACAGTACCGGAAGCTCTTCAATCAACACTTTCGCCGAGGCGCCATAACCATATATCGTCCCGTTCAACTGCGCAAAATTCGCGATTTGTTGCGTGGTCTAATGAGTACTCCCGAGGAATTCGACGCCCACATTAAAACGTGAACCATACCTTGGCACCTTCGTTGCTCAATTCACGGACAGAACAGGGTGGCAGCTGCGGTTATAATGGCGACTGTATATGGCCACGATATTCAGCCCACGCACGACAAGTTTGTTGACCTAGCGGAAGAGACAGTTAAAAGACTCTGTGAAAGTGTTTTCCCGGGTGCGTTTGCGGTAAACACATTCCCAGTTCTTCGTCATCTACCTTCTTGGCTACCTGGATGCTCGTTTCAACGATTCGCACAAGGTATGCCATCGCAGTTTTGTATCTAATTGGGTCATAAATATGACCTTGGGCCAGATACATCTGATTTGATTGACGAGATGAAAAATGCGCCTTTCGACTCTGTTAGACAAAGTATGGTATGTCGGAAATGTTGATAATGGATTCAATCGGTTATAATAACCAAGTCGACTTTTTTCAGCGAGAAGGTGTGGCCGGATCGTCGGTTCTCACTGAACTTCTCGACCACCACGATGCCCACGGTGGCTCTAAAGAACAGGAGGGGATCATAAAGGACGTTACCGCAGTTGCGTACGCAGGTACGGACATAGTTCAAATCTGCATCATTTAGTATGCTTGCTAATACGCGGTATGACAGCCGCCGCAGATACTGTACGCAATCACAGCGTACCGTCCGAATACATACTGACATGACTCTGCTATTTAGACTTCCTCAACATTGGTAACATTTATTATGGAAATGGCACTGAACCCGCAAGTCGTTCAAAAAGCCCAAAACGAACTCGATGCTGTCACTGGCCTCAATCGTCTGCCCGGCTTCGAAGATAGGAGCGACCTTCCCTACTGTGAAGCGGTGTATAGAGAAGTAATGCGCCACCTGCCGATTGTGCCCCTCGGAGTTCCACATGCGACCAGTGAAGACGATATCTACGAGGGTTATTTTATTCCGAAAGGTTGGCTCTTTTCGCGAAAAATGCTGCAAACAATGTTAACATAGTTCGAGGCACGACGGTCATTGGCAATATCTGGTAAGGGATCGAAAGTCTGAGGTCATCATTCAGCTGAAGTGCTAGTGGGTCAGGGCTATGCTCCGAGACGAATCCGTGTATTCGCACCCCGAAAAGTTCGATCCTGAAAGATTCTTGAACGCTGCCGGTCAGGTTAACCCTCCGGATGGCACTATATCCTTCGGGTTTGCGACTCCCGTTATCGAACTCAAGTATTTGCTAATTACTCTATGTTGAAGATTTGGTCGAAGAATTTGCCCTGGCCGTCACGTCGCCGATGCCACCGTGTGGGCAGTCATTGTTTCGATTTTATCCACGTTCAACATCACGAAAGCCAAGGATGCTACTGGTAAAGATATCGAAATCGAGGCTGCATTTACAGACGAGCTGGTCAGGTGAGTGTAACGGTTCTTCCAGTGCCTGTGTCGAAGCTGAATATGTCGATAGCCACCCACATCCCTTCAAATGTGCCATTACTCCCCGATCCCATGTCGCAAAAAGATTGATTGAAGAAGCGGCGACCATTTTTTGAAATACTTCGATGCCAATACTTGCTGCTGTACGAGCGAATTCTAGTTGAACCTTCATTCTTCGTCAAACGGTCAAATTCTCGTTTCTCAACCGTGGGAATATCTGATGGCGAGCTTGCCACACTGTTGCATACAAGTCACGCAACGCGTAAATATTGTGACCTTGTTCTCGACGCGCTCTTGTATTTACGCCGGCTCCTTGGGCCCGGTTTGGAAACCTTTATATTTCGGTCTTCTTGAAGCTAGAAGAGAAAGATGCTCTTGTATTCCTGTCTCCTGGACGCCCGACGCGTACCGCATATAAACTCGCTGCTCTTGTGCGGTTTCACTCATTGCCTCTGACACTCTATCATGGGCAACATTCTCGCAAAGTCTCCCCAGGAGCTTGCACTGGCTACGATCCGGAGCACAGAGAAACAGCGACAGCACGTTCACCAACCTGAGATCGCTCTCTCTTTACTACCGCCATCACCCGGGTGAGTAACTTACCTCCCACTGCTGGCACGAAAACGAATCCGCTCAATTTTTATTGCATGCAGGTATGTTCGCATCCACTTCCACTCGCACCTCCACAGTATTTTCGATCGGTCCCCTCCCGACATGGTTGCAGACGTCCCGCTCTGTCGTTCTGGTGGACTGGACCTAGATGTAGTGAAACGGGTTTGGGGTCTGGAAACGTGCCTGGTAAGCATGTGTACCGATAGCTTCGTGCAGTCATCTCACTTTATTCCCATTAGCCCGTGGACCCTTTACGATGGAAACCCTTCGAGCCAACTCACTCAGACTACCTTTCCGCTGTCGCGGTCGAGATTCTCTCTTATGGTCAAGACTGTATCAAGTTTATCGGTGTGTCGCTCGACTTTCTGATTTCCATCGATTTTGAGCGCCTTTTCACCAGAACCGACCGTCTCCCACCGAACATTAATGCAGCGCCAGGCACGCGAAGTTGTTCTTGGTGTTGCGTGTCTGGTTCAACTGGCATGCTGTCGATCCGTTGAAATGGTCGCAGAATGCATTGCAGCCGATACACCTTTGCCTGGCTGGTATCGGCGTTTGCGTCGACAGTCATTGAAGATACCACTCAACTGGGAAGAAATCTCAAGTTTTCTCATTCTGTTTCTTTGGATTGCTCTCGCAGTCGCATCATTCAGTGGCTACATCGAATGGGCACCCAGGGAGCGTGCGAGAAAGTGGGTGCACACCGGCTCATTTTCCTTGTAACTTTTATTTCTGTCTCTCTCTCTCTTGTACTCCACACGTCTTATTCTCCTTGTGATTTTTCTTCCCTCCTGTACTCACTCATTATGCCCACCTTACTGTATGCCTATGCCTATATGCCGAAATATGATCTGCCCTGTATTCTTGTTCAACTTTCAGAGGCTGCAATGTATGCGATGGGTGTCCAGCGGCGGTTTCAGGATAATACCCAGCAGAACTGGGAGATGATGATTTGAGACTTCTCGTCGACGGACGCGCGTATTTAAGCTGCGGTATACTCCATATCATTTGACACACCAAATTATGAGGATGGAAGTACAAGGAACGCGTGGCGGAATATTCTCAGGAGTGAGCGTCGTAAAGAACGGTAACCGTCCATGCCTCCCTTAGAATTGCTTGTCCTTTGACCTTTGTCGCAGAACCGGCGGTATCTGCTTGTTGAAACCGAAGACGAAAACACGAGAGAAGGGGTTGGATCAGACATCGTCTGCAATTTTGGGCCTTTTGGCTGGATTGTCGGGCAATTGAGCGCAAATCCATGCGGCGAAGGCAGCGAATAAATGACAGTGCGGATGTTTTCCACAATAGCTCAAGATTGCTTGATATCTTCCCTCTCTATCAGCACCAGAGGCGTTGAGCATTTTGGCCAAATCCACAGGACAGAGGAAGGGAGGCTGCCTTGCGTCCTCCGCCAGCGACGTGGTGCCTTGCATCGAGCAGGCATAGTACACACAATGGTCAATGCCCAAGCAATGACCGAGTTCGTGGCTCGCAGTGCGACATGCACGTCCCAGCCACAGCGCCGACAGGGCGGCAGCAGATGGAGACTCATCCAAAGAAGGTGAAGCATCGTGCGCGACCACAGCAGCATGCAGCGGAGAAAGTGCAGCATATGCTTCCGGTTCCAGCGCCTCCGCAGAGGACGAAACAATTCGCCCTTTCTGCTTCTTCTTCAGCCCAGGATTATCTTCTGCCTCGGCACAGCAGGCGTCCATGTATTCTTTACAATGCGATGCCGGCCAAGAATGAATTCTATCCACATTCTGGTGTTGATCCAGGCCAGGATGGTATCTAGTCTAGCTCTCAAAACGCGAACAGTAAGGAAAGCACAATTCCATACCTCGCTGTTGAGATGACTGCAACGCGACTGCCTCCATAGGCACGGCCACAAGCAAAGTCGTCGTCTGGGCTTTCATAGATGTCGAACGGCACGACTAGCAACAATGCAAACGCATCGTCGGGTAAAGCGCTAATGGCAGCATCCAGAAGGTCGTCCAGATTGAGTTGGCGCGTGAATATCCCGTCCAAAGACGCCCGTGTGCGAATTCGTACACATTCCGTGGCGGTCTTCAAGCCGATATATCGGGGAGTCTTGGATGGCTTCGCACCCCATTGTGTCAGACAAAGACCCGGTGGCGGTAATCGTTTTACTGGTATGCCATGGTAGAACGCTTTTAGGTAGTCGACCACGTCCTGGACTTTTGGAGCCTCGACAGAAACGTGTTCGCCCTGCTTGGGCTCGCTCCACGACTTGACGAACGAGACGTTTGAATCGATGACGGGAGATGCAGCCACGTAGATGATGTTTTTGCCAGGATTGACCTCGTTTCTGTCCTCATCGCTTCGCCACTCCTGGATGCTTTGAGGAGGATACTCTGGATCCTCCGCTAAATCGTCGTTCGGAAGCAGAAGAGGAGCACAAAATGGCCCCCCTTTGTCGTCGACGGCTGAAACAGCCCTCTTCAGCTTTCCTTTCGAGACCGGTTGCAAGGTGGCCGCATCCTCCCGCTCTTGCGCTGTCGGTCTGTCATACCCGGACTGGGAGGCATGCGCAGAAGAGGTGAAGCTCAGTGTCTTATGGGCGCAAGTAACAGCCATCGGTGTAGTTCGACACCAAGTTCAAGCGCGTCCAGCTGCAGCGACTCGACGACGGCATGGTAGCGCATCGGTGGCAGTGCAGTCGACATAGGCGCTTGAATATCGGCAAACGCAGCTCACAAGCTTAGACAGACAGCTAGGGCGACTTCGTTTCACTTGCTTTCACCGCGCACCGGCGAGTCAGAAGACTGATCGTCACGGGAATAATTTATTTAACATGCATCTCGTCAACGCAGAAAAGTGCTCCGACACATCAAACGAATATTCACAAAGCAAACTATCTCAAATCAATTCGTTTGTGCACCAACCGCCTGCAGTAAGGGATTAGCTAGATGCCGTGGTGGGAATAGAACAACTTGCCAATCGTTTCAAATGCTCCATGAACACCTGCAAGCTGACATCGTCCGTGAAGATCGCCTGTCCAGAGGCGCCGCTCTGCGTCGAGCCGTACATGTTGTTGGTCATATGTGTCGTCGACGGGTTAAGTTTTGAAAGTAGGAACCGAGCTTGACTTCCGCCCTGATCACAGACGATGTATCGGGGGATGGGGAAACGGTCCACCAGAAGATCCTACACGAAATCAAAGTTAGATAGGAACGATAGATGCGATGCTGCATACCTGGGCGTCACCGACGGGTACTTCAAGCAACTCTTTGAAATTGTCGTAGCCTTCTTGGTCCTGGTATCCCTGCTTGCGCCACTGCGCCACAAGCTCGCCGTGGAAAATGAGAATGTGGAAGAACGTGTCGAGCAAGAGGATGACATCGTGCTTGATGGACACACTGTCCAGGAGAACTGGTTGTGGCGGTGTGTCGAAGGTATACGACATCAAGGTAGGCTGTATCATGATCAAGGAGTTGTTAACATCCTCCTCGTTCAAGATGTGCCTGAATTAAATCTATTAGCACCGTGCTCTGAGCACAGGTATGAAAACGTACCTGTAGAAGGCAGACTCATCCGGACTGTTGTTAAACACCTGCAAGAACTGACTTCTCCGCAGATGGAACATGAACTGAGGATATATGCTGAAGTTGTCCGTCAACCGGAAACTTGTAGGGTCCTCTTTGCGATAATCGGCGAATTTCTGGCACAGTCGTATCAACATGCGGTCGAGCCACCTCAAAACATCAGGAGAGTCGTCAATCTCAGCCTTGAACACGGCGATTCGGGCCATCAAGACCGCGGCGGTCTCTTGGTCGAATGAGGCTGCAATACTCGGGGAACCGGCCTCGGCAAAGTTGCGCGCGATCGTCGTGACACGAAGACGCTGGAATCCCGAAGCGTGCTGATAATGAGTGACAAATTGAATGAGACCGCGCGACCCGGGCTGGAGGGGTTGACCAGCGGGAGTGACGACTTCAAAGTAGACACCGGTCGAGGTACGAGGAGTGATGACGTTGATTTTCCAGGCAGAGGTCTGACCAATCCCAATCTCCGTCTCGCCGACACAGGGGGATTTCTTTCCGGCCGAGATAGCGTGTCCAATGAGCCCAGAGACTTTGAGTTCTTTCGTCGTCTTTTCGGGCATTAACGGGAAGCTACCGCTGAGGGACAAACACGTACCTGGACATCGAAAGTGGCATTGAAGCCCATTTGCAGATGCCCTTGTTCGTCCTTGTTGAACAAGCGGAGGAAACTCTGTTTGAAGATCGAGGTGGCGAAGGAGTCCGACAACACAATCACGCCGTTTGTCGAATTCGGCAGCGACCTCATTTCCAGTAGCCCGACTTGGTCAAGGCATCCGGCAAAGAGATCTACGGCGTGCCCGTTGTTTGACACGCGCTTAGCGAGACCTTCATAGAACTAAATGGATAAGTCAGCGAGCGCTGGAGAGAAAAATACGCCAGGCTCACCTTGGTAGCACGCTTGAAATGCTTAACGCTGTCCCGATCGATATCGTGATGGGATCGAATAGGTTCCTTGAGCTCATTGCTCACGACCATTCCAGGGCCCTCGGTACAGGGACCACCAGCGAAGAGCATGACACGGGCACCAGTGTTGGGGTACGTGGTCTGCGGAGGTTCAATCAACCATAACGCAGCAAAACATGAGAGCAGTCTACCTCAAGCAGCCCCACGGCGACGCTCAATGCAACACCCGTACATCTCAACGGACGTTTATCGTTAGCGACAGGCCAAGGGTCGCGGGTCAACCCTTCCAGAATGCCGGTTAGCTGGAACTCGCACTGCTGCGCGGGGAGCAGGAATCTCGAGGCTCCAAAGGACTGTTGCGGCATCGGTTGGCCGGGTCGGGGAGCCGCACGCGACTGCGAGCTGAGTCCGAGCATGTCTTGGATTTGCTTGGGTTGGTACTCTTTTCCACCACGGAAAACGTAGGATTTGTTGCATTCCGCGTAGCCGATTTCGTGGACTTGAGTCTGGTTGACGGGATAAGGATATAGAGTGAGAACGGGATGGATGTGCTCACCATGGTTCCATACGTGATAAGTCCTACAAGAGAGTACGGGGGAATGAGACTCAAACTGACAACAAGAGCGTCGCGGAGAGCTTTTAAGTCTTCCTCGTCGAGGCAGGTATCGACAACGAAGAGGAAGATCGGGGGGACCTGGACAGGGCGCGCAAGGGTGTATTCAATAGTAGTGTATTTTGGTAAGAGTTCAGCGGGAAGGTTGGTGTTGGAGATGTCCTTGTAATGAGGAGGAAACGCATTGCGCGATAGACAGAACGGGCAGATCCAAAGCTTCCCTCGAATGTCGATTTGGCTGGGTTGGGGCGCGCGTTAGACATACGTGCTCAGACACGCGCAGTGGGCGAAATGCACAGACCAGTAGGGGTTGAGGATAGCGCGACAAGGCGGCTTGCAAGCCACAGGCTCATACAAGACCGGGGGGAGATCTTCTCTCGGCTTGAGCGGGGTGTACAACGCTGAGATCGGCACCACAGTTCTAGTCGCCTCTATACGCGACGAAGGCCACACATTCCACGACAACCGGACGCCTTTTTGAGCGGGCAAGTCAGTTTCCGGGAACCAATTGAACGCTGCGCGTAAAAAGGGGTACACACCATCGCGTTCCTCGACGTCTTCAAAATCAAGCATGGTCGTGCCGTGGAGCGTGTATCGCAGAGAAAGTGAAGAGGAGGTGTCGCAGACAACTTATACAGTGTTCGTGTCACCACGTATCGATCAATGCCCGGCGGGGTTGTCGGCCTTCGTTCCAAGCACACCCAAATACGTCGAAAGTCGTTTGTTTTTCCGCGAAAAAATACATGGACAGTGCTAAACCGTCAAATAGGTAGACTAGTAGACTACAGTGGAGTTCCTTCGAACGCGGACGCGATTACAAGCTTCTGCTGGGCTGCATAGATTTTTCCAATCCCCGGCGCAGGCAGCGCGCTCTCCTTCCTGCCCTTGTAAACAACACCTTTAACTCTCCCCAGGTCGTCCAAAACGCTGTCGATTCTCGACGAAATGTGCGTGAACGCGCCCTGATTCCGGGGCTCCTCCTGAAGCCACACCACCTCTTCAACGAGAGTATACTCGTCCAAAGCTTCTCGTAGTTCGGCGAATGGGAACGGCGCCAGTTCTTCGAGACGAATCAAAGCAACCTCCTTGTCCAGCAATCGCGCCTGCCGTTCCTTGAGAAGGTCGTAATATATCTTTCCGGACATCAACACGACGCGCTTAGCGGACGACGTGTTTTCTGCTAGATCCCGGAGTACAGGTTGGAAGGACGTCCCGGGTTCAAGATCACGAAGCGAGGACGATGCGGCCTTAGGACGTGTGAGAAATTTTAAACCGTAAGGTGGAAGGGCAAACGCACAGACAAGCGCAAGAGCGCCTTTGGACCAGCGACGATCAGTGGCTTTCGGAAGTTGCGCTTCATCTGCCTCCTCATCAGATGGAAGTACTGTGCTGGCGTCGTCGGGAAGGTGACGTGCATGTTGATGTTGTAGAACGGTTCCGATTCATCGTACGTGTATCGGTCATTGGTTAGCTGGGGGGGAAAGGGACGGATAAGCGAGCGAATTTGGCCAGCCAATACTCAGACTGACTTGCAACATGCGCTCCAGGCGAGAAGACGAGTGTTCAGGACCGGCCCCATCAAGCCCATGTGGGAGGAGAAGAACAATCCCACTTTGTTTCAGCCACTTGGCTGTACATCGGGTTAACGTGTGACTACGGAACCCGGAAAAATACAAAGACATACTTTCGGCCGACGAAATGTAAGTATCAATAATGATCTGCGAAAAACCTGTCAGAGGCTGTTATCTCTTGATTGCCTCCGACTCACTTGTGCACCATTGAAGAAGTCTCCGAACTGTTGGACAAGAACTGAGCATCGGTGGAGGGGTGGAAGCGAGCAGAGTTCACCTGCGCCTCCCAGATAGCGAGAAGATTGGGACGCTCCCAACTTTCTCCGTATTCAAACTTGGTAAGTCGTGAGCCCTGATATCAAGAGATCTGTTGAAAAGACGTACCCCTAATACAGCCATCTCACTCAGGGAGCCTGGAGATGCATCGTGAACAAGCATTCCGTCAAATCACAAAGGTTCACGAACTGTTTGCAAGTTCTAACTTTCCGGGGGCTTGCAAAGCGTCGTTCAACGGGACCACGACGCCCTCGGTCTTTTGATTAACCAACATGGCATGCCGCTGGCTGAAAGTACCGCGTCCGACGTCTTGGCCTGAGATACGCACATCGAAGCCCTCCCGCAGCAGGGAACCAAATGCGAGACTCTACGTGTGCGACGTTGGCAAGTTTGTGCTATGAAAGAGAATGAAAGGACCTCTGCAGTAGCCCAATCCAGCCCTGTGCCCGAACCGATACTCGCAAGGCGGTTCTTGACATGGCGCTGCAGTTTCGGGTGGATTTCCTGCGAAATTTGTGGGCATCAAGCAACGACCTTCCGAGGCAGACTTACGAATCCATCTGGGATTTTGACGCTGGCCCTACCAATATCCTTCAACTGTTCTTGGTCGACACCAGTCTCCGGGTTTCTGTCCGCGGACGAACTCGCGGGCCACACCATACCCTTCCACTGTTTTTCCAGCATGGAGGCCGAAGGGACATGGTCGGAAACACGTGCAAGCGCCGCTTCAAGTTCGGATTTGTATGCAGCACGGATCGAAGAGATTTTGTTGGGGTCAAGAACCTCCTCGTCCTCGAGCAAAAGTTGGTGCAGGAAACTGAGGTAGCGAGGATTGACGCACCACAAGTTTAGCCTCATACAACTGTGGCACAGATCGCCTTGCTATGATCTTCTCGTACATCAAAGGACTGG
Source organism: Mycena vitilis (assembly GCA_029203975.1). NCBI lineage: Eukaryota > Fungi > Basidiomycota > Agaricomycetes > Agaricales > Mycenaceae > Mycena > Mycena vitilis. The sequence goes on from JARGYF010000071.1 coordinate 212,323, forward strand.
TGAGATTGGGCAAGTCAAGTTCATTGTGTCCCCTGCAGGATACTTAGCAATGAAGAGACACGGAGACATTGAATATGACCATCGCCGGTACACCAAGAGGTCAACGATGATATCCTGAAAGTTGTGGTAGCGTTAACGGACTAAATATGTCATGGCCTCAAGCGTACCTTTCGGAAATAGTTGCGGTACTCGAAAGCTACTTCCATCGCTCTTACCACATCTGAGGCTCGAGTCAGTCATAGGTAAGAGGAAATGCAGGCCCCGCACCCTCTGGATGATCTCCGTTCACGTGTAGGACAGGAGCGTTTATCATCTTGCCGACATCAGAACAGTACAGAGACGATCTGGCGCCGGTAGCTGGAGTAGTGTATCCAATGTTGTTGTCCACCACGATATGCACACTTCCCCCGCTCGTAAAATGGGGGAGGTTGCTCAATCCAAGACTTTCCATGACGACACCTTGACCAGCGAAACTGGCGTCGCCGTGGAGCTGGACATCCGGTTGAGCATTTAAGGAGCAAAACGATGGGACCGACCTGGACACACATCACGCGGTCGCCGAGATTGCAGTCCTCGGCCAAAGTTTTCAGAAGAGAGTACTGTTTCGCTCGCGTCTTCCCTAGAGCTACAGGATTGACGGCCTCTATCACGCGTAGTTAGATGGTGGAACCCGGTCACTGATTATCAATTACCAAGGTGAGATGGGTTGGGTAGAAGAGAAACCTGTATCGCGTTCGGAGCGCCGTCGTATTCCAGGGTGGGCGAGGCAACTGAGCGGGGTTGAATATGCTGTGCAGGCCAGAAACCAAAGACGTACCCAAATGACTGAGTACATCGCCCTCTGCACCCAGATCTTCAGGAATTTCTGCGCCGCCTTTTATCTTATGAAATAAAGCAGTCGGAGAATATTTGAGAAGATCCGTGAGGAGATTTAGGCGTCCTCTGTGCGGCATCCCGAGCACGATAGTCGATACACCCGCTGAGGAACAAATCTGTTAGACGCAGTCAACCCGCGGTCATATACCAACCTTTTGCAGCCGCAGAGAACAATGAATCCAGGGCGGGTAACATAGACTCTCCACCTTCGAGCCCGTACCGCTTCAGGTTTGGAAACTTGAGTTGCAGAAAATTGTCAAACACTTCGCTTCTTGCGAGAAGGCCATGGATTCGTTTTTTCAGGGTAACGGATGGTGCAATTCCATTTGAAGCTGGCTGTTTAGATTCCAGAGTGTGAGAGAACCTTGGTTTCAAAAGGTATGGGTTAGAATCGATCCAGGGGCTGTCAAAAAAACCCGCAAACCATAGGCGTTCAGTCTTGGAAGGTGAATGCATATACTCATACGCGATTGGTCCCGTGTAGATGTTGCGGAGATGCGCGGTAACTTGGCCCAAAGTCCACCAGTCATCGATATCTTCTCTCTCGGACGCGTCAACGGGTCCTGTCCACACAATCCCATTGACGTTATATTTCTTGTCTTCGTCCACCAAGCCATATCGACGTGGGTCCAGGGCAGCGACTTCTTCACGGTGAATTAAATCCAGTGGGTCGATACGCGCAGCCCGGTGACCGTGAGTCCTAACTGAATCGACATAGCGAAGAAGCGCAGCATTCTCGGCCCTATTCGAGAGCTAAGCAAGGGTGCTATATGTGAACGTCGGGATGCACCTGTTCCTCAACTGTGCCTGGGTGTCTGGAACAGGCTTAGCGCACCAAACTTTGTTTTTCAACATGCACCTACAGTCAGGGAAAACAAATTCCCTCGGTTTCCTAAAACCGAACGACTCGTCGTGGTAGCGTCGATACTGGACGGTCCGCAAGAGCGCCCGCTTAGGACGAAGCATACTCGGTCCGAGTCAAAATCCGGAACTTCAGGGCGAGCTAATGCGGGGATTGATCGGATCACCATCCCGAAGTGATGAGATCAATATGGCTGTGCTCGTTCGTCGCTGCCGCCTCTTCGACATCTTGACTCTCTCCTTACTCCCTGGCTGACTCACACATCGAGGGGACACTCGATTATGCCCGCAAGAAGACCTGTCAGGGCACTGCCACCAACTTCCTTGACTAAATTTCCCCGGACATCAGTGTCGCACAGCCACATCCCGGCCTTTCCCGTCTCCGATCGAACCCGTCCCGTTCCACCCCGCGGAAGACGAGTTCCAGTGCCGCCTGATCGCCGGGGTCCCGTGACCAAGCTCAACCAAAGCGTGACTGTCAACGCCCAGGCTTCCTCCCCGCCACGCGCCCAGTTCCCCGCCGCTATGTACGTTTTCCTTGCCAACGCGAGGCGTCTCCGCCGGACGGAGGGTCTCTCAACTGCGAGGCTCCGTGGGCTCTTCTCTCGCGCGCTGGCGCTTCTTTTTGGTGTCGAAATTCTCTCTTCTCCCAACGCGCCCATGTCGCGCTTGTCGATACAAGCGCTGCTGAACCACCCAACGCCGGCCCCTTCAAGTGACGGTCCTCGCTGCGTCGCTCCTCAACGCGTCGACGCGTCTGATGACCTGCGCTCGCTTCTCAGCGCCGTCTCAAACCAATTCCCGCAGAACGCGCCTGTCTTTGTTTCCCCCCAGGCGCAGTTCCATCTTCAGCAAGTCCTCGCCACTATCCAGCACCCAGGACTGCCGCTTCCTCCACCTCGACCCATGCCGGCCCCGCCCCCGCCTCCGCCGCCCCTCGCCGAGCGCGCGCGCCCTCAACCCCCAGTCGAACGCACTGTAGAATACAATGTTCGCGTCGGCGCCCAATCCCATGTGTCCGCGCTGTACCGCTATGCGCGCGGAGTGGATGTCGAGTATCCGACGAGCGGCATCGACGCGCCTGTCGGGCATCTCATTCCCGTCGACCCCGCTTCGGTCGAGCTGCCTTGGGTCAACTTCGCGTATTCGCGCGGGGCGCCGATGGGAGGGGTTGAGAAGGACCACTTCTCCTTCTCTCCCCTGCTAGTCGACGAGCATAACGTCTCTGTTCCGTGCAAGAAGAGCCACGCGACTTGTGAGATTCCTCTTCACCCTCTTTACCGTTTTGCTCATTCGTCTTCGCAGGCCAAGGGATCAAGGCATGCCCGTTTAGCGATATCGCTACGCTTACCGGCGACGAGCACGCGCACACGTCGGCCACACGCGATGATGTCGCACTCCGCATGGCCGCTGACCGCGAATCCCGCCAGCGCCTCTCCTCACCCCAGCGCGACATCTTCGATAAAACCGCCGCGTATATCAATGCCATACGCGAAGTAGGTTGTCGGCGGCCCCTTCAACAACAAACGCTCCGCACCGGAGAAGAGCTGCGGGATTTCACGACACATCAAGCGCTCAAGGAGGACCTCCAGCGTGGCTACTCCGCGCCGAAGACGTGCGAAGGCCGCATCGTGTACCACGAGTATCCAGATCGTGACAAAGTCGACGGGCCTGCGCGCGGGCATCTGAGGTACGGCTGCCCCGTCTCTCATTGCGCTGTTCTAAACACGAGTGCAGCTGCGAGCACTATTCCTCGCGCAACCCCGACCATATGGTCGACTTCGGCATTCAAAACGCCGGCTTCGATATGGACTACATCGCCGCCTACTTCACGGGCAACACGGAGGAGGTCTCTCGCATCGAACAGGCTGCCGCCGCCCAAGACCGCGGACCCCTTGCTGTATGTACCACCGTCCGCAATTTCTCGGCCCAGACTCTGCGTTGCCGTGCGTTCCCTCCCTCCATGCACGCTCCGTATTTTGACGCCTCGTTTTTGTTTTGCAGCGAATGATCACCGTGTCGGCGGTCAGCTGCAACGATTGAAGCTCCAGCGCATCAAATGCGAAGTAAAATACCGCGTCTGGGCACCTGTCGACCGCAGCCGCTGTCCGTTTGTGCTCGTCACCTCGGAAGGCGTCCATCGCCACCCCGTCCCACTTCCCGAGAAGACGCCCCACGCAGCGCTCACACAGATCGTCGGCCTGCTGCGAACGCTTCGTCATGATCTCGCTGATCTGACAGCGCGGCGCTTCCTCCGCCATCCCGCCCTCCAAAGCTTCCTCAGGCAGACCTTCCCCCACCTCGTCGCGCCGACCCTCAGCGCCATCCATCCCTCTCTCGCTAACCGGGCGCACCTCAGTTCCTACATTGCACGCGTAAGGACCGAGCATTTCCCTCACGGGACCGATTGGGAAGGTACGCTTTGCCAATGCTGATTTCTCACTCAACTTAACTTTTTGCCAGGAGTTCGCCATCTCAAACGTCTCCAAGACGAGACGCTCCCAGTCCACCGCCACTACATTCGGGTAATCCTCGACCTCGACCACAACGCCCTCCCTCACCACGAGGAGGATGACGACGAGCCGCCTTCGCCCGACAAGAACACGCGGATTATAATCTGCATGTCCCCGGATTCCAGCGCGCGCCTGCAAAAGGCCCAGTACGTCGAAAGCGACATCGGGTTCAAGCGGATCGTTGGTTTCGATGAATTCGAGATCGCCGCCAAGGACCGCGACGCAAAGACGAGTAAGTTCGCCTTCCCTCCTACCCCTTTCGCCACAGTCTCACCTCTCCTTGAAGGTGTTGTCTTCTGCAGGGTCTATCTGACCCGACATACTGCGGCCGCCCACCGACGCATCTTCCACGAGATAAACCTCATTGTCTTGCGCGATACCGGGCAACCGATATATTGGCGACACCTCCACGCACCATCCGTGGACGACTTCAGCGTCGGAATTCTCCATTGGGGCGCTGACCAACACCGTGGGCAAGCTAAAGGTGCGTTATCTTCCGTCGTCGCTCATTCCGTGGCTAGATTTCCTCCAGGACTTGGTTTGCATCTCGTGGACCGAGCAGCGGAGCTTCCCCGCGATCGAATGGACCTCCACGAGACCCACCGCCCGCTATGCCATCTATGCCCGTACGATCACCTGCGGCGCGTTTACCGCGTCTGCAGAGTGCACAACTTTCGGAACATCCAGCAATGCGCCGTCACCGACTTTGTCAAACGACTTATGCGCTCTCTCGCATGCCTCCGCCATCCGGACTGGGACGGCACGATCGCGAATATCATCAGCCAAGGCGGGAAACCCGGGGCAGGTGCGTCGCCGCGTGAATGGCCGACCTTCTCGCTGAAAATACCGCAGACTGGGTTCAGGACAAGCTAACCTGCAAGTTCGCGTTCCCAGGCATTTGCTGGGAGCGCAGCTTCATCCCGCTCCCTGTTTGGGAGGCCGGCGACCCGCACACCAACCTCATCGAGACTGTCCACCGGGACGTCAACCGGGAGGGCGTTCATTGCACGCTCGTTGGCGGTCTTCAGCGCGGGCAAGATTTCGACGAAACTCAACGCGCCACTCTTATTGTCAGTTCCTGCCGCCCATCCGTCTCTACTACGCTCACTGACTTCTTCGACCCAGGAATTCGAGACGCACGGCATTCGACCGTCGTACGCGGCCGTCAGCTCTGTCACCAACGCCGTGAAGAATGTGATTCGGCGCGGTGCGGTCCCCGCTAGCTTTCATCCGCAACTTTCTAACGGACCCCGCTTGGTGACAGACAAGAACCAATCGAAACGCGTCCGCATCTCCGCGCTGGCCATTTCGACGCACAATAACAGCATGCAGAGCTGCGACGCAAAGCTACGTGCTGCTATAGCCCAGCACCACAGCGTCAGGAGATCCATGGAGCTCCCGCACCTGCAAGCGCCCCAACAACAGATGTTGCTCAGCCGGCAGCTCGCAGTCGCGGCGCAAGAGGAGCGTACCGCCCGCGTGAAATACGACAAGCAGGTCTCCGTCGGGCGGGAACTGCGGGCAGCGGGCAACAGCGGAGTCTCACTCCCCGCCTCCTCCTAATTCTCTGTCGTATGTTGTATTCGGTCGATTTTAATCAACATTTCTTATTTCCTCGAGACCGAACTCGTAGAACGACCTCCTCCACCTCCTTCGACCTCCTCCACCTCCCCCGACCTCCTCGACAAGCCCGTCGATCGGCGTCCGCCGGACAGGTGATCGCCGCCTCGACGCGTGGCCTCCACGTGTTAGACAGCTGATCGCCGCCCTTCTCTTCTCCCCCACCACATCCTCCTCCTCTTCACTCTCCGCACTGGCCTCCGCACTGGCGCCAGGCAGCCCATCAGCACACGCACGCTGCGCTCTCCAACTCGACCTCGACCTGGTCTCACCAAGGTCTTTGGTGCTTTGCCCGTTCAGTGGCGTTCCTCGTTGACAACGTCGACTTCGACTTCGCGACACTTCCGCGACACTTCCGCCCAGCAACGTCCGCGCCTCCCTCTCATCCAGGTCCAGCCTCGCATTCTAATTCAGGCCCTCCGCCTCGCGCCAGGCTTCTTGGGTCCAGCCCACCTCCGCTCTCCGCCGCTCCCCACCCCGCAGCAAACGATATATACAGGTGCGTTCCCTGCGCACCTTTCCTCCCTTGCCGCTCGCTGACCATGCAACTCCAGTATTATTCTCCCCCGCTACGCGTCGTCTCTAGTCCCGAACAGGCCCCCGGTCCTGAATTGACTCCATCGAAACCACCACCTCCCCCAAGCCCCGCCATGACCTTCGCTCACGCCAACGATCTCCCCCAGGCTCCTCCCAGCGCCTGTCTCCCCAACCGCTGCGCCATCTGCGACGGGCAGATGCTTCTCCTCCTCCAAAACGCCACCACGACCGCCCCGTTGCCGCACCGCCGCACCTGCGAGCCCGTCTTCTGCCCGTCCGACCCCGGCATCGATATTCACCATTGGTCTCTCGACGCCAGCAAATGGCTCTACGTCGCCCTCCCCGCTTACCACGAGGCCATCTACGACTCTGCGTACGTTTTTATTATTTATTCACTTCTCCTCGCCGCTAACGTTCTCCGTCAGCGATATGGCTCGCCAGCAAACCGAAGGCGTCTGCAACGGGCGCCACCTGGCCGCGAAGACGATGCCCGACGCGAAGGCCCTCTGGGCGCTTGGCTGCCTACGCTGGCACGGCCACGAATGCAAGCGTGAGCGCCTCCAGCGGCGCGACGCACTCAACCTACTCTGGGCGGTGAAGGGCACAGACATTGTCTGTGGCTCGAGGTGCGTCTCTCCCCTTCGTCTCTCTCCATATCTGACTCCCTTTCCAGAGCGGCGGCTTTCCGCGTCGCCGAGGACTACAAACTCGAGACGATCGAAATCCGCGCCCATTGCAAAGAGTCCGTTCTCCGCAACTGGCTCGCGGGCGAGTCCGACGACGACTCTGACGACTACTCCGACTAGCCTCTGCAAGGTCACGCAATGGGTGGGTGGGTGGCAAGGCCAGCAGTTCTAGAGTTTCTTGTATCCGCGTCTCGACTAGTACTTTTTCTCCTCTGTACCTCGCGAACTTCTTGTAATTGGACTTGTCTTTTTTTTTATCAAAAATCTTACATTACCGCGCGCTACACAATGATTTGAATGAAATGAAGGGAAACTACCTCTGTGGCGGAATGGTTCTGCTCTCCGACTGAGATTGTTATATGCATGGTCCATGCCGCTGGTTCGATTCCGGCGACGGTCCTCCTCCATCGTTGCATCTTTTTAACTTCTCGATTGAACAAAAAAACGGGGTTTTTTTTTTGTAAACGACTAAGTACACGGATGAGAAGAGATCGAAACTTTCCGCGGTGGTACGCGAGAAATAAGCTGCGCCTGGGTTCTGTAAGGATGTGGCATGAAAAATATATTGAAGAAAGAAAATCATACCTAAGGAATTTGAGACGGTTACATGTGCTGTGAGCGCGCAAGAAATTGAGGTTCATCCTACGAAGAAAGAGCAGAGAGGGAGCGAGGGAGGGGGTGAGTGAAAGATAGGGAGCGGAGGCGGGAATACGAACCGAATGAAGCACACTAGGGCTCGCGCCCGCCTTCCGCGCACCACCCCGTCGCCACCGCGCACCACCTCATCGCCACCGCGCTCGTCCCGCCGCTACGCCCGCCTTCCGCGCGCGCACCACCTCGTTGCCGCTGCGCTCGTCGTCCTCCACCTCCTCGCCGCTGCGCCCACCTACTCGTTGCCGCCGATCTTCGTTGTCGGCGACGCCGCCTCTCTGGTCTCGCCGCTGCGCCCGCCCGCCTTCCGCGCACCACCTCGTCGCCACCGCGCACCACCTCATCGCCACCGCGCTCGTCCCGCCGCTACGCCCGCCTTTCGCGCGCGCACCACCTCGTTGCCGCTGCGCTCGTCGTCCTCCACCTCATCGCCGCTGCGCCACGTACTCGTTGCCGCCCGATCTTCGTTGTCGGCGACGCCGCCTCGCTGGTCTCGCCGCTGCGCCCGCCGCTTCCTCGCCACTCTGCGCCCTCTCGCCACCTCTGCGCCCCGCGCCCCACTCGTCGCCACTGCGCCCACATACTCGTCGCCGCCGCTCGTCGGCGACACCACCTCGTCGCAGCTGCGCCCGCTTGTGCGCACCACCTCCTCGGCACTGCGGCCCGCCCGCTTCGTCGTGGCTGCTCGTCGTCTACGACGTCCAAGCCTCTTCGCTTTTCGCGCTGTTCTTCGTTGCTCCTCGTTGGTACCTCTTCGTCCACGCCCGTCCCGCCTTGCTCGCATGGCACGGAGCCGCCAACAACGTTTGGCGCCGTTTTTACTGCACGCGCCGCCGACGGTCCGCAACCCGCGTTCGGGGCGCTCGCTCAGCTGTGGGTCAGCTCTCTGCACAATAAATCAGAGCTAATTTTTTCAGCGTCACTCCATATCCGCACGACGCACCTGGGGACGAATACTTCTTGCGTCGCGACAGCCGCGCTGTTCGTCGCGCGTACAAGATGAGAAAAATATCCAGAGCTCGTTACCTTGCCGCCGCAGAGGTCAAGATCGGCCACTCGAAAAACTTGACGCGCCGTCGCCGCGGGTACCGCAGATGCGAGCGGGATTGGCGCTTGACATGGAGATATTCTATCCATACGCCAACGCGTATGCTGATTGGTGAGTTGTCCGGCCTTGCTAGCCTTCCCGTTTCGACGCGCGTCACAGAGGCGTTAGTACATGAAGAAGTTCGGCAACACAGGGCCGCCCGCGTGCGCTGCTCCTGTGTGGTTTGCCATCAAGAATTTTACCGCGCTCAAGGCGTCGGTTGGGTGCGGGGCCTTGTGGATCGGGCAGTCGAATGGATGCGTCTTCTGGGGCAAACGGCAGTCATTCAGGCTATTCCGCGTAGATAAAATTTACCAAGATGTGGTGTTTATATTCTTTCGTTCCCGTATGATACATTGTAGACTCTGGTAAACTGTACAGGCTTCAGAACTCTAAAAAAATTGAAGAATTTTAGACTCACCGCTCCAGCTTGCCTATAATTTGTTCCTTGCATCGTCATTCACCCCTGCTTTGCTTTTTCTTCAAGCCCGCCGCTCGACTCTGGTGCAGACTCCAGCAATTATTCTTTAAAACGGCCCAGAGTAAGCACCTACGCGATGGCCTTCAATTTTGCGGCCCTTTGAGCGTGTTTTCCGGGCTTTGACCTGGCCGGAGCCCTGTTCCATCGAGTCAAGCTACAGTACAGTCCCTGCGGAGTTGGGGCCTACTTGAGAAGTCGCCAGCCCAGGAGGAAGTGCAAGCCCAAGTTCTTCTTCAGCGTTGCACAAATCGGCAAGGAATTTTTCGTATTCGTCTTCGGACGAGATGTCCACTTGCAAAGGGAAGTTTTTCGGAGAGCGGGGAGTGAACGGCGAGCTGTCGCGTTCGAGCTTGAGCGTGAGCGTCGGCTGATTGCCTGGAGAGGACATGGATGGAGAGGACATGGGCGTAGGCGAGAAGAGCTGTGATGGTCACGTCACAGAGCACAGCCACTTCCGTTCTTGCAACCACCCACATCGTCGTTGGAGTCGGGCGCAGCGCGGGCCTTACCAGAGGCCCGCGCTGCGCTGTGGCTGACCATTGACACCGCTTTTCTGCGGCCGCTGCAGCTTGAATCCCAGGTACGCTATCTTTTCCTTACTCTCCTTATTTTATTTTAACTTCGTTTTAGGTTTTTATCCGCATAGAACTCTGTGGAACAAAGGAAACACACTTTGGCCACGTCAGCCTGCACCGCAGCCCGCAGCGCCTACTCCAGTACCACCACCACCACTACAGCAATGTCCAGCGCTACGACTCGTAACCAGCGACGCGCCCGTCTCCTGCGAAGCGGCCCGACTCACAACCTGCGCAGCGGCGAAAAGCCCAGGGCGCCACCAAAACAGAACTCTCGCGCGAAAAAGTCGAACCCTGGCGCTGCGATCATCGTCAACCCTGGCGGTGGTCCCAGCCCCGCGCCCACCGATCATGGGGAAGACGGCACCGATCATGGGGAAGACGGCACCGATCATGAGGAAGACGGCGACTGGCGCCACCCTTGGTGGTGGTGCATCAATGGTCCTTGCTTTGTCCTCATCACTCGCGACAGGTACGCCTGCCTCGATTTTCTTTGGCGCTGCTACTCGGCCTGACGCGCGGCTGCCAGTGAGCGCATTGAGGGCGTTCTGCGTAATCTGAGCGTCGAGGTGGTCTTCCGTGCCAGTTTTGACGGGGCGGTCGCCCAAGCTCGCCAGCATCTTGGCGTTGGGCCAAACGCGCGCCTCGTGTACGTGCTAAGCAACGGGGGCGTCAAGTCCAGCGAGTAAGTACATTGACTGTAATTCTTCCGTCGCTAATGTCTTTTCTCTCTTGCCAGGTATGCTGCGCGTGAAGGCTATCTCAAGATCGAGAAGCAGGGCTCCTACCTTTGCTGCGGGCGAGACCTCCCTGGCCTCCAAGGATGCATGGAGCTGCTCATCGCCCCTACTCTCTGACGGCGTCCATGGACCCTCGCCTTATTCTACGAATGCTCGATTATCCTTGCTGCGCGTCGCGATCTTACTTGTATACATACCGTCCAAAAGCTTGAATGTAACCAGAATGCAATGAATGTAACTAGAATGCAATGAACAAACTCCTTTTTGAATTAGCGTTAGGGAATTTTAGTTCGCCACCACTGAGCGAGTGATGATGGGATCACATCACTGTATCACCACATCTCGACTTGCCAATTTCCACTTCACTCTACTTCACTCTACTTCGCTCATGGTAGGGACACCGTCAGCATCTGGTATCGACGCTAAACCATTGTAGCCTTCTACCGTCGTCACTGATAATGAAATCGAAATCTTGCCCGACCCCGACATCCAAATCGTGCCCGACCCCGACGTCCAGATGCTCGACAACCGCGGCCGCCAAGCCTCGCCAGCAACGCAGCTGCATCTCGCTTACCTGACGAGGTTCACACTTGTCCAACCGCCTTTCCATCAGGGGCGTATTCAAAACACGGCGAGGACAAAGGTGAGTCGACCTTTACTGTCTTCTTTTAACGTGCTCACCGCAGATTTTTCAGAAGGTCTTGACCTATCTCGCGCAGGAGCCCAAGATTGAAAAGCACAAGCTCGCCACTTTGGAGCTCTTCCGGCGCGTCTTCCGCCAGAATAAGCAAGATCCCGATTGGGCTCGCAAACTGGAATGCACGGTGCGTTTCTTTTTCTGTTCTATACTGCTGGACGTCCTAAACAACGCGCCTAGGTCTGCTTGGCGAAAGAGGGCACGGCTAAGGTCATCCTGTCCTGCGGATGCCGCGACACCATCTTCCATCAGGTACGTCGCTCGTCTTGGTTCGCGAGCGGGCCAATGCGCTGACCGCTCTCGTGAGCAGGGCTGCGTGGAGGCGTGGCACCGCCAACGAGACGCGGAGTGCAAGAAACCCCTCAAATGTAAGCACGTCCGGCTTGTTTGGCAAATATGCATCTTGACGCGTATATATAGGTCCGACTTGCGACAAGGAGGTCAAGCCCATCAACCTGGAGTGGGCGACCGCGTCGGAGGCCGAGCTGGAGAGCTGTGCGAAAAATGACAAGGCACGCAAGAAAGCCGCGAAGAAGAAGAAGCTGCAGACCGATCCGGCGGCCAAGGCGAAGGCGCACCAGAAGGCCGAACGTCGCTTCCAGTCGATTCGGGACCGGCGGGCGGCGGCGGGCCAGGCGGGCGCCGGCCCCTCCTGGCTGCCGCCGTCGTAGCCCCTTGCGCGGCCTGATCCATCGTATGTACTGAGATTGGTTTACCTGTGTCTCCTTGAATACACCATCTTTTCCGTTTTAACAAGTCCGTTGAAGGAATGAAATTCATGGAAATGAAACGACGGACAGCGGAGGGAAGGAAGACAGCTGCCAAGTGTGGCGCCGCGCCTTCTTCATGCTTCTTGCGGACGCGGCGACCTTGCACATCTTGCTCTTCACCACCACCACCATCCCCCCCTCGCCCATGTCAACGTGAGTGTTACCCTCGAGCCGCCGCCGCGACACTGATCCACGCGTAGCCCCGAGGAGGCCTTCCAGCAGCAAACCACCCTGGCCGCAATCCAGACTGCGCGAGAGGAGCAGGCCGCCTTCCAGAACCTCAAGTTAACCGCCGTGGTTGCGCTTCGGGCAGCGCAGGCATACAGCCGCCGTTGCAAGTCTCATTCCCGCACGCGCGCCATGGCCGAGCTGGACCGTTGCCGCCGCATCTGCATCGCTCTTTCCGGCAGTTTGCCCACCGATTCAGACGATGAGCTCACGTCCGGTCCTCGCGGTCGTCGCCGTATCTGCCCCTCGCCTGACCCCGACTCCGACGACGACTGCCCCTCCTCAAGCTCCGGCAGCGGGGGGAGCAGCCAGCGCGACCTCGACGAGAAGGAGGCGATCTCCTTCCAATACCTCCTGCATCCCGCCGAAGTCGTGGAGCGCTTCCACACCATGGAGTTGAATGCCGCAGCCGTCGCCAGCACGATAAACGCCCCCCCGCGCCACGTCCACGATCCCGCCTGTCGTTCTCTGCGCAAGGAAATGGCGCATTGCAGCTGCAGTTTGAGGAAAGAGCGCCTCGACCGTCGCCGAGCGCGTCGGGAACACCGGATCCATCGCTGGCTGGCTGGGATGTTGAGGGAGGGAGGCGGGACTGACGCACGCGGCGATCAGGTGGGTGGTTTGTGCCTGCCGTTGTGTGTGCTGATCTCGCTGCAGCCTATTTCTTGAAGGGTGCTGGATGAGATGCACTTGCTGAGATATCACTTGCACTGTTTTTTTTTTGAATAAATTCGTGCTTTGTTTCGAAATCGAGCCTGACGTTGAGGAACACAACTAAAATTGTATTCGGGGTTTCCGTACACATAGTACAAGCAGTACAGATAGTAGGAAATATGTGAATACGGAGGTCGCGACGGAAAAGTGAAAGTCTGAGTTTGAAGGACGTACGATATCTTGGGTGTGGTTGGCCTTTGAACGAGGCATTTTCATGTCGGATAAAAGCAGTCCTAAAATCCCAGAAAAAATTGAGGAGGAGAGGCGAAGCTAGAAAAAGCGCCAGAAGTAAAGACTTGGCGGGAGGAGGCCGAGCATAAGTTAAAATGGGTGGACCGACGAAAACGGACACTTGAGATCACGACGAGTTGGCGAAAAATCACGGTAAGTTGGCGACAATCACGGCGAGTTGGCGACAATCACGGCGAGTTGGTGACCTGCGCCAAAAAAAACCTGGATCGAAAAACACGCCCAATAACTGAGGCACAACCGAAGGGTCTTGAACATATAAGGACTGATTCAATTTCACACTTGTGCTTCTCTACACAGTCAGGCAGTAAAAAAAATAGCGCACGAAATACAATACAACAGACTGTGCATATTCTAGCGACAGATCAATAGCTATGCGAGTCCAGCAAGGACTTCGACGTATGCTCCAACGGCGTTGATGTCCTTGCAGCAGCAGAGGATACCGCCCTTTGATTCGCTCTTCAAGTAGGCGGTGTGCGCTGAAACACTGCAGAGACCCAAGTCAGTTGCTGTGTGTTGAGGAAAAAGAGCAGCGCACCAGTCTTCCAAAACATCCCCGCAGTCCAACACATAAAACGGCCGCTCACCGGGCTTGAAGTGGAGAATTTCGCGGACTCTCGAGACGATGTCCCCGAACTGGTAGCGGAATGATACGCAGAGGCCCAGCTTCAAGGCGCGTTCGATATCCGATCTTGATTTCTTGGTGTTAGCTCGCAAGGCGCGGGAATGGTAGGGCAACTTACTTATCGCGGGTGATGTACGCAAGCTGGTCAGGCACGTCGGTGAAGCACCACCAGCAGGGGTGGCGCCAGCCTTGGTCCAGGTCCCAACCGTCCAGATCCTCACCGCTGGGGTCGTCGCTCGGGCCGGCGACGGCGTCCAGATCCTCACCGTTACCGTTGACGACGGTGAGATCGTTGCTCGGGCCAACGACGGCGATGAAGGGGGCATGGTTGGAAGGCGCAGCGCGAGCGAGCTTGCACGGCGGCCTTTTGGGAATGCAGAACATGTCGGTAAGGTAGGCGTCGAGGGATTCAGTGTTGTCATGCTTTTGGGCGTCGTCGGCGGTGCGCTGAGCAGCGTAGGCTACGGAGCTGATTGTGCTGGTTAGCTTAGTGTAGACGCAGCTGCATGGGCACGTACCTCTCTGTGAAGATCGCGAGAGGGCCGTCCCGCCCGTCAGCGGCTGTATAATACTTTTTGCGTCCGTCGCAGTTGTGAAACTTGTGGCCAAGAAACCCGTCGTGAGGGTAGATGTCGAAGCTGCACAGCTCATGTCCACGTAGCGGTTTCGCGGGTTTGTAGACGCCAGGATTGGTCAGGTCTGTGTGAGGGTTCGGTTGGGCCCAGAGATCCCTGGCGATGTGGCCGCTTCGCAGGTTGAGAGTGGGGAGAGCCGTCATTGAAGCGGTGGTGGTACTGAAACAAGCGCCGGTTTACTGCGGCCAAAAACGTGTGTGGAGGATCTTCTTTTCTTCTAGAGACGTCTGTGTTAATCCGAGAAAAACAGAGAAAAAAAAGGCGCACATTGGTCGAGACGCGGCATCCCTCAGGTTTGTAGCATAGCGCCTCCGTGGGCCTATGGTAAGACCCACGTATCGCGCCCTCGCCAGTCCCCGACGCGCCAGCGAGGAATGTGGTTGCTGACAGCACGGGATATGCGCGTGATCGTGGGAAAGGTCCGTGCGCGGGCCAAACAAGCGCAATGCCACGTCGCTCTTTTGCCTTCTACCCCCATTGTCCGCTCTCGCCCTCGTCCGCCTCCTCGCCCTCCTCGCCCGTATCTCGCCCTCCTCGCCCGTATCTCGCCCTCCTCGCCCGTATCTCATCCGTCCCCTTTGCCCACTCCCCTCTCCTTTGCCCTCTTTGCCATCTCGCCCTCTCTCCCCTTCCTTTCTTTTTCCTCGCCGTCCTTTTTTGTCCTCCCTCCTCCCTCTCGCACCTCCCCTTTTGTTCCCTAGGGTCCAAAAAGACCTAAGCACTTTCTTTCCTCGGGTCCCGCAAGACCTAAGCGCTTTTGTTCCTGGGTCCAAAAAGACCTATGCGCTTTCTTTCCCTGGGTCTCGAAAGACCTGGGCGCTTTTCCTTCCTGGGTCCTGGAAGACCTGTGTGCCTTCTCTCCTCGGGTCCTGTAAGACCTAAGTGTTACCTTTTCCGGGGTCCGCCAAGACCTACGCGCTTTCTATCCCCGGGTCCTCCAAGACCTGAGCGTCTTTGTCCCTGGGTCCTCCAAGACCTATGCGCTTTGTATCCCAGGGTCCTCCAAGACCTCAGCGTTTTTTGTCCCTGGGTCCTTCAAGACCTATGTGCTTTTCCCCGGGTCTTGCAAGACCTAGGCGCTCTACCTGGGTCCTGGAAGACCTATGTGCTTTTTCCAGACGTGTCCCCTTTTCCAGACGTGTCCCCTTTTCCTCTATACATTCCCCTTCGCAGCCTGAAGCACGCCGGATACGGAGGTCGTTGGAGCCTGAAGTACGCCAATTCCTTATCTCGTCTTGTACTTGCTAACATCGTTATGTTCTAGCTTATGCAACCCCGCAACACAACCGAATTCTGTGCTTTGAGCCTCGGTGCGTTGGTCGTGCCCCCTGCATCGCTGCGATACTGACTTCTCTGCCAGCGTTGCCTTAAGCATGTTATCTACGTTTGTTTCCGGTTTTTTTTGTACCGCTACATCACCGTCTCGTCGGACCCTTTTTTGTACTCTAGATCGTTTGTCTACATGTGTACCTACTTCGCTCGCTACTCGATGTAACAGTCTGCACTCAATCGACTTGGCTTTAGTCTTAGAAATGTGAAGTTTGACTTGAAAAAATTTGTTTGACTTGAAATGTGAAGCGTGAATGGGGCGTGGGAAAGGAAAGGTCCGTGCGGGACCGCCAACACCCCATTGCTTGTCGCCAACATGAAGTGATCGGGCTTGTCCGAATTGGTCGGACCTCTTGTTTTCAACACTTGGTGGACGCTGTATGCCAAGCCTTTTTGGACTATGCTTCTTCTGCATTGCACGCTGCTCCTCCAATTTTCCTGGCTTTTTCTGACCGGTTTTCGTCGACCTGAAGATGCTCATTCGAAGCATGAAGTACGCCACGACTTTCTGCTGCTTCTGACTCCGACTTCGACCATTTCTGCTGCTCTCTTTCTCTCCACCATTGTCTCTGCTCGCACTAGTTCCATGCCCGACGCCTCTACTGCACGCTGTAAGCCTACGAAAGCCAACCTGGAGGCCAAGCGCGAAGCTCAAGCTCGTTACAGAGCGCGGTAAGAACATCTTATATTCGCCAGCCAACTCGATTCCGACGCGTCCTCGTTGGACAGACACAAGGAGGAGCTACGGCGCAAGGCTCGCGAAAGCATGGCGCGACTCAGGGCAAATCTCAGCCCGCACGACTGCGCGCGGTATCGAAAGACGGCGCGCGAGGATGGGGCCCGCTACCGTGCCGATAACAGGGCACTGCTGGCGCAGAAGGAGGTTCTGCGCCGTGCCAGGTGCGTGTCCACTTACTGCCACCACTAACTCAGCTCAATACCTTGCAGGAAATCCATACCGAGGATCGGTTACGACGAATGGTGCGCCAAGTATGAAAAACGGCACAAGCGCCCCGTCCCCGTTGCCCTGCAAGCGCAGTTGGGTCCGCCAATGCCCTCGGAGGCCGATTCTCCAGTGTTTTTTGGCCCGACGACCCCCTCCATCCATTCGCGTTCGACCACAGCCCCAACGACGACCTCCGTTCGGTCGCGTTCGACCGAAGACGCGCCCACTGTCCCCACCCCGCCGGCTGCCCCCACCCCGCCACGTTTAGCACCAAGCTGGCGCCGCGGTTACGCCGGCTGCCCAGGAATGTGGGACGTCGGTCCTCCACCACCCGGCTGGGCGAATCACCCGTTACAGGTGCGTTTCACCCCCCTAGGCGTGTTCCCAGCGCTGAGTTGGACTCCATTAACAGCCGACGAAAGTGAGGGTCTCGAGCCTGCCCCCGAGCAGCCCCCCAAGCTCCAGCAGCGGATGGTCGGAGGACAGAGACGCGGCCCTCGACATGCGCAACGCGGCGTTGGTCGAGGTCGAGGACAGTCGGCGCCGAGAGGATGCTCGCAGAAAGGTAAACGCTTGGCTGCCCAAGACAAAAGTGAGATAGGCGAATCCGCACCATGTATCTGGACGAGGCAAAATTCCACTGAGGCTTTTTCTTCTTTCTCTCGAGACAGAACTGAATGCGATTGGACAAGCAAGTGAAATTCAAGAGGAGGTACGTATATCAAAATTTACAACCCTCTCAGCCGACCTTCTCCCCTCAACGGCTGGGAGCGAATTCAGCAAACGGCGGCACGCAATGGGGCGCAGACAACCCACCTCTAATCTTCTTCGTCGTCGCCGTCGTCTTCGTCGTCGCCGTCGAACCAGGTTTCCTGCGTCAGTGTGGTCGTGACCCAGCGGCGAAGGCGCTCTTGCTGGCGGGCGAGCCGACGCCCATGACGCAGCTTTTTCAGTGTGCAGTCGCACCGCGCCATCTTGTCACGCAGGCCGCGGCACGCGGCGTCGTGCGGAGGGAGTGGAGGGAGCGTGGATGTGCTGGCGGTGCTGGCGGCAATGGCGGCGGCTTCGTCCAACGCTTGGAAGCGCGAGATGACGGCCGCGGGGCTCAAGCTGTACTCAGCCAGTATAGCTTTCTTCTCTTCGAGATCACGCTCGCTGCTTCCGCCGCTGCTGCTGGAGCTTGTGCTGTAGTACTCCGACTCCGACTCCTCTTCCTCGCCTGAAAGGGAGACCAAGACGCGCCGGCAGTTGTCGAGGTTCGCCGTGGCGCGGGTGCGGGAGCGCGGGCTGCATCCGCGGAGTTTTTGGGCTGCTTCACGGAAGGCGCGGCGTGCGTTGAGGCGTAGTTCCTCCAGAGTCTGCTCGTCGCGTTGCTCCTCGTCGCGGAGCTGCTGTTCTCTGCGCTCTGGTGAGGGAGGCGACGCCGTGGCAGGACGCGGGGACTTACTCTGACTCCGACATGGGGCGATGTGGTGAAGACGTGGAGAGCGAGAGCGACTGAGATGGTGGTGGGGAAAAGGAGGAAGGATATGGAGCGGCGCCACATATGCCTTCGTGCTTCTCCCGTCAAATAACTTATTTGTTGGCTTAATTGTCTTATTTTCCGCTCCGCGCTTCTCCCTCCCTGTCAAATCAGACACAACGAACATGTAGCAATGCATAATCAAGATAGTTACAACAGAGATATAGAAAAATATCAAGTTAGACACAACGAACATGTAGCAATGCATAATCAAGAAAGTTACAACAAAGATACAGAAAAATATCAAGAAGTCCGTAATCGTCACAAGAAAAAAAGTCCGTGTAGGTCTACTGCTCGTCAACGTCGATCACGGTGCGCTCCCCGTCCGCCCCGATTTCTGCAACCTGGCGGCTGCTCACTACAATGAAGGAGCTTGTGCCGGGGCCGATGTCGGCGCATTGATTGTGCGGGCGATGGGCGACGTGCGCGTGCACGGTCCGAACCTTATTGCAGTCATGGCAGGCAACCATGCCAGCCATCACGGCGCGATAAACGTCGTCGGGAAGCCCGAGGACGGTGTCGAGGGCGCGAACCGCGATACCGAGCGCAGTGAGGAGCGTGAACTCGGCGTATACGGCCGTGGCGGGGCGGTTGGGACGAGGACCGACGGGGAAGGGCTGCGGCTCGAGGATTCTGCCATACGCTTGCGTACCGACGGGCGAGGCTGGATGTGACGGTGTAAATCAAGGTAGGAAAGAGAGAGACGGAAAGAACGCACTGATGCGCAAGGAGGGAACATTTCCACACCGATGGAAGTTGCCGTCCCTGGCGAGGTGCTGGTTGAGGGCCGGGGCGGTGAAGCGAAGTGAGCAGACGGGGCAGACGCGAAGATCGGTTAGGAAGTGAATATAGGTGGCGCTCGGGACCCCTTCGGTTGTCCCAAGGCGCATCAAAAACCTGGTGATAGAAGCGGGGCCGACGGGTCCCTCGGCGGCGAGGCGATTCGCGAGTCTTTCGCCGGAGCAATAAGGGAACAGGCGAGCAGGGAAATCGACGTCAAGGTAAACCGACGTGTTGGGTCCCTCGCGGAGCCAGAAGTGCCCGCCGTACTCCTCTACGAACGATCAGATTGGGGTCAAAGGGGAAGAAGGGACCGACGTACTCGTGTCTTGTTGGTTCGTAACTTGGGCGAGGAGCACTTGCATCAGAGGGGCGTCTTCGACGCGGTTCGCGTCCGCCTCAGCGTGGTTATACCGAGGGAGCTCCGGATGGGCGCTGAGGAACGCGGCGGAGGGGGCTGGGGGCGTGGGGTGATACAAGGGCGCGGCGCCATCGTCGTCGTCAGCAAGATTGATGACGAGGCGGGGCAGGGGCTGGGAGGGGCCGGCAACAGCGTTCCTGCCAACGCCGCGGGGACCAAGACCCTGTTTTTGTGTGGAATACTGGTAAGGCTTGTGGCGGCGCTGGTCTCGAGACGCGGGGCGGTAGCAGTCGAGCGGCGTCGAGGAAAAGAGGGGCTCGTCCTTGAACTCGTTTTTGATTACGCGGCGGCCTCCAGACGACGGAGTCGCGGGGGGGTAGCGGTCGAGGGGGGTCAAGGAAAAGAAGGGCTCGTCCTCGGCCTTGACCTCGTTCTTGACCTCGTTCTTGATGGTGGGCTTTGCGTCGATGAGTGAGCGCGGCTGGCGATCGCGCAGGACGACTGGAGGGACCATAAGCGGTCAGCAAAGGAAAATAAAGGAAAGGGAAGGGCAACGCACAGATGAAAGGGCAGGGATGAAATTGTGGGTCGACTTGTAAGTAGTAGGTCGCTATGCCGTCGCGCGTAACTTGGTGCGGGGTCATCCGGCACTCGACTGCAGTTCGGTCTGGGTTCCCGAAATGCGGACATTCGGGGAGGAGCGAGTGAGGGACGTAGCGAAAACCCGAGGGCGCCCGGAATTTTTCTTCCCGTGTCGTCGTGCTAGAAGGACTACAGTTGGAAGGACAAGGTCAATGGGACGAGGGGTGAAAGGTTAAGAAAGACGAAGACTTACTACGCGCAAGGGATAAATTCCATGCGTTGCCGGTCCCAAGTGTACAGGCATTGGTTTCGATTGGCGGAAGCGACGAGTCGCTGGGCGGCGTTCAATACAGCGGGGGCGGGGTCATGGGCCTCGATAGTTGCAAAGGTTGTCTTGGGGCGTTCGGTGTGGATGTGGAGGGGGCCGTCATCGACCGCGTTGCTGAGCCAGATAGCATTCTGCTCGGCAAGAGCTTGGGCGCTGGGTTGCGGGGCGCGAGCGAGCTTCTTCTTGGCCATGAGTGAGGGGAAGAGTGGGGTGCGGAGTCGGAAGATTGGGCAAAAGGGACGACTGGAAACGACTGGAAACGAGTTGATAAAGGGCGAGGTTTTTTTTGAAGTCCCAGCGGCGCTTTGACGCGTCCGCGGGCTTCAACCAGTCCCGTGTTGCTCTCGGCGGTGACGGCGACCTTCAAATTCACATTGAAAACGGCGAAGACGCGTCGAAGCCCCCTGGAGGAAGCGTCGTGGGGAGTTGACCATCCAACCGCGTCGCTAGATCAAAGAAGGCGTGGTGGTTGGCTGAGTCCAGAGCGTGTGGTGGTTGGCGTACGACGTCAGCCGTGGCGACGAGAGAAGGCACGGGGCCGAGGGCGCGACAGCGGTGGACAAGTGTTCGAGAAACGAGGCAGGAAATGAACAGCAAAAGGTAACAGAAGCGCTGTGACAGCATAACGCGGAAAGTCCCGAGGAAATGATCCCATCGCATGAGCACGAGATCCGTGTTCGGACGGAATCGGAAGGGGTCTAGGTCTGTGGTCCACGGAATTTTAATTTGGGCCCCGGAGAACCCCGAAACGTAAGAATTACATAATAGTCAACTTCCTTTTGTACGTTTTGGAACCTCACCGCCGCCGCTCTTCTTCAATCAAGAACCGCTGTCGGGCATAATCAACCATCGACTCACTCAGTTGGCATAACATCACGTAACTCATCTCTTCCCGAACCACCATGATCCAAACGATTGCGGTCGCTGTGGGTCGCCACCTTGCCGAATCACTTAGCGGACCCGGCGGTCTTTCGCCTCCTCATCCCCAACGCGTACACCGTCGTGAAGAGTTCCGATAGTATTGAGTGATGATCAATCGCCACCGTGCTGGCAAGGGTACTCAAGATTGTGCACAATAGAGAAAATTCTTCCGAGGCGCAAGCTAGATCAGCTTGCGAAAAGTCGTGCCTCGGCCCCCTCTCGCTTTTTTCCATCCCTCACGCTGTGTCACCTTGCCTTTCCTGGGCGACTTGGACTCATGAAACATATTCCTGAACACTTGCACCACAAATCGGCCTGCGTGTTCCAATATCCCGACGCGGCCTTTCCCACGGCCGGGGCACTCTCTTCCTGATCACTGTTGATCGTAATACGCTAACATCACGCACGCGCCCATGTGATGGGTTCAGCAACTCGCGGTCGCACAATTGAACTAGGGTGAACTCCCACAATACTAGACTCGAACCAGTAGTTATTCCTAACATTGATGATAATCGATCAATGCGGTAGCTGAATAACGACTGGAAGCTAATCACCGGCGGCTTAGTGACACGGAGTTTGCCGAAAATCATTTCTGGACTTCGCCAATATTTCGAGAGTGTTTTGCACAAGTATTTTGTTTCGTAAATCCTAAGAGACAGTTTTGTAGCCCTTGAAACTCTAAGACTCGCTACGCTCTCCGAATTTTAATAGTGTATGAGACGATCTTTTAATATCCATTTTACTAAACACCGTCCATTTAGGGGCTCTTTCCAAGCCTTCACCGCAACTCGCTGGAATGGGCTACAAACGCGCTCAAGCCTCGTCTGACTGCGACCCCTCATACGAGCCACCTCCAAAGCGACCGCGTAAGGCTCCAGTTCTGCCGCCAAGCTCTCCGCCGCCGCCGCTTAGCTCAGACGATGAGATCGAAGTGGAGCCGTCTTCCCGACCGCAGACACCGAATTTTGAGGGCTCGACAGCGAGTACAGAAGGTCCAGACCGGCTCCCAGCCCTCTTCCCATCACCCAGCCTCGTTGCGTCGGGCAGCCGTCAGGATCTCGGGCTGCAGACACCGAATCATGGCGGCACACAGCGCGGGGAATCATTGGGCCCAATTGTGTCGTCTCCCCTCTCTGTGCTCGATGTTACACCGCTGAAGCGGAAGGCCATACGAGGCCGACCTCCACAAACACCTCACACTCGGAGTCTCAAGAGCACTGCACGCAAACTGCGCAAATTCACCTCCAGTCCCGACAAGCAACGGCGGTATCAAGCAGTGATGGAGTCTCTCGAGGCGAAATCGTCTGGACGCTCCGCGGCAAAGGAGAGGCTAGCCAAGGAGCGTGCAGAGGCAAAGGCACGGGAAAGGAAGCGTGCAGCAGAAGAAGCGGCAAAGGAAGCTGCAGAAAAGCAAGCGGCCGTCGACGCTGAGAACACCCGGCGAGCACAGGAGGTCCTCAGACTGCTTACAGTCAGTGAGGCCGATGGAGGCTTCAACTTCAGTAGCCTGGAGGAATTTTTCGACGCGCTTTGGCGCAAGGGTGGGGACGCCACGACTTCCTCGTTGATTACAAAATATGTTCAGAGGCACGGCTCTGAACATGTGAAGGCAATGTTCAAGCGGTCCACGGAGGCGAAGGAGGAGTATATTTCGGATGCGCTGGCCGAGATATTCCAGCAGGAGGGCCGGGCGATACAAGCTATTTTGACTCGGGACTCGACGACAACGGTGACCGACCTCTTGAAAGAATTTTCCATGGATCAGCTTGCCGCAGAAATACAGGCAAAAGCACCACATCTGTGGGCCGCTTTGGCCGTCCTTGCTGACCCCGACCAGTCCACAAGGAGGGACGCCGATGGTGAAACCCAACGGCACAAAGGCCTCGTGCGTTGTCCGCTGAATTTCACACTCAAACTTCTCTTACAAAATCACTAGGTCTTCACAACCATCTGTGCACTCATTAGTGTCCTTCGCTCTCAGAAGGCCAATAATTTCCAGCTTGTCATCGGCCTCTTCCTCCTTGGCTCCGGTGCCTCAAAGCGAGAGATTGAAGTCCTCGCCCATGCAGGGCTTTCAGTATCCTATACGACAATCATAAGGCACGTCAAAAAATTGTCGAAAGAGGGAATGGCAAAGATACACGAACTTGTCAAATCGTGTATGGTCCAGATCGTCTGGGACAACCTGAACATCGCGTTCAAAGTCGCGGCCGAACGCCTTGCCGCCAAAAGTCATTTCGATAACGGCACGACATCTACCGTGATCCCGGTCTTCGACCCTTCCACCGGTACCGATGCTCTTCACGGGACTTTGCCTCTCGAGATGAAGCCTCCGCGTGAACGCACCCTTCCTGTCCTTGACTGGACTCCCGAAGATGTCCTTCCTTCACCCGAAAGCGCCGCGCAACTATCAGAAAGCTGCTTCTGGCAATTCAAGCGCATGGCCTTGGAGCGCATACCTGGCTTGTCCGACGAATTGAAATGCAGCCTTGGGGATTGTCCGGTAGTTAACCAGATTCCCCTGCATCAAACTCACCAATATCCGCTCCCTGCGCTGAAGGAAGACGAGTCAACGCTCGACGGGACACTAGAAGTGTATATTAAAATTCTGCGCAGCATGGGAATGGACGACGAACTACTGAAGACGCATGGCTTGATGTTTGACGACGGAGATTTGTTGACTGATTCGTTGAAAGAGAAGGTGTGTTTGCCCAATCGCTTCGGAGTATGTAGTGCTCACAAGTGTTCTAGATTGAGTCGGCACGGAGAAACAGCACCGCTCCAATCGCCGGTATGCGAGCGTCCGTCCGGCGATGGGGTTTGTTCCATGCTCAAATGGCTGGCGGTCGGCTGACCATCAACGAGCACTGGGGCTCTCCGAACTCACTGTGGGCCGGCGGGCTCTGGTGGGAACACAACAAACTCCTTAACCGAAAGCCGTTAGCCGCGGGATGGGGAGGGAAAAAAGCCACAGAATGGAAGCCAGCCCATGAGCTTATTCACATCTCCCTCCCTGCGCACATTGTTGATGGCTTCAGGATCCACTGCGGGAACAACAACCTGTCGGAATGGGCCAAATCCGCTACGGTCGCTGATTTCGACTTGGTCGCCAAGACAGTCTTTGACAAGTTGTTCTCGACCGCAGCCCTCAGCAAGCTTCGCGCGCAACGTGTCCGAGATATCACCCTCGAAAACGCGATTCTTTTTAATCGGGACGCATTGTTTTATGTCGAGTTTACCCGCGCCATCAAGCAGGGGGATATTGGACGTGTTCTCAATGTGTTGGCGATATGGATGGTGATGATGCGGTCCCCGAAGACGATGCCGCGATATGCTGATGCGATATTTGAGACGCTGGTGAGGATCCGAAAATTCCCTCCCAAGCTTCGGTAAGCGCTGTTTCCTCAATTGTGTGGCTGGCACTGAACTTTTGGTCAGGGAGTTATATCTTGCTAACTGGCTGGTCAATCTCACCGGGCGCCTTCTCGGTTTTAAGCCCGTGGATCTCCTGCAAGAGCACCAGAACTTCTGGGCGAAGATCATCTATAATGCAAAAGGCTCAAACAAGAGCTGGGAGTGGCTTTCCATGATCACCGTCTGCATATTTACCTTGCGCGATGCCATGCGAACCGTCCAGACGGCCTTCAAAATTCCCGCGTACGGCGAGAAACACAAAACACCTCCGATTGATGACGAGGTGGCGCTGATTGCCCAGGCGCTCGCGGACAACTCTATTCAGTCGTACATTGCGCATCGTCCAGCAAACGATCATATCACCCCTGTGCGCGACCTGATCAAGGAGGGAGCTGTGTATGCCAACAGCCGCAAGGCTTTCTGGCGATTCACACGGGACACTCGCAAACCAGAGCGGCGGGGATTTGATAGGGAAGAGGATGATATGCAGAACGAGCCGGAGGATGATGATGAAGGGGAGAGGGAGATAGATGCAAACGAGATTTACGACCCAACGGAGGACGACTTGAGGGTGGATGACGAAGAATTCCTGATGGAGCCAACAGACCTGTTGGCAGCCGCCACAGATCTTCTGGAGAGCGAGCTTATGAACGATGATACCGCAGAATAGATAGATTTGGTTATTTATTAATTGACGTGCGGTAATAATTGGTCTACTGGAGGAGGTGTAGGTGACGAAGCACGGGATGGCATGTCCTCTGAGGCATATATGTAAGTACATGTTGCCGCGACTCAGAAAGAAACACACCTGGAAGATGTTCGCGGCCGGGGATATTGTGGAGGTGGCTCAGCATGTACAAGCTTCGGTCAAATACCTTTTGCAGACGGTTAGCATCCTCGAACACCTCCGAGCCATCCCTGTTGTATTGACGGGCATTGTCGAACATCAGATGCCATGCAGCGCGGTACTCCGCAAGGCTCGTGTAATGTGTAGCTTTCTTCGATAACTTACTGATCATCGACATCGAGATCGGCTCTTTTATGAGGACCTGATAGTCGGGGAAGAACTGGCAACAGAATTAATGGGAAATGGATCGATGAAAGCGAGGTATACGGATATACGCACATCAGCCCGGGGTAACCTGAGGAAAAGCTGGCATATTCGTCGGGGCTTTCTTGGATTTTTACGCTTGCGGCCAGTTGCTTCGGGCACAGGCTCCTCTTCAGAGTATACGGCGTTGTAACAGCCGTCGAAGACTTGTATCAGGCGAGATCGGAGCTCCCGGAAAGCCGCAGCATCGAGGATTTTTTGCTGTTTCTGGGTAGCTTCAGCTTCACGGGCAGCCTTCGCCGGATCTGGAAAGTTCACGACGACGGCTTGGATTGCATCGACGATCTGAGCACCATACGTTGATGCGTGGACCCAACGGACTTGCTGCTGAAGAGTGTCGATGGAAGTAACGAGACGAGCTCGCTTTGCCAGCACGTCGAGAACGTCATCGGCCATAATGGCATTTCCGGTGAGAAAATGATTGTTCGGGTATTTGGCCGCGGCGAGCTTGTCCCGGACTTTGTCCAGCTTCGTTCTTACTGCGGCCTCCAGCTCTGGAGAACTCGTTTTCTTGCGCCCTCCCTTTAGCTGCGGTCCACCGACAAGAGCAATGGTTTCCACCTCAAAAAGTTCTGGATGGCAATTGTCGCAGCAAGGGGCTTCAGGACCTGGATGGGCGAGATGATCTGTGAGCCAATTAGT
Source organism: Mycena vitilis (assembly GCA_029203975.1). Lineage (NCBI taxonomy): Eukaryota > Fungi > Basidiomycota > Agaricomycetes > Agaricales > Mycenaceae > Mycena > Mycena vitilis. The sequence goes on from JARGYF010000071.1 coordinate 238,804, forward strand.
GAGGCTGCGTGTGCAAAAACGGGCGTGAAACCTTTATATCTGTTGCCAAAGAATTCGTCCCACACTACCTTCCGACATTTCTCAGTGGTGATGTATTCCAAGAGAAACAGCATGTCGCGCCATTCCGCAGGGGACAAAGCTTTTCTCTTCCCCTTTCCCTTGTGCCGCCGTTTCACAGGCACCGGAGGACCCTCTTCCTCGTCGTCCGAACTGTCCAGAGCAGCATCCCTGTCCGCTGGCTCCCCTTCGTTGTTCTCATCCTCCGACGTTGCTGGCCTTTCCTCTGCTGCTTCCTGCTCCGCGCGCATCATCTCTAGCTCCGCGCAGCACCGGGTATACATCGCCTTTGTGATGAAGAGCACACCTTCACCTCGTTGTGTTAGATCGCGGACACAGCGGCCAAGCTTTTGGACAAGGGAAAGAAATGTCCGGGGCTTCATCCACAGAAAAACCCGCATGATTGTTCGGAAATCTATGCCCTGCTCGACGGTCAGTATGGGCTCGTCTATTACTAAAACAACTCACCAATCCCAGCGCATCCGTAGCGGAAACGCCTCTCAGCTCGCCGCTCTGTATGCGCTCGTAGATGCTCTCTTTGCGGGCTTCGTCTATGTGCCGGTGGTAGAACTCGAATGCTGTCTTCCCGTCGATGCATGGTGGTGAGTTGTCTCGGAGAAAATCCTGTATCTTCTCGACGTGCTGACGCTCATTGGCATACAGCAAAGTCTGGGGAAAATCCTCGGGACCTTCCACGTCCTCGCTGAAGAGTAGAAGAAGATCCGCAAAGGACTCCGGTTCCTGCTGGAGAATGCGCACTGCGAGGGAGATGTTTGGCTTCCGATTGGACACCTGGATGCGCGCCGAGTCCTTCGGCAATCCGAGGTTGTCCAGAATCGCTTGTATGACATCGCGCGGTGCCGTGGCAGTCGCACCGAGTACTGGGAGCGATGTGGGCAGGCGCGCCATTAGCTTCACAATCTGTGCATATTCGGGGCGAAAATCGTCGGTCCCCCATTCACAAATGCAATGCAGCTCGTCGATTACAAGGCAGATTATGTTTTGGGTGAATGAAATCTGGTTCAAGACGTGCTCGTGGAATAGAGTGCTGAGGGCCATTTCCGGTCCTACAAAGCCCACTCGAAACTTATTCTGGCCCAAAGCCTGGCAGGTAAGCATTAAAATGAGCCAAGCAGATGCATGTGTATTCGATAGCTCACAATTAAAGACTCTTTGAGATTTGTGCTCGCGCCGGTGATAGATACCGCGGGGATTCCTTTCTCATTCAAAGTACGGGCCTGGGACTGGAGCAGCGCAACGAGAGGTCCGATAACAAGGACTATCTTTTTGGAGTCGTCGTCCATGCGCCCCGGCTGCCAGTGGTAGAACAGTGCATACCAGAATGCAATTGTCTTGCCTCCGCCAGTCGGGACATCCAGGAGAGTGGTGATACCTTTCAGAATGTTCTGGCCGGTGTTCACTTGATGCGGGTAGAGCGAGGGGAGTCCGAATACATCACAGAGGGTTTGGGCGGTGAGTTTGAGCCTCTCCGGGTCCAGCACATCGACGGGAGTGAAAGGCATGAGTGAACCCCTATATTCTCGGCTCAGGAAAGATTCATCCACAGTAGGATCAGTTCTTCTGTTATTAAAATTCGGAGAACGTAGCAAGTCTTAGAATTTCAAGGGCTACAAAACTGTCTCTTAGGATTTACGAAAGAAAATAGTTGTGCAAAACACTATCGAAATTTTGACCAAGTCCAGAAATGATTTTCGGCAAATTCCGTGTCACTAAGCCGCCGGTGATTAAACACCAGTCCCTCCGGTATACTTGATCAAACGACTGTCTTTGATCTTTTACTCCTGGGACTGGTTCGAGTCTACCACAATACCGCTTCTTTCCGTCACTGACCTCCTCGGCGAGTTCCAGGTGTCCAACGATGGAAACACGTGAAAGCTTCAGATCCGTCCCATTCTGCAGTACTAGTAAATATTGCAAGATTTTACCCATCACGGAGAACAAAGCCCTCAGGGAAAGCACATTTTGTGCACATCGGCGTGGAAGCAACTCGCTCCTCCGATTATGCTCAATTCCAATGTCGTGAAGAACCCTTTACCGGCGCTTTCCTGTGCTTGCTCTGCTGACCGTTGCACAGCAGACTCAAATCACTGAATCTGATGGAAGTCGAAGTGCTATTCTACTAGACTGGGAAGCGGAGCATAGGGAGGTATATCAGGCGCTCGCTGACCTTTCCGCTGCTCAACCACCTTTCAGTCACAGATATACATTTCAGCCTTCAAAGCTGGCGCTTCGACACCCACCGTAACCGTAAGGCTTTCTGCATTTGATTCCGATCGAGAAATCATATCCCGATCGTAGACTGACGAACTGGTATATTACTACCGTCCGACCCCGAAATCCGCGCCGTGCACGGACACCATCGCGTCCCAACCGACCGGCTTCGACTACGACGCCGACTCGGTGTTCGTCATCGCGATGCTCAAGAGTGTGGGCACAGTCACCGTCACGTATGTATCTGCGTGGCTGCAATATCATTTCCAGGCTGAAAGTGATCAAGGTCCGGCTCAAATGCGCCGGTACAGTTCCAACTCGGCGCGGGTATTCACACCGTCGCGGCGCCAATGGGGCTTGGAACACAGCAGTTTGCGCTCTCAAGCTCTACGGCAAATTTGAGTGGTGCAGGAGGGGGGCAGATCACCGATGTTTGCAGTGTGTATAATTTCAACGCGTATGTTGGCAAGGTTGCAGCGTAAATTAGCCGCTTATGCAGTATATCTGTATCATCTCTGTATAACCTGGTCATGAACGAACCTTGTTACGAGGACGAACAGAATTGCCAACACAATGATTGCATAGATGCGAGAAACAAGCTCACTTCGAAATAACTAAAACGTCACCGGGATTCACGCTAGCCCCTTCCCGGATCCCCTGGCCGAAGCCGACCACAGTTCTATCGACATTCCTGTCCCCCGCCTTTACCGGGATTTCAGTTTTCATGGCCTCCAAAATAACGACCGTCATGTCGCCCGATATGATAATATCGCCGGGTCTGCAGCATATCTTCCATACAGTACCGTACATCGGAGAGGTGATTTGCGCACCGCCCTCAACTGCTACGAGTGTCAACCTACAGAAAGTTGAGAAACACATCACGGAAACTCACCCTCTTCAGTTGAGTCGTCGCCACCGTGAGTTTGCTTCTCTGCCTCCCATTGGGCGAGTAATTCCTTTTCCCTATCGGACGCCTAGTCAGCGAGGAACTGATGTGCTGCCAGGTGCACTGACTTTATCTCCTGTTCCTCAACCCCACGTCGCTGTTTCGCCTCGAATACGGCAACCTCGTCGGCAATTGATGCGGTAAAGGCAGAATAATCCGCCATCGAGAAAATAGTTTCCTCAACCTGACAGCAGTCAATTCATGCGAATTTGGTTGAATCAGCTCACTGCACTTCAAATGCATAACGTCCTGAATCAAACTCGATTTCGATCTGGATACGGCATTAGTTTAGATAACCTACCAAGCGGTAGAAATACTGGACTTCGAGAAGCTGAGACTCGGTAACAGGTTCAAAACGGACCTGTTTGCTCAAAGGGGTCAGATCACTTAGATTCAGCAAAATTCGGGAAGTTGTACCTGATCAAAGGGCTGCAATAACCATGGGCGGTCCGGAGTAAAATCCACTCCTTTTCCCCATTGCTGCCACGCAGGGAGGGTACGGCCATACATCATGTAACCGCCCGGGCTGACAATAGGATATATAGCGGCTACCACCCCGGCAATTCCCACCGCGCCCTATCCAGCTTGAGGAGAAAGCCTGATCATGAGAAGAGTGCCGTACCCTAGGCGTATATGTTCTGGATGGGTTCATCTTTTGAGCCACCAGGCGGCATCTGGGATCTATCTAGACAATTTCAGTGCATTTCCCTGTGGACGTGATACCAACTTACAGGGACAAGAAAGGGGCAAGCCAGATAAAACCCGACGCCGAATACAAGCTGAAGAGGATAACGTCAGGTTTCCGCCAGCGATACGAGGAATAGAATACCCAGTCAGAGGCCACCAGTTTAGCCAACACAGCCTCTGAGCTGTGGAACCCGTTGTTGCGTGCCAAGTAATCAACATTGCTGGGAAGATAGACAGCTTTATTGCGGATAGAGCTCATATATCGGACCAGAGCATCAAGGGACCACCGGTCATCCAACACTATGGGGAATGTAAGCCGTCGGCCCGGGAAAGTCATTTCATCCATGGACTTGGGGATGGCTCTGAGCGCATCCATGATCGCGGCGAGAACGTCAGATTGTGAAACGATGAATGGGTCGAAATGGAGCTGAAAGTCCGTCCTCATTATCACAGTGCTGGTTGCATTTGAATTATTGACCAACCATGGTTGAACGAATGCATGGGCTAAATGCTTCGAGCCCCGGGATACTTCGATGTTTCAATATTGTTTCGAGTGCGTGCACACGCACACGGAGGGTAAAATCGAGTTTCATCTCGCCGTACTCGACGAGAATCGCCGAATCGCCCGCCTGATACCATTGAGTGTGGAGAATGATTATATTACGAAAACTTACTTGACGGAGGACAACGACCGGACTGAACTCAAGGCTCGGGACAACCATCAACTTGGGGTCTTGCGGATTGTCCGCCAGAATGGAGTTAAGCTGCACTGCGCCGTCACTCCTAGCTGGGTTTTGAATATGTTCCAGCCAAGTTTTGTTGCGGTTATGCAAAGCTATGGCATAATCCCAAGGAATTCGTCGGAACTCGACGGTACAGCCCGCGCTCAATTGGCCGACCTTCCACCTGTAATCGCAGGTCAAACCAGACTCCGCAATGTCGTAGCGACGACTCACAGTTCGGCAGACGCAACGGTACAGAAGCAGAGATACCCGCCCATGTCCGGGGCTTCATTCGTCAATATAACGGGCGTGTCTCCATTCACATTTATTGTACCCAGTGCGTACCCGTTGTCCAGGATGTTAGAAGGGTGAGAACCGCCAGCCCCACCGTTCTCTCTAGCCCACAAAATTTTGCCGGGGCTGTCTAGTCTAATTCCAAGCCGGTTGCTTGAGGGGCTTATCCGCCATCGCGTCGCATAGAATCTGGAAATCCCAGCGGAGGTGACAAACACCTCGTCATCGTGTGGCCCCGCCAGTACATGGACAACCAGGTGAGATGGGTATGTCGGGATAAATTGGGAGGGGACGGATCGTGGGGAGGTGAAATCATCGTCGGTTGGTTGACATCCTTTTGCGAGGCCAATCTCATCCTCAGCAATCAGCGCCCGACCCTAGCAAACCGAATAAATATTACTGCATAATGATAATGGTTACCGCGTACTTGAAATCCGCCGAGTCCCACTGAGGTTGATTTTGACCCAAGATACTCCGGAATGAGAGGGAATCCACCGCGAACGGCGAGGTATGTTCGAAGTCCGGGGCTGTCCCCATGCTTTGCTGACAGGGATAGTTTTGCGCCGGCTGGCACTATGATACTGCCCCACATCCGCGTCTCCTGGTCATCAAGCTTGACGTGGACATCTTTACCTGTCACGGCGACCACAGCGGAGACCTGGAATCGAAAGGTGGCACTGGCCCCGGGGAGAACGATCATCTCCAGACCTTCCATACCTGAGGAATTGCTGGTTAGAATATTAGCAGCGCGGAACGCCATAGAATCCATGGGACCGCTGCAAGGGATACCCATTCGCGTCTTGCGGCCCGGGAAGTCTTGGATGGTCATATCCACTGCAGCGGACAGAATGGTCATCGAGCTGCGGATATTATTATGTGTCAGTCTCATGTGGACGGATTGAGGTACATACCACGGACAATACTCGAAGGAGTTCAGAAACTTAGTGGTAGTGTCTCCGGCTTGAAATGTTTGGCTATCTAGGATCGCTTTCAGGTATTCAATATTGTTTGTTGCGCCCCGAATGTGGGTTTCTTCAAGTACTCTTTGAAGCCGCGAGAGAACCGCATGCCGACTTGGTCCTGACACAACGAGTTTCGCAAGAAGGGGATCAAAGTACGGTGTTATGGCTGTTCCCGTCGAGATCTAGATAAACGAAGTAAGTATCAGCCTCGCTAGAAAGGATGCCAAGGCGGACAACTAACCCATGTCTCGACGCGCAGCCATTGGTATTTTGCCATGGGGATGTCAACATGCTGCAGCACTCCCGGGCAGGGACGGAATCCCGCAGCAGGATTTTCGGCGTAGACCCGGACCTCCATGGCATAATTTGAACCCAGTGCAAGGCCCTCCTCGAGCATGGCATTGTACGTGGCTTGCCTCATTTCAAATGACTCCGGTTCGAGTCCGGAAAGCCCATTGGACATGGCTATTCCTTGTTGAACCATCATCTTGACGAGGTCAAGCCCGGGATAAACGGCCTCCGTGATCGGATGCTCAACCTATCAGAGAGCGTTAGCAGAGTTTCGAGTGGTTATAAAATACGCACTTGGATGCGGGTGTTCATCTCGAGGAAGAAAAATTCGCCAGTGTCATTATCAACCAGGAATTCGACCGTTCCTATGCACAGTTTCATTGCTCTCGTTGCAAGTTCCCTCGCAGGAGGATGACATACCTGCAGAACTGTATCTAACAAACGACCCCAGCCGAGTCGCGGCTTCACACATCCGGGCCCGCAACTCTGCGACCTGGATCAATGGAAGAACACGGGACGCTCAATCGACTTGCCTGGCCGCGTGATTAAGAACGGGCTTGGAGTCTCTTCAATAATTTTCTGGTGCCTACGCTGAATGCTGCATTCACGTTCGCCCATGCAAACAATGTCCCCTTGCCCATTGCCAAAAATCTACACAGTGGGTCATTCTCTCTGGGAAATCGAACGGCTGTCAACAAACGTACTTGGATTTCAATATGTCTTGCTGAAGGAAAATAGCGCTCGAGAAATACGCCGCTATTGTGGAACAACGCCTAATCGCGGGTAAGCGTGAAATCCAACAGAACGTCAAAACAAACCTCAGCGCGCTGTGTGACACTTGCGAATCCATCGGTCAGTGCCTTTTCATCCGCACATATCATCATTCCCATTCCTCCGCCGCCCGCGCTCGCCTTGAGCATGACTGGGTATCCAATGCAAGCGGCGATCCGTACAGCAGCTACAGCGTCCAGGACCAGCCCCGTAGAGCCAGGCACGCAAACCACTCCAGCCTCCATCGCAACATCGCGCGCAAGGTGCTTCAAGCCCATCGTTCTGATGACCTCCGGTGTCGGGCCAAGCCAGATGATGCCCGCTTCCAGGACAGCTTGCGCGAAGGCAGCGTCCTCCGCAAGGAATCCATATCCCGGATGGAGCATCGTCGCAGCGCGCTCTTTGCAAACGGTGATTACTCGTGCACCGGAGAGATAGACCTGTGCCTCCGATTCCGTCTCACATTGTGGTGCGAGGAAGATGGCTTCGTCTGCGAGAGTAACGTGCGGGGACAGCGCATCCGAGGACGTGTAGATCGCGACGGTGGCGAGTCCTTCAGCTTTAGCCGTGCCGATAATCCGGAGCGCAATTTCGCCGCGGTTGGCGACGAGCAGTTTGTGCATGGCGAGGAGGGGAGCGAGAACGCGGATGTGACACCGTGTGTGCGAATTCAGAAGAGAAGCCTCAAACCTCGACCACCTGACTGGTAGAGGAGATAAGAAACGGCGGGTGGGAAGAGCGTACACGATTCGGAAGGATATCAACCCGAAGTATCATTGCTGTGCGATGGCGTAGAGCATAATTGAGTCTGAGCATGCGTACAGTTCACACGATTCAAGTATAGCCTGCGCGCTTGTTACTCTCGTCAACCAAAGATTTCACTAGCTGCGCAATATCAACAGCTCCCTATTAAACAAGCTCTATTACGCTGTGCGTCTGTGATAAGAAAAAGGGAGACGTACAGGCGTATCCGAGTGGCAGCAAATCGAAACTTCATTGACGTTATCGCCCAGCGGGAGGAACTCATTAGTGTCGGTGGTCACTTGGCCATGTTGTAGAAGCTGGTTGACCTGAACCATTGATTCGTCATTATGACCTGTACCGTGCGGGAATGGACGAGGTTACCCGGGTTCGGATTACATCCGCTGAGACCGATTTGTGAACCCTTTTAATGTGTGGGCCACGGCGCTCAAAACGCGAGTGAAAGGGACGCACTTGGTGATAAGCAGCTTGCCGCTGGCGTCATAATCAAGGTCCGCAAACCATTCTGTCCGTAGATGTTGAACCAAACTGAGGCCTGAGCATGAACACTATTACCTGCGATGAATGGAACACCCGCTTCCTCACACGCTACTTGATGGGCCGTGCCAGCCAAGCCAACGAAAGCGACTTTGTGGTCATGAGTGGAAAAGGCTTGAGTTGCAGCGACGGCAGCGTGCGCAAGAGGAAGCGAGCGAGCGGTTTGGCCGTATACCGCCCCCTTGGACGCACTGTGAGGTTTCGAACCGCGGCGAGGAAGCGTACTCACATGGGGTTTGACCTGTGAAATCTCAGCCTAGAAGATGGCTACAATTATGGACGGCGTACGTGGTTCAATGGGAGCCCATGGAATTTGAGGAAGCCCGTGAGGGCGCCGATTTGGTACACGAAGCAGGAGGTTAGCTCTTCCTGGGGAGCCAGTGAGTTGGTTGAAGCAGTATGCAGAGCATGTAACGCCGCACCGGTTCCATTGCCATCTCACGGCGCCCGAACCCTTGCCGGTCGGGGAGCGAGGGGTGAGCACCGACTGCGACGCCGTGTAGCTTGGCGTGTGCGACGGTGGCATTCATAATGTCGAAGTCGCTTGCGTGGAAGCCGCAAGCAATATTCGCGAGGTGGATGGTCTTCATCAGCGCCTCGTCGTCTGCCTGGGCAAACGGCAAACATATTTTACTACTCATTCCTCAACACAAAATGGCGGGCTCACAATCGTGTACAACGAGAACCCCTTCGCGGTATTAGCCGAAGATTTGACTTTAAAACGGAGACGCACCTCCCCTAGATCACAATTCACGGTCGCTTTCAGTGGTGCCATGGCGGTTGCTGATAAGGTCTGCGGGGAAAGAAGGAAGCTCGGTGAGTCATGTGCCCCGCTGCCGTGGGAGGTACAGCGCTATAAGTACGAGGCGGGGATCAGTTGAAGTTCAAATAAAAATGGATTTGTCGGTGTCCCTCCAGTGTCAGGCCTGTCAGGAGCGGAACGAAAGAGTGCCCTGTCCGGCTCGCAAAACGGTGTCGAATCTTCGATTAGCAAATTCGAAGGCCTGCTTCCGCAACAGGAGGAAAGCTAGAGCGTCGTAGTTTCGTTTCATACATTAAGGAGCTGAGAGTACAAGCTTGCAAGGCAAAAGAACGGGGTCGATGTGGTGGTGGTGGAAGAAGACAAGAAGAGGAATTAGAATTTGAAATCTACCCGGAATGTTCCGATCATGACACGTGCGCATCACGTTTGTTTTCCTGCGTCAGCCTCAAGTCAGCCTGCATCTTGCTCTCTCCACTCATCCACCGCACTACCCTCGCCAATTTCGAAGTTTTGTGTCGAACTTGACGGCCCTGGCCGGAGCTCCCTCAAACTTTCGACCTTCTTCATGACACGGTTGTGACTGCGAGCTTGCTGCGAGCCCTTGGCGATATCCAGTCTTGGGCTACTGTGTACATTCTGCGTTCGAACTGTATATCTCATGAATATAATCTATCTGGAGTTGAAGAGTCGAATACTCCGGCACCGAGGTGCGCTTGGCCGAAAACTCGGATGCAGCAAATTTTGTGTGTGTATCTTCCTGAATACTCGCCCAATGTAATTGCGCTGCTCTGAACTTTCTTACAAGGTTTCTCACATAGGTCGCCTGGGACGAAGTAGACCGTGAAATCCTGTCCGACACTGCCCGCCGCCGCTGCTTGCGCCTGCACATTCGCTCCCAGCACAACCGGCCCCGCCACGGAATACTCGTCGCATTCGCCCAACTTGTGCCCACAGGCTCTCTGAACGTAGAGTTAAGCCCCGCGCGCCAGAATGCCGGCCCCCCATTGAAGGCACCTAGCACGGTCTCGAAATGTCGGCCTGTCAGACAAGATGCACGTTCTTGAGGACCTACCAGATTCGCAGCGATGGAAGCGTGGTGCCCAACCGAAATCTGGTCTGACCTACACATGATCATCACCGTGTTTTCCCCCCAATTTTGAGTCTTGACCGCCCCGTCCTGCTCAATTTCTAACCTATGCTTCCAACCCCCAAGGTTCGATACGTGTAGCCAAAGTCGACTCTTCCAAAAATTGCGGCAATTTTCAAAAATAATACGGGGCTGAAACTCTGTTGGGTTTCACAGTTTCTGGAGACTGGCAGAAGGCGTGAAAAAGAAAAAGACTGCCTGGGTGGGGAGTTGAAGGCAAGAGTGGATGCAGATGTGATGGCGCACGTCGACGTCGCATCACTGTCACGAACCGTGACCGGCCTGATCTCGCCTCCTCTCTCCTGCTCTCTCCCTCCACAACGCGCGTACCCTCGGTCCGCGAAATCTCCCACCACCGGTGGGCTGGTCCTTTTGACCCCCTTGCTGGCTTCAAACCGTCTCGATTCCCGAAACTCGGTCGGCAGCCGACGGTGGGCAATGCCAACTTCCGGGGACGAGTCGGACTCATGCCAGATACCTTCAAGATCCGCGAGATTGTTCTCGCGAGTGTCCCTGGATTTCCGCCATGGCCTTGCATGGTCAGTAGGCGCCTTTCAATTTTCTGCAGTTTCTAGACGGATCTTCGGGGGCTATGGCATGGCAAGGCCGAGGCTCGATTACTCTGGCTGCCGAGTTCTTCAGTCCGCAGTTTCGTCGACTGTCCCCGTGTTTTCATGGGTGTCTTAGACAGTGGATTGATGCTGTGGCCAGCGCAGGGGATCTTAGATGCCGCCGCTCACATGGCGCTCCCGCTTTCGGGTACCCGCTCTATTTTCCTTCGGCTCTCTCAAGGCCTTGCATTCACCCTACCGACATGCCTCGCAATCACGCATTTGGCTACCCCTTCCTCCTCTTTCAATCACCTTCCGTTCTTTTTTTTCTGCTATTTCCTCGACCACTTGGACTGACCTATCCCGCTTACTAGGTCGTCGATCCTGACACGGTTCCCGAGTCCTCGGCGAAAGAACGGCCTGCGAACGAGGAGAGCACGGTGTATGCGATCCGCTTCTTCCCTTCCGGCGACTAGTGCGTAGTCCGGTCATTTTAAATACTTTTTACTCTGTTTCGTTCTCCGTTCTTCGATAACCCATTCAAAAGAACAATGCTGACTTTTTCTTCCCTTCGTAGCGCCTGGCTAGCCCCGAATGAGCTCTCGCGTCTCACGGCCGCGGAAATGACGGCGTATCTCGCGCAGGAGTCTGAGGGACGCAAGGCGGACGACTTCACGGAAGGATACAAGAAGGTGTGTTGTTGCTACCCTTTTTATGCCAAGGCCTCGTTGCGTCTATGTACCGGGTTCCGGATTGAGCGATCTTCCGCGATGATGTGTTGTACTTCTTATGTGTCGATTTTGTCAAGTTCTTAACTGACATTCACTCGCAGGCCCTCAACCCCGCTGCAGTGGACGATGGGCGTGCCGCACATCCGCCCGCGGCGCAGCAGCGCAAAATCAAGGCCGAAGAAAATAACAACGGCGAAGAAGATGAGTTGAGTTCTGATGGTAAGTGGCATCCGTTGGGCTCATATTCACGCCTGTGGCTGACGTATCCGTGATGCTGCAGAAGAGGGGCGCGATGAAATGCCAGCGGAAGAGAAAGATGAGGAGAAGGTAGGCAAGAAGAGGAAGCGCACGTCCTGCCATCCGTCAGCTAAGGGCAAGGCGAAAGCGCCCGAGGCCAGTGACGGCGGTGAAGAGACACAGGCGGAGGGTGAAAAGCTTTGCGTGGATGGTGAAGCGCGGGCTGTTCGTGCAGCCGAGGCCTCTGCTACCAAGGGTGAGTACGCTACGCGGCACTGGTGCATTCAATGACCATGGAAGCAGTCCGACTTCAATCAGATCCCGAAGCCGTCAAGGTCCGTGAGTGGCGGCACAAGCTGCAGAAGATCTTCCTCAACAGCAAAAGGGCCACGCCCAAGAGTGAGGTACGTACTTCCATCCATCCATATCGCCCGCCGCTGTTAAATCTCTGTAGGAAATGCCGGCGATCCACTGGCTATTCACCGCCATTGAGGCGCACGAATTTATGAGCCCCGAATACCTGACAGTGCGTTTCGCCTTTGACCATCCTCCTTTGGAAACCGCTGAGCAAATCTTTGTAGTTCTCCAAGATCGGTAAAGTTATGAGGCACATTTACCTGCTGGAACCAGGCAAGATTCCGCGCGACGGAGAGTTCAAATTTCGGGTCCGCGCAAAGGCACTGGTTGAAAAATGGCATAGCATGTGATCAGTGGTTGCTTTACGATTGCGTATGGACTGATCAAGTGCGCTATAGGCCCTCGACTTGACTCCTTAGATCAATATATTTTCTTTCACGGGTAGTCTACCCGCACCATCTGCCCGGGTAATACGGACGACATCGGTACGCCATGCTTCTGGTCGACACAGTCGCAACCCGAATAAAGGGCAACAACACTTATCTGTCATGACCACTCTTCATTCACATCCACCCTTATGATTTTCCCTTTGACCAGGTTACAATGTGCAGCCCACCGCAGTATTGGGAAAGGCTCAATGTTGCTTGTCCGCTCCCGTTTTGAACAGACATTGCAGTTTGCACTTTTTGCCAGCTACGGAGCTGAGTATGCTCGGGCTTCAAGTGTCCGACTTGCCTCGAGCTTTGTGTTATGCTGCCTATAGGCAGCATGCTCAAGCTTTTCGGGCGTTGCGAGCACCCTTTTTCTGTCACGGCAGCATACACACAGCTCAACCCCTTCATCCACAAACTTTGTCTACAGGCTAACTAGGCGATTCTGCCCGCCTTTCACGCTCCATCCTCTCTCAACATTGTTCGTCCTCACTCGATTTGAGGCAGCTCGACCGTTTTGCCAGCTGCGGAGCTAAGGGATGAGCACTGAGCTGAACTTTCAGGTGAATCGCTTGCTTCGCGTCGATCTCCGCATTATCCTGCGTATGGTAACCCAGACCGACGCGGACAATAATGAGGGTAGGCACGATGTTCTGAAATATCAGGATCAATGGTGGAATACGTGTAGGCCATATGGTACTCACAACAAGGTGTGTTGCAGCAGCCTCCACTAGGGCGGATTGTTCCAGGGGAGCGGTGATTGTTAGCAAGACTGTCGCGACGCAATACAACGCTCCGGATTCAAGTCTAATGAAATCTGGTGAGCATGACAAGGTTCTGGATACTTCAAACATACATCATCGCGATGACGCTACTGTAGCGCTCCTGGCGAATCTTGCTGTCCGAACCAACGTGCAGTGTTGCCCGCCGAATCCACCAAATACGTCCCGCTGGGTAACCCTCAGAATGTGGTGCTCAATTTGGGAGTTTCCTACCGGTGAGCAACATAAGAACAAGATTGGTGGCGGTAGCTAAGACATATGGGGATCTTTGGAACTCTGTGTCGGTGGAGAAGTTGGGCGCGGCGGCCATACATCCCACCGCTAGCAACGTGAAATGAGTACGGTGGACATATCATATAAGTCGCATTGCTCACCAAACGTCGACAGCATCAGAAAGCCGGGGACCAAAACTACCTTCCACCTTGCTCCCCAAAGCGTGTAGCAGCGATACAACTGCAATCTGCCAGTTCGTTCAACTCCTTCTCTAAGTCATGAGTAATACTCAACAAAGAGGGCATCAGCCACCAAACTACCGCTCAATCAATCAGTCCAGAGCACAGATATTGATAGTGACGATTGACGCACTTGTTCACTGGAAAGAGGACGTTCTGCGCGATCGTCAACGCGTTCACCGTATCCCAATTCCCGCCCGCAGGGGCTGGGTTTTCTTCAAACATGTTGTAAATGTGCCGGGCTGCTAGAGTGCTCGTTAAGAGGCGTAGAATTATTTGCGTCGTCCCCAAAAGTGCCATGGCCCAGGTGAATCCCAGAAGAATCGTCCTAGCCGCTGTTTTTCGGAGAGCGAGGGTGTACAGGGCTAAGATAAAGAGGTTCAGGTAAAATGCTAAGTCGGGTCCTATAGACTTAGTATCAGGTCTCACAGACTTTGTGGCAGTTCTCACCGTAGAAAAATAATGCCAGCTGTCGAGTGATGTGTTAGACGCTGTGGTATCGGAATCTTTGTCACTCACCCAGGTTGCGGATACAGCAATAACTACATCGCTCCAAGAAACATCGGGCTGTGCGATGAAGACTTCAGTGTATCGTGCTTGCATGGTGCCAGGTGGACTTCCGACCAGCGATGAGGGGTAGAAAATGAAGGTGGAGAGACGTTTCGCGAGGGCCGCCAGATTAAGTAGTATTGGTTATTTCTGATAGAAAGCCACCGCCTCAGTGCCATCCAACTTTCCGGGGTCAATTAGATGATTGTGCAACAAGATAAGCTGATTCCAAGTTGATTCTGATCCTTGCTGACTGTTGGCGAAGTTCTCGTTACGCCGACAGCTGCGGAATTGCGTTGAGATCTCATTGTTGTACGCCAACAATGCAACAGTACATCCCGAAACAAAAACTATGTGCTCCAAGATACTTCTCCGCGGTTGAGTATGGTCAAGCCGCTCGGCGATCATCAGAACGGTCAATCAAACAGGATCACACACACAAACAAACCCACGCCTTGCTTCCTCCCATCATGTCCAAATCATGTCGTCAAAAAAAACTGCCTTCCGCCACGATCTGAACCGCTGCCATGGAAGATTCAATAACACCACCATCTACATCCATCCGATTCCTCCGTGCTTTGCAGACGTTCCGTTTCCATGCCGGGGTTTCACACCGTGTCCATGTTTGCCCCGGTACGTCTGATTCGAGGCGGTGATTCAACGGTGATTCACACACTGTCCAGCTATCTTGGTATATTGCGGGGACACAACGGCGATCCAGAGAAATTTGCATTTCACGAACGGACTTTGTGTGGAGAATTTCAACGGTATATAATCCAATTTGCAGTGGCTGTCAAACTACAGTCTCACCATGAGCGTCCCAATTCCACAGCCATTTTCTATCCGTGAGCTGGCTCATTTTAGGGGAGGATCAAACTGACGCCGACTCTTGAAGCATTCATTGGCAATGTTACTGCCTTGGACAGAGATGTGCCACTACGTTCATTCGTCCTCTTGGCGAAGACCTACGGCGAGATTTATCACCTTAACATCCTTGGTGCGCTCTCTCGCACCTGGTGTACCCAGTCTTGAATTGCGCATTCCCTCAGGGACGACCATTGTCAATGTCAACTCGTATTCATTGACAAACGAGGTCTCGGATGAAAGTCGCTTCAAGAAACATGTTGCTGCTGGTTTATTCGAAGTCAGAAACCTCCTCGGCGATGGCTTGTTCACGGTGTGGTCTGCGGTCTCCTCGCTATATACGGGACCCTTACTTGTGATCCAGGCATTCAACGACGAGCCAGAATGGGGCGTTGCGCGTACTGAGCTTCTGTATATTATTACTCTTGTCCTACTGATATTGCACGACAGATCGTCTTTTGATGCCTGCGTTCGGGCCGGTGGCAATGAAAGGCATGATGGAAGGAATGCGCGATATCTGTGACCAGCTTATCTTCAAAGTCAGTGGTCTATTCCTTTCATGCCAGATGTCTAATTTATCTCTCAGTGGGAACGGTTGGTATTGTTGAGCTTTTCCCTCTCGCTCTGCTGATGAGTATTAGTTTTGGGCCAAATGCTGTGCTCGAACCAGCCGCAGACTTCACCAAGTTGACTTTTGACACTATCGCATACTGTTCGATGTCCTACAGGTGCGATAAAACAGCCAGATACACAGCCGATGCGTATTGACCGTTCCGTCCTAGAATGAATTCCTTCTACTCCGTGAGTACACTTTCTCTTTACGTTGGACTTCCGCTGGAACATCCCTCATATAGGACAAGCCCATCCCCTTCGTCGTTGCCATGGGGGATTTCCTCGCGGAAAGCGACCTGCGTTCCAAGCGCCCTCGAGTGCTTCAGGCCATTGCGGGGAAGGATACGAAATATTACCAGGATATCAAAGTGATGAAGGATCTCTCCGATGAAAGTACGTTTCCCTTGAACCTTCAGCGGAGAGGTCTATGGCTGAGCCTGCCCATCCTTGATTAGTCGTCGCGGAGAGACAGAAGTATCCAAACGATAAGAAGGACCTTCTCAACACGATGCTGCACGCCACCGATCCCCAGACCGGCAGGAAGATGAGTGCTCGGTCGATCGCGGGCAATGTGAGTTGGATTGCTGGCCTCAGACGTCCAATGGGTATTTACGATGCTGTTACAGCTCCTCACATTTCTCATCGCAGGTATGGCTCAATCTCTGCTGTTGTTTCCTTACTAAAGCGTTCCAAAGGACACGAGACCTCTTCTGGTACATTTCACTCCACTCGTAACTGACTGTCCCATTTGATGAACATATTATAACAGGGATGTTAACATTCGCGGTATACCACTTGCTTAGGACTCCAGCTGCTTTGAGAAAGGTGCGGGCAGAGATCGACCAGCTACTTGGCGACCGCCCTGCGTCCGTCAATGATCTCAGCAATATGCCTTACTTGACTGGTGAGTACATCCTCCCCTTTTCACAGTCGCATTCTGACTCGATGCCCAGCTGTCATGCGAGAGACGTTGCGTCTGTCGCCGACCGCGGCGAAGCGTGGCGTCACGCCGATTCAAGATACGACTATCGGTGGGGGCAAGTATTTCGTGAAGGCGGGGACAACTATTCTGGTGCACGTGTGGAATATGCACCGCGATCCCGCCGTCTGGGGAGAAGATGTGATATATTTCAACCCTTTGTCGGTGACGGGGTAATTGATGCATTGTCCAGGCAGAGGAGTTTCGGCCGGAGCGTCTCCTCGATGGGAAATCCGAGGCTCTTCCCGTATGTGTATTACTTCGGATTGGCATAGAGCGTCAGACTGATTAGACGGACACAGCCCAACGCATGGCAGCCGGTATGCCTGGGGCTTCTGCTCTTCATAGACCATTCACACATTTCAGTTCGGCTTCGGCATGCGAGGATGCATTGGACGTGCTTTCGCCTGGCAGGAGGTCACGTAAGTTCTATGTATATGTGTATCCTAAGTCAAAAACTTATCTCAGAACAGCCTTGTCCTGGCAACCGTGTTGCAGAAATTCGACCTCTCCTTCGCAGATCCGTCGTATACACTGCAGCTCACGCAAACCCTCAGCGTGAAGCCTCGGGGGTTCTACATCCATGCCCGGCCCCGGACCAAGGAACATGTATTTTACGCGACTCTCAAGGGTAGCGCTGTTGATACCGCCCCCTCCGTGGCTCCGAATATCGTGACCTCTCAGTTGAAGCCGCTACATGTATTATACGGGTCCAACACCGGAACCTCCGAAGCGTTTGCTCAGAGAATCGCAAACGAGGCGCTCTCATACGGTACGTTTTGGAGTCGGCAGGCGTAAACCGGTTGTACCGACATTCGCTTCAGGCTTCCGCTCCTCCATTGGTACTCTCGATTCTGCACTTGGCCATGTACCGACAGATGGCCCGGTTGTCATAATCACCGCCTCCTTTGAAGGTACCGCTTTCCGCGTGGTATGTATGTCATGCGTTACTCACTCCCCTCGGCGGTGCAGGACAGCCTGCGGACAACGCAGCTCAGTTCGTTGACTGGCTGCGCAATATCGAAGGCAACCAGCTTGCAGGCGTCCGCTTCGCAGTATTTGGATGCGGGAATTCGGATTGGGCTGCGACTTTCCAGGCCATCCCAACCTTCTGTGACGAGCTTTTCGAGACGAATGGCGCCGAGCGCATAATGCCGCGCGGCTCGGGGGATGCAGGCAAGGGCGACTTCTTCCAGGCATTCGATGAGTTTACGGTCAAACTTTGGACCGCATTGACACAGGTCTCAATCTTGCTTCATTGAGTCACCGTGTTTCTGATGAGTTTCGTCCTTCAGGAGTATTCCACGGTGCACTCGAACGATTTGGCGCCGACACTGGAGGTAAAAACGATGGCTTCTGGACAAGAGCGGGCAGCGGCTTTGCGCCAGCCAGATGCACTGTTGGGCCGTGTTGTGGAAAACAGAGTGCTGACCAAGAGTGGCCCCGTTAAGAGACACATCGGTGTGTATAATTCAACCTATCTGCCCTGGATTCGTTCTTGACGTGGTCCAAGAATTCGAACTTCCGGAGGGCGTTACTGCGCGAGGTTTGTCCGTTTCTATACCTCCGAATTGTGTACTCACTGTGCCATGGCCATTAGCCGGAGATTATGCAGCGATGTAAGTTCCATTGTCAAACAATCTCAGATCCATTGATCGGATTGTAGATTGCCCCAGAATCCAGCGAAGGATGTTCACCGTGTGCTCGCACACTTCGGACTCTCTAATGAAGAGGAGGTATACTATCCACTTCATCTCATACCTCGTCATGACGTCCTGCTCTTTTCTAGGTGGTCTTATCTTCCCTCGGGCCGACTTCTCTCCCGATCGGAAAACCCGTCCAGTTGTGGGAGATCCTCACTGGGTACGTCGAACTTGCGCAGCCCGCCACTTCGCGTGATCTTGGAATCCTGTCGGCAGCGGCAACTGCTGATTCGACACGTATCTATCTTGACAAGTTGAAGGCAGCATATCCCGAGGCCGTGTTGGCAAAGCGCCTGAGTGTCATGCACATCCTAGAATCTCATCCAGACATAGACCTGTCTCTCGGGCCATTCCTACAGATGCTCCCTGCGATGCGCATCCGGCAGTACTCAATCTCATCCTCTCCGCTCTGGAACCCCTCGAACATCACTCTTACTATAAGCGTTATCGAATCCCTTGCACTTCGCAGCGGCAGCGAAGAGACGTTCCTCGGCGTCGGTTCCAACTACCTCGCGAATCTGCGCCCTGGGGATCGCGTGCAGATGGCCGTGCGCCCCTCCGCCGCTGCATTCCATCCGCCTGCGGACCCTAAGACGCCCGTCGTGATGTACTGTGCGGGCTCCGGCATCGCGCCCATGCGTGGGTTTATCCAGGAACGCGCCGCCCAGAAGGCATCTGGACGCGATGTGGGGAAGATGCTCCTCTTCTTCGGATGCCGGTCGCCGGAAGTGGACTTCCTTTACAGCGACACTGATCTTGCCGAGTGGGTTCGTCTTGGGGTGGTGGATGTCCGTCCGGCCTTTTCTCGCGCCTCCGAGCATTCTGAAGGGTGCAAGTATGTTCAAGAGTAAGTTCATTGGTCATCGATTTTTTCCAGGACTTTGCTGATGACGGCTTCACTTCAGTCGAATTCAGAAGGACAGCGCTGATATCATTGAGGCAAGCGCGCAGAACGCCGCGGTGGGTTCCGTTTGAATAATATGCAGACAGTGACTGATTGGTCAACTTTCCCAGTTCTTCACCTGTGGCTCCGGAGCCGTAGCCAAAGGCATCAAAGCGACCCTCATTGAGATTATCATGCGCGCGCAGGGCATGTCCATCGACGAGGCCACTGCGAGGTTCGAAAAAATCACGAAGGGCCGGTATGCGACCGACATTTTCGATTGATTGTATAAATGCATGGCTACCAAGCTTAAGAGTGCTACCTCGTCGCGTCGTTTGTAATTCCTAAGATATACATGGAATGTATTCGGAAGGTTTCGAGTTTTGGTTGCATGCTAGTTGGTGAAACACCCATTCCTCCCTACAGTTGCAGTTGTTGCTTGTTTTTTTCTTCAATTCGGCACCGAATTGTAGGTCATGCTCAACACAAGAACACAACCACGGCGGTTTGATCAGGACGCAGTCCAGTAAAAAGTCGTGACTTCTTAGTCTAGGTTTCAATAATAAGTCAGTACCGCAGGTCCACCGGCCGCCGCGGCGGTCATCCTGCAACCTCTAACGTCTCATAAATCGGCAACGTCCGAGTCTCGTCTCAGTAGAATACACTTATGTCAAGCTGATATCTCCCTGCATTTTTTTCTGGATTCTAGCTACGCGCTACCTGCAGCAATAAAAAACTCTGACTCCGGGAGACTAGCAACCTCCCAAGCTTTGAACCTGAACTTACACTCGGTGGGTTGAAGAACCTTCCGCAGTCTCCGGCCGCTGAACATGCCGAAGCTCGGAGATTCAGATGGCGTGGGACTTCGCGTAACTTTTCGTGATTGTCATCTTCCTGGGTTTACAACATCCCACCAATCCGCCTTCTCCCCACCACCGTCTCCTCGCCGCCATGGCCAGCCTGCTCGCCCGTCTTTT
Source organism: Mycena vitilis (assembly GCA_029203975.1). NCBI lineage: Eukaryota > Fungi > Basidiomycota > Agaricomycetes > Agaricales > Mycenaceae > Mycena > Mycena vitilis. The sequence goes on from JARGYF010000071.1 coordinate 259,083, forward strand.
TCCGCCGAGTTTCCTCCCCGAACGCGACATCCCGGACCTCTCTGGCACGGTGCGTGCTCCGCTCCCAACTCCCTCGTTCCGGTTCGGACGTCGACTCACTGCATCCACGATGCTCATTCCATGCTAGGTCGCACTCGTAACGGGCGGAAACACCGGCATCGGGTACCAAACCGTCAAGCAACTCCTCCTCAAAAACGCCACAGTCTACCTCGCCGCCCGCTCACCCGACAAGGCGCGCGACGCCATTGCGCGCCTTCAAGAAGAGACAGGCAAGACCGCCGTTTTCGTCGAGCTGGACCTCGCGGATTTGCAGAGCGTGCGGAAGGGGGCGGAAGCATTCTTGAAGCAGCAGCCGAGGTTGGATTTGCTGTTCAATAATGGGTGCGTGCGTTCAGTTCTGTGGATGGAGAGGTGTTGAGGTTGTGCCGGGCAGAGGGGTGATGATTACGCCGCCTGAGGAGCTCACGGTGCAGGGATACGATCTGCGTACGCATGCCCCACCCATCGCTCCCTCCTACCAACCCCGCTGATTTCATGTTAGAATTTGGCACCAACGTTATTGGCCACTTCTTCCTCACCGAGCTGCTCGTGCGTCTCCCCTCCCTTCGCTCCATATTCTGTACAAATCCGTCGCATGGATGAACGCTGAACCGTTCACCCAGCTCCCCGCCCTCACAAAATCTCACCAAATAACCAACGTCCGCGCGCGCGTGATCAACGCCTCTTCGATCGGGCACCAAATGGCACCGGGTCGCGGAGTCGAACTCGTCAGTCTCAAAGGCGGAGCGGAGAGGGATGCCTGGGTGAAAGCGGCGGGTGCTATCATGGGCCCTTGGTGAGTTTTCCTATGCTATTCCCCTTTTCTGGCCCCGGCTTGCCTTTTCCATCCCATTCGTGTCCACGCACGAATTAAACACCTGTCCTTCTCCATACAGCCTCATACATCTCGCTCAATTCCATTTCTGCATAACTGCACGACTCTTGGATCTTCCCTCCCCATCGCCACTCCACGTCCGATCCGGCCAAATTTGCCCCCATGCCTTTCGACGAGAGAATCACTGACGCACCCGCAGGAGACTCTACGGCGCAAGCAAACTCGGCAACATTATCATCTCCAACTATTTTGCGCGCGTGCATGAGGACGTCCTTGTTTCATGCGCGCTGCATCCGGGATTCATTGCTACGGATTTGGGGAGGTGTGTTTCCTCCTCTTTTTCCTTCCTTTAATATTTTACTCTTCGCCCTCGGTTCCTTGCGATTTGCAATTTACCGTCCTCCCTTCATCGCTTGCTCTTGCTTGCTTCCTGCCCCGTGGGGCTCACTTCCACTCTCCCTTCCGTACTCTGACTCGAACACACCGATACTAATGATTCCCGTTAGACACGGCGGCACAATGATGCAAATCACTGGCAACGCATTTTTTTACCCCGTCCCGCTGGGCGCGTATACGGCGCTCTGGGGCGCGACGGTCGCGCCGGCGGAGGAGATAAATGGGCAGGTGCGTTGTCTCCCTCCCTTCCATTCTTTTCTTCCTCCTTTTGTTTTTGCTACGTTCATTCCCCTTCCTCCCCAATCCGTACCTTCCTTCCCTACTGCCCGCCACTCATTTTTTCCCGCCGTGCCTTTGGTCTCATGGCTCCGGCTTCTCCATCCTCCTTTGATTTCCCCGCATGTGTCCTGCTACACTGCTAGCCTTCATCATTTTCTCTCTTTCGCGACCTGCGGCACTGGCTGATACCTCTTACTAGTATCTCGTCCCATGGGGCGCCGTCGGCAAAGCGGACGCACGCGCTGCGGATCGGGCGCTGGAAGACGAAGTGGTGGCGTTCATCCGTGGGGCTGTGGAGGGGTTCTGAGCGCTGCGCTAAGTGCGAGGTTGGTTGATGTGGCTGCGATATTGATCTCCGTCTGTTTCCATTGTCGATTTGATGTATTATATTTTCGCTTTGACAGACGCCCGATACGTTGGCAAGCACAACGAGAGTGACAGTAGGGGGAGAAGAGCATGGTAGCTCACAGCATCTCAAGAATAGATGGCGCGTGAAAACGGCGGAAGCAGCGTTCGATTCGTGCTTCCGGTATGTGCTCGAAGCCTCGGTTTTTTCCCCGACTATCTGAGTCCTGACCAACACAGGCTACTATTGAGTCTTTTCATCGCCTGACCACAGTTCCCTCGAGGCCTCTTTCAACTGCGTAAACCTGGATTGCCGGAACTGCATCCAGTCAGACCCATAGCGCCTGGTGGCTCGCACGCACCCATGCGGCGGGAAAGGCAGGCACGCGTTCGATCTGAAATAGTTTGCGCGTCTGTCCAGGATTCTTTCGATAGCGTTGGGATCTTACCGGCTCAGTGGCCAATCGCGACTGTACACCGTACTTCTTGGGCCGTATATGGATTCAGGGTTGCCTGATGCTCTCAGGTCCGTGTCTCGCTGGTGGGGCATCTTACAGACGTTTTGCAAGCCGCCAAAAATCAATTCACACCAAGTCAGGACCGCAGGAGCAGCCAACTTCGTTGATCGTTCCGCGCCCTGTCAAGTTACATTCACAGTGGGTTGATCAAAAACATGATTTCGGCGTCATGATCTACTACTCTGCTGTTCACAGACAAAACATTCGGAGCCAATCCTATCATGAAACAGCCCCGGGTCGAACGGGCGCCTGCCTCTTCTTTATGATCGAATCATGTCAACTTCAATACGAGCCACAAGGCTCTGGGCAAGTAGATTTTGTCTCAGGCTGGGTATAATTTAAATTACTTCACGGAGTTGGATGAGGTGTCCCGTGGGTGGATTCCACTAGACTGTGAAAATGAACCTGAATCGAATGTCACCTCCCTGGGCCACACTAGCAATTGAAGGGTCGGTGCGATTGCGTGTGGGCGAAGAGGGGCCCCCTCAATATACAGCTTGTAGGTGAAGTCTGCTAGGCCTCTCCCGACCATTCTTTTTTTGGCGTTTGTTCCGAAGGAAGGCTGTCGAGTTGTGTTCATCTCAAGTTCATCTATCTTCAATATGATTATCTAGATCCTTATCACTAACGACTTTACTAGATTTCAACCAGTCATCCCGTGAAGCCGTTTGTAATATCGGAAATCGTATGTACTATTTATTAGCAGGTCTGGCAGATACTAGGCAGATAGGCGCGTGCACCTCGATACGACATGGCAGATCGACATGGCAGTGAGTAAGTTGTCATACGTGTCCCCCGACGTATAAGAGGTGGGGTTTGAGGCGGGAGCACCCTCATCGCAACCCCCATCATGCGCTTCACCGAGCTACCTACCCTCATGCTATTAGCATTGGCCCGGGCCACATCTGCGTTCACCATGATCCGACTCTGTGACGGTGTAGATACTGGGCTCCCGTGCATTAACTGGCAAGGCGCTCTCCCCAGCGGCTGCTTCGACCTCGCCACTCAGGGACAGGACAAGACCGTCTCCAGCTACGAACTCAGCTTTGAAGTCGTGTGTACTTTGTATGCGTAAGTGTTCTTTCGAACCCAGCTTCGTACGGCGGACTGACCTGTCGTTCCTTTTAGCGACTCAGCGTGCAAGGGGAGCTCGGTTCTCCTGACCAAAACCTTCCTCAACCTCGAGGATATTGGGTTCGATAACATGGTGTCGTCTTTCAATTGTGTCGATGCTTGAGCTGTTTTGCTGAGCTCTGATGCACATGGCGCTGAGAGCCTCGAGGTACGGTGGTCCGCGCGCAACCTCCAAGGCAAGGCGGAATTCATTCAACCAAGCAAGTTGCAGCAAGCTTTGCCGATTTTCAAAGGCCAAGCTCTCTAGCGACGTGTCTGTCTCGTGCCAATTCACTTTATCTTGCTGGGGCCGAGCGGTCTCATTCGACTGAACTAGGTCCCTGCCGTTCCCCTTGCTTGCAACGTCGCATATGCATCCATCCCTCGCTGCTCGCCGTTCCGATGCTGCCCGCTCGCCCCGGTTCGTGTGCCATCTGCTGCCGACCTGTCGCCTCGCCTTCCTTCCCTCAACCCCAGGCGTTCACATTGTTCTCGCTATTTGGCATGCCCCGGATGGCTCAAATACTCCCCCTTGTTCTTCTTTTCTTCTGCTTCCGATCCATCCTTCGCCGTCTTCCCGTTTGACTCTCCTCTCAACCAGACAATCCACCCCACACAAGAAAGCTTGCTAGCGGTCGGGCCGCACCTGCGCTGAATATGAAATTCGCTGAGTGATTTCGCAAGATCACCCGTTCGACTCGGGATCGAGCCATTAACATTCACTTGAGTGCATGAGTTTTTATCTTTGCATCGTCCCGTTTCAATGTCCGTTTGGCCAAACTTCGACGCTCAACACGAGGACGATCGAGACGAGCTGAATATCCTCACTAGGGTTAGGGTCTAGTTTCTGGCCGCCTACAAAACAACAACCTCTTCCAATCGGCAATGACTACCTCAATTGTTCCCCTCGGCTCACGTTCCTGGACTTCATCCACGAATGCCTCAAACCATGTCTACTATCAATAAGGAGCCCACAAATAATCAGGCTCAGCCGCACTTGCGCGGTGAGACGTTCCACGGAATTGTCCGGTCGATTCGGGTGCGTCGATTCGGGTGCGAGCCATGAAGCGGCAAATCGTGCTTTTTGCCCCTTGGCGAACACTAGCAGGACTGGTGTCCGTGGCCCTCTGGATTGCGCTGTGGCGATTGGCGATGACGTTCAATCTTTCTTCTCCCTTCTGGACTCTGGACAGCGAAATCTCAACGAGCCTTCCTGCGCCGCCCCGCATAGCACATCGACCACGTGCATTCGTCAACCTACACGAAACCATTGAATATCCGCTCTTCTTGACGAGATGGTCTCAGCGCCTCATCAGCGAGTATCCTCCAACCTTCTTGTCTATAAACAGAAGTATGACGGTATTTATCGTCAAAAATTATCTACAATTGACTGAGTACATCACGCAAGGCACGGGCACACTAAAATGTACACAGGTGCGTGATTTTGTGCACTGTTAGGGTAAAAATGTACATTATCGGATGCACAATGCACTGTGCACGATGCACGTTCTACTGGCCACATGGAACATTTCCAGGTGCACTGGAGACATCCCTGTTGCACTTGCACAGTTAAAATGTACAAACTGTTGGCCGATATGCTGGAATTCAACCGTGCACAAATGGTTCAATTGATGCGATCAAAGTTAAATGGTACGGACATCATCGGCTCCCCGATCTATTTACTTACCATAGGTCCAACATAGGTCTGACTCTTTCAGTATCTGGTCTTAAATCGACACTGTCATCGTGTTGGGAGTTCGAATTCCTTTCGCTGAATCACTGGTGACTTATCAGCTGGCAAGTATCATAGCACTTCACCAAAGTCAAGCATATCAGCCATAATGTTAACGAGTTGGAACTAACTGATCGGCACAATGCTGCCGAGATTATGGCCGTGATTACACCACGGGATCGCTGCCGTGAACCGGATAAAAATGGGATGTAGACGGGTAAGTGTGCACAGTGGTGAGTTGTGCGTTGACTTACGCAATGTTCACAATTTTTGACGAAAAAAGCTTTTATACAGAAGGACTCCGCCGTAATGTATTCATGGTACGAGCCCACGCATGGAGGCTTCGATAGCGGTGGGACCGCACCTGTTCTGAGTTGGCAGCTGGCGTCATCTCGCGGGGCTACCCGTTCGACTCGGGATTGGCCATGGGGCATGAGGTGGACGCGGTCTTTTTGTTCTCGCACGCGCATATCATAACCGCGTCTTTCTTGGTTTCTTTCTCGTCTTCAAGTTGTGAATAAGTCTGGATGCTGGATTGCCGTTGCCAAAGAAAGCAATAAACATGCGGCTAGGGTTAGAGACACAACAATATCAACCGAGCACGGCCCAAGTGCGAATGCGAACTATGCGCTGGGACTCCAATTGCCCTACACACAGCTGAGCAAGACACTATGTATTTGCGTCCTCTTTTTGGCAGCCGGGTCAGCCCGAGGCAAGATGTTTGGCGTGTTCTTCGCGACCGACAGTTTTCGCACGAACTCCCTGCACTATCCACGCGAATTTCGGAAGGAGGAAACTTGGAGGAAACAGTGTCGGCACGAAATTCAACGAATCCGGAAAACGCCGAGGCATCACTTCCGGCCATCAAATTGATGAATGACGCGGCTCTTTCTTCTTGTGACCACACCAGCACGACGTCGGCGCAGAATCCGCAGTGCCGCCCCGCTGCTCGCAGCTCCGAATGTTCAATATCTTGCTGCTGTGGGACTCCTTGAGCGCTTGAGCCCTTGCGTACCAACGGGCTTCCGACCCGTACTCGACCTGGTGCAATGAATCGGCTGACTGTTTCGGGCAACTGCGCAGGTCGTCCCTTCGAAACTTTAACTCGGCGGCGGCAAAGGCATATGTTGAAGATTAAGTAACGGTGCGCGGGATTACTTTCCACCGAGTCAAACGGGCGTGCGCATCCTCCTCTAACGATCCTCAGTGGTGAGTCCTTTCTTCAGCGTTCTCACCGGGCTTGCGCTTGAAATTCCGCGGCGCAATCGGCCGTAAGTGCGCGAACCGAGCTGCTGCTTGCTGCGGCGTTATCCGTCTTTCCTGCTCCGCTTGGCGTTCTGCGTCTCCCTCTCCCTTCTACCGACCTCCTTCTTGCTCGCCACTTCTTCCCACGCCTCTGTGCGTCCATCTTCGCCTCACTCCGAGTCCCTTGTTCCCTGCTGATGTCTCCTAAGCGCCTACGTCGCTGAGCAGATGCATGCTAATAACAAGGACACCTCAATCACCATCACGCCAAGGCTCGATAGCGGTGGGACCGCGCCTGCACTGGGTACAGCGTTCCGCCTTGCGCCGGATTTCCCGTTCGACTCGGGGTCGAGACATGGACCAGGCGTGTTTCTCCCTTTTTTGTACCCAATGGCACCCGCACCATCGCCTGAAGCATCGGATCCCCCGAGAGAGAATGAGGAACCTCGGGACAGGTCCGCGAGGCTGGCTCAGTGTTGGTTATCGTTAACTCACTGCTGCTGCTCATTCGACAGAGACCGATGCAAGTGCCCAAGACTCGGTAGCGGCGGGACCGCACCTGCGTTGGATGCGCAATGACTTTCTAGCTCTGCAGTATCACCCGTTCGACTCGGGATCCAGCCCTGGACGTGAAGGTTACCTTCTGCTCGCCTCCATCCCACAACTTCCTTTTAGCTGAAAAGGCCCAGCCAAGGTTACTCGGCGCAGATCTAGCCGGCGCTGAGGCTGAACTATCGAATCTGGGTGGGTGCTTCCCCAAGCTTTTTTATTACTGATGCTGCTAACGGAAGGCGGCTGATTCCGGCCATTATACACGCTTCCATCGTACATCGGCGCGTCTCTTTGCTAGCTGACCACCCCCGTTGCTACTAAAGCCTCGCAACTGAAATTTGACGCCCATCTGATTACCTGCCGATCCAATACTCACCAAGACCTCACGGATACCACGGCTCGATGGCTGTTGGTCCGCACCCGCGCAGAATGCCATGGCCCTTTGAGTTTTCCGCGGATCCACCCGTTCGACTCGGGATTGAGCCATGGCCCATGGCTGATTGCGATTGCCCCCCCTTTTTTTTTTTTTTTTTTTTCACTCATGCGCAACTTTGGTCCTGCAAGGATTCGCTCCGACCAGTACACGATGTACGGCGTCAGATAGATTCACCGTGGTTTCCTTCTCGGCCCTGCTTAGAGATGAGTTTCCGTCACAGCGGTATTGCCCTCCACCTTCATCGCAAAGGATCCGAGCACGATCCCATGGTCCCAGGTTGGCCGTCATTTTGGATGCGAGTTCAGTTCAACTGCAAAGCTTACCTACCGCCCTGCACGGCTCGATAGCGATGGGTCCGCACCTGTGCTACTTGACTGGGTCTCGCTCATGCAAGATGTTCGCAGGAACACCCGTTCGACTCGGTCTCGAGCCATAAATTTAAATTGCCCCACTGGAACCTTTTTTTCCGACATCGACCCGTTGCCCGCAACATACGAACCATCTTGGAACCGTCGGATCTCCACGCGCAAATGTTGAATATTTACACGGGGCTGGTCAGCATAGCTCCATCTCCTTAATCAGGTACACAGGACTCGGTAGCAATGGCGTTCGCTGCACAAAGCACTTTGCAGCTCCCCAGAAACACCTGTTCCACTCGGGATCCAATCCTACAGCGAGCGTCATCACTTTCCCCTTTGTTTCGCCTCCATCACACAACCTCCTTCGCGCAAAGTACAGCCGCGTTTTTTGGCACAGATCTAGGGCTTTAAGCGCGACAAGTATGAAACTCTCCCCGAGTTCACCGTCTTGTGAGCTGCGCCGCCCACCTTCAGTTATCACTGCTGCTGTTCACAGAAGCGCACGGGTACCTCACGTTCCTCGGTGATTGGTGCACGAATGTTAAAACTTCACTGCGACTCGCAAATGCTGTGTCGGAAGACAGCCAAAAAGAGGATCTTTTCTCCGAGTCAGTGTATGACCCTAGCCCGAGTCGAACGGGCGTCCTGCGATACTACATATCATACGCTACCGAATGGAATGCAGGTGCTAGCCATTTAGCGTGGGGTTGTGGAAGTAGTTGGTACAAAGTGGCTGTGACAAGATTGTAGCGGAGATTTGGGGATCGTGGTTACACTGAACCGTCCGGTGGTACGCGAATGAGTAAATTCAGAGTAAATGTTACCTGCTGCGTATATTGCGGATGGAAGAGGAGAGGGGTTGGCCCTAGTCTCTTATAAACAGACGCTACAACAAAATCAGCTCGTACCTCGCTTGTTGTCGGTTGGCCCACCAAACTTTAACTATGGCAGCCGGCGGAGTCGAAAAGCCGTTGTCACTATTGAGGGATCCAACTCAAAAATGCAGTGGAGCGTGTGCTGTGCGTCGTGGATGTCTTCCAGCTAGCGACGCAATGTGCCAGTTCTTCTGTAAAGTTTGTTGAACCGTGGGAACGGGAGCGGCCGGAACAAAGGCGGAACCGGTCAGATCTGCGATCATGATGAGTCACCGACACCGCCACCTTATATCTTTCCACCACCAGTCACGACGTTGCCTCCCCAGAAACCTCGCCGCCGCGCTGCTGCCCAGAAGGCCAACGATGCGGGCTATTTATGCGCTTCCTTTGCCACTCCCGGTCCCCACTCAACCTCTCGGTCGAAATGGGCCGGAGGCGACGCACACTTGACGAATCAGCCAGTCAGCGACTGTGGTCTTGACTCTTGTCCCAATCTTGTCCAGCTCGAGCTCAAACTCATTGCATCGACTCGCACGAAGACTCCGCAGAGCCCTGACCCTGTCCTCACTAGGCCTCACTTCTATGGGAATCAAAGCTTCGAGGAGGAAGCCGCCACGTACATCACCGGCTTCAGATGCTGCTTCACCGAGTCTCTTGCGCTGCCACCACCTGGGCTGCCTATCATATCTTCAACTGGGCAGCGTGCTGCCAAACACCGAACGTACAACTCATGGGTCTGCAGTGCAAGTTTCGATAGCGAGTGGGATATTCGATATTGAAATAGCGCATAGACGAGTTCAGCGCTTTCTGTCTTCGGGAGCCTAAATTGTTTTCCAGCTCAAAGTATCATTCATGGCTAGTACCAATGATGGAGGCCGCCTAGATCCTCCTTCTTCTCTCCGTCTGCATCGTCGTTTCTCAATCCACAAAGGCTCAACACCCCCTCCATTCAATAGAACGAGCCTCGTCATCTGATCTCCCAATCACTGCTTCCGAGTACGTTTCGCGCACCATCTCCTCTGCTTCCTTTCTGCTTCCTTTCTGCTTCCTTCGCGTCACCACGAGCTCCACGCTCACTGCGTCGCCGACCATCATCTCGCATATACGGCTTCCCACCTCTCATCCCTCAGTCAAAAACGCGACACCCTGTTTCTGTCTACCTACCATCCCAAATGGCTCAAACTATAGAAGGAGGCGCCGTATATCAATACTCGATAGCGATGGCACCGCACTTGCACGAAATATACCATAGCGCAAAGCGACATCTTCCGCTGGACCATCCGTTCGACTCGGGACCTGGCCATGATTAAGACGAGGAAGTGTTCTTTTTTTAGAACTTCGGGACTCGGACTGGAGACGGTTGTCGAGTCCGTAGTAGAAGAGGCCCGAACAAAATGCCAACTTGCCAAGTTTGCGTAATGATCCCACGGTGTTGATTCCGTTGATCCGATCCTTTGTTTTCCAAAACAAAATTCGTAGAGCCCATAGACACAAAGAGTGTACCCACATATGATTCAGCTACTTATATTAGTGACTTCATGGAAGTTCATAAAGACCCTCGTCACATCACGTCGTCAACACCTCTCCGCCGAAAATCAACCGAAAATCCCCGTCAAAGATGGTACAGTATATACTCGTTGCTCAATAGTCCTTCCGATTCATTCCCTACAAATGAAGTCTATCCAAACCGTGGTTTCACCTCCTGCTCAAGGAACTCCTCGATCGTCCCAAATTGCACTCCGAGCGCAACGAGCTCGGGATTGGGTACAGGAGTAGCGGTGTACAGACCGCTGTATTCGGCGTGGGATTGAAACTGGATACATCGCTCCGCGTTAGCATGGTCAGGTTAGCTGCTTAATACCCCGCACCATCTCATCGTATGGCAGCATTCCTGTCGGAGGGCCGGTGGTGAATGTGACTTCGACGCCGAGCGCTGCGAATTAGATGAGTGGAGAGTACTTCCCCGGGAAGACATTGAGCTGTTACCCTTCCCGGCGAGCGCCGCAAGCTCCGAGTACGACATATTGGCATTAACAATAGGATAAACCTTGCCCGATATCCCCTTGGCCGGGTCCGTATAATTCTTGAGTAGAGCGAGCACAGCGGCGGGGACCTCGCGCTCGACCCAAGTGAAGGCCTGTCGGTCCGCAGCGCTGAAATGGGGAGGAGAAATGCTGAAACCAGTATCAGTCTTCTTCAAAGAGCCGAATCTGTGTATTAAATGGCATCAGTGTCTAGATTGCGTGTGCGAGTTGCCCTGACGAACTTCCAGAAGTTTTCGAGGAATCCACCGAGATGGATAGATGCGTTGTTCAGACCGGACGCTCTGAGATACTCCTCGACCACGGCTTTTTCTGTGCATCCCGGATAAGCAATTGTTTGCGATTGCAACCCAGGCAGACGAACGTTCGTAGTGCATTACGTTCTTGTACTTTCCGCCGGAGATTTTCGAGACACTGGGGAGGGAGCTACACGCGTGTCATGTTAGTATCGCGAAAAAAATACTGTATGCGTGATTTACCTGAATATGAAGAATTGAACTCCTGCTTCCTTTGCGGCGTCAACGATATTTTTCCCTTGGACCACCTCATCCGGTCCATCCTCTGCGTTTTGGAATCGTAGACTCGGCACAGTGAGCTGAATTATCTTGTCAGTGACTCGCTTCAGTACCAATGTTAAATATTCACGTACCGCGAAGACGGCCTCACTGCCGTGTAGAGCGGGAGCGAGTGATGCCTTGTCGAGGGCGTCGCCCTTTACGACCTCGACGCCCTGTTCCTTCAGCTTGCGCGCAGCTTCCGATTGAAGATCGCGAGTGATTGCTCGAGGGGCGAAGGTCCCGTCCTTAAGTAGAGCGCGGACGACGGCAGAACCTATCCCCTTAGATCAGAACAACGAGCACAGAAAGCGAGATGGAATAACCTTGTAGGCCGGTTGCGCCAAATACGGAGACAGTGCGGGTGGAATGCATGCTGAAAATGTTTGAAGAGAGAACAAAGTGAGCGCATGTCGAACTCTTCAGCCGCCCTTTTAAACGGATTGGTGTTCGGCGAAATTAGGGCGTAGTACGTACCATAGAATGACACGGAATCCGGCACTCTGTGGAACGTTGAGTGTGTCGATAGCACTATTTTTCGGTGGGCTGACCTGAAACCCCGTAAAACCCCGAATTGCACGGGCCGGGCGGCGCTTTCGCGCATTATTCAGCGAGCGCTCGGAGAGCATAGAGGATTGCTCAGCAATTGCTGACTGGATACCAGCCAGATTGATTAATATGCTCAGGTTCCCAAGGGAGTCTCGGTCTGGCATCCGTGTTTTTGACATAGGCTCTCGGAAGACGAACCGGGTTTTCGTCATGTAAATAACCGGTGCTGCTTTTACTCATGTGCCAGCGTGTCCTCCTACACACAGCCGTCGTTGCCCCGAATCAGATCCCTGTTGACCTACGGTTCACAACTAAGTCTTGTTGTTGCGGTGAAAAAAAGAATTGCCCAAACGAAGGGATGAGCCACTGTGATCCGTTCGGCCCATCACCTGCTCGTGTAGCTTTCCCATAGCAGCCTTTTAATCTGTCTCAATTGCATGTTTCAAGGTGAAATGTGAGAGAAAATGCGCTGCGTACCGGTAGCGTGGACATTCGTCTATCAGCTAAATGAATTTCGCACTTGAGAGGACTCGCGGTCGCCAAGTTTAAGATGTACGGCAAATGCGGCCTAGCCAGAGTTTAGTGAAAGCCCGTAATACCGATGGAAGGATTTGCCACAGCATTAACATCCTAGTGAATCCAAAGTGTTATCCAGCGCCAGCTTCAAGCAACCGTTCAAAACAATGTTTCAGTCGTCCAGCAGTTAACTAGTGCGGCCGATTGAATTAGTCCGCGCTTGAAAAAAGTCGGCAAACTGTGGATTCGTGAACTCTTGGTGAAATCGCATTTTCGATGGTGGTGGCAGGGGAAGAAGCCGGAGTGTTGGGTGTTGATTGCTATCGACGTCAACACCAAGCATACGCAATCATGACGTGGCTTGTCCTTCTCTCTATTACCACCTCCTCCAAATCTCCTCGACCAATGCGCGAGAGCCGTCACTAAAGCACTTAGCAGCCTGATATGTCACTTCGCTGCGTGGATTCCTTGGAGGGCCTTTAATACCGCCCCCGCCCGAAGCGGCCCCCGGGCGGGAGGGCGAGTCGGGACAAAGTCGGGATCGCGCGATTCGCGAGTCGGATGACTCGAATCACCCCCGCCCGGTAGCACCTACTACTAAATGACGAAGGTATCGGAGGTATTGGGTTCTGAGGCCCGCGCCTAGACTGCTGGCGTTTCACCGCTCGTCGGTCGGTGCAAAAATATACAATATGCTGAAAGTGCGTTCGTCTACCATCCCTGAACATACGCAAAAACAAATGCTTGTTTACAGGATTAAGTTTTAACAGAATAAATCCTGGGTTTCCGTTCGCTGTACTACAAGTGAGAATTGTGAATAGATGCGAGCTCGCTGGCGTTGACCTTGAGATCAGAAGTCTGTCAATATCACGGCCGTTCCATACAATAGTTGTACTTGGGTTTACGGCCCGCTTGCCGTTGACTTCTTCCATGGGCCGATAAAGGCCGTCCCCTTGCAGAGTGATTGCTGCTGGCTATATAGTGCGAGCCTGCTGGAACAGCTCTTCACGATACTCCTGCCATGAATGCTCCGCTTTCGTCCGTTGCCTCTGCGCCCGTCGTGCCGGAGGAACTCTGGCGTCTCATCTTTGGCCTGGCGGCTCACTCAAGCCTTTCTCACGACGTGGGCTACGGACATTTCCAGTCGCTGCGGGATATATCTCAGACGACCACGAGGCTTGACGAGGACGCTCGTCGGTTGAGGACGTGCCTGTCCATAACCGGTGTCTGCAAGCTCTGGCGGCTTCTCGTGGCAGAATATATGTACGAGGACGTCCGCATCAAGGGTGCAGCGAGTTTGAAGAGCCTGGTATCCGGCCTGCAAAGGTCCGCACTGGAGGATGTTCTCGGGGGATTCGGACGGTACATTAGGCGATTGGAAATACCCATGCGCCACACACAGTCCAGTCAGCCCAATATTCATCTATCCCCCTTCGAAATGGCACCTTCTTCGTCACCTGGATTCCACCTTGGTGATCTTATCCGCCTCTGTCCGCGCCTGGAGATTTTCTGCCGCCCGTACCTGCGTCTTGACAGCGAGGGCATGAATTTCTGGGCGAGTCTCATAAACACACCTCTCGAAACCGACGTCCCGCTCTTACCTCGCCTACGCCGCCTAGAATGGTGTGCCACGCTCCTTCATTATTTTCCCCATTAACGAAAAAGAAAACTCCAGGTACGAAAGCGATCTCGACACTCACTTCCACGGAAATCACACCGCCGAACGCCTCTCCGAACTCATGATTCACGCGCCAGCCCTTGAATATCTGTACATATCATCAGATCGCCGCGACGCGCTCTCGCGCCTCCCATCGTGTCCTCGCTTGCAAACACTCCGCATCAATCGCTCTCATCACCATTCCAAGCACGTTCACAACCTTCGCATCCCGCATGCTCCAGAGCTCCCCAACCTCACTCATCTCATTCTGCATGCCATGCTCCCTAGCCCGCTCCTGGCCTTCCTCGCCGCCACTGGTGAACGGGTGCGCACTCTTGAATTCGCGTTCGCCCCGCAGCTCGTCTTCTCTGCCACGCAAATGCAACGCCTCCTTTCGCGCTGCCCTGCCCTCGAAGAGCTGGCGTTCTGCGTTGGTGCCCCGGAAATCACAGCCCCTGCGGCGTTTGCGCACCACACGCTGCGCCGCGTGCGCCTCAAGCTCAGCCCCGACGAGTGGTACCCGTACAAGCACGTCCTGCAGACGCAGTTCGGCGTGCTCGCGGGCGAGGCGTTCCCAGCGCTGCAGGAGGTCGTCCTACACGATGTGACGCGATCGCTTGTGAGGCGGGAGGTGGGGCCGGCGTTGTTAGGCGTGCTTTTGCGCCGCGGATTCAAGGTGGTTTATGACGATGGGGAAGTCGTTACAACTGCTAGTCTTCGCCGCTCAAGCTGACAGAACGGACAATGACACAAGCTGTACGAGGAGACACTGTCTTTCTGCGGGTTTCACTATGGGCGCATCCCCGCTGTACCGCGACCCTATTCCATGCGTTACACAGCATCACCACTTCGCCGCCCGATTCCGCTCTGTCGCATGGCTGCATCGGGATTTCAGTCAGCGGCGGGCCTGCTTACCTATCGCAGTTTCGCAGGCTGCTTCACGATCCTTGTTAGCGATGCCTCAGCACGTTATTTAATAGTGCTTCCGATGCTGCCCTATCCCAACAGCAGATCTACCTGCCCTTCCACCGTCAGCCAGTCGCGGGACTCGCGGCTGTCAACATTCTTCCGGGGTTGCAATCTCGTGAGGCTCCAACGCGCACAATATTTCTGGGAATACTCCCAGAAACGCGTGGCTGCGGATAGTTTTTACGTAGCCTCCGCTTGGTCCGTCCATCTGACTGATGGACGAGCCGAAAGTTACTGACCGGGGGGTGCCCGGCTGGTTGACGGTGATGTTGACTGTGGCCGTCGGACCCAACTGCCCGATCCACGTCGTCGCAAGAGTCAGAAGAGCGTAGCCGGCAAGCGCCTCAAATATCGATGCCTTGCTTTTGAGGACATGGTCGGAGTGCGCGCGTGAAGCGATAACAGCTGCGGGATGTCATTATTTCAGAGTTTCAAGCAGTGAGTTGCCAGTGAGTTTGACCTACCGAGCCCAGTGTTGAGGTCGACGACGGGATGAGGAAACCCGTGTCCGTGGTAAGTTCTGGGTAATATTGATGTGGACCTTGCCATCGTCGCAGGGAAATGCGGTTTCCCGAGTAGACTGATTTTCCAATATGAAACAGGGCCAGACGACTGTAAATCGGAGACGGACATAGCGGGTTTTACCACCTTGTGAAATATGCTGAACGGCTCGTCGTCTGGTTTGACAATTGATTCCAGGCGCGCGAGGAACTGCGAAGGGGTTTTGGTATAGACCGGGCCGCGAGGGGAGAGTGGATACTCCAACGACCTGAGTGATAGTCTGGGGCGAAGGGCCGGTCATTCTAGCGCGCAATTTGAGCGTGTTGATGCTCAGCTCTCCTAGGAGTGTTGCGGGCCCCGGGGAGCACTGTGCTGGGTGTATTGCAAGACTTCGTGCGAGTCAAGGCGAATTGCATCTGGGATTGCCTTTTTTTGCAGTGTTATTCCCTTTGTACGACAGATTCTTCTTCCGGCATAATGCAGGACACCCCGACAGAAGCTGATTTGAGGGCACTTTGCTTCTGTGTAGCACCGCTCACCTCCTTTCGGCTGCGACACGGAGGAGCCAAAGGTTTGGGTCGTCCCGGATGCGAGTCATATATTTGCTGGGACTGTGCGAGGCAGCCGCGTCTTTGGTCTTGCTTTGGTCACTGTATCGACTTTGGTCACTGTATTGATACTGGATTGCTGTTTCCAATGCGGTAAACGAGAAGCAAAATGTAACAGGAAAGCTTCCGTCGACTGTAATACGCGCGCGTAGAACAGAGGAGCAAGACCGGTCTTCGAAGTCGCCGAAGAAACGGTTGCGGTACAGCCAAGAACGGGCCGACGATGCAAAAAAAAAAACGAAGCCGATCACGTTGGACCGCGAAAATGCTCGACAGGGGTACATGAAAAACGAATAGACAACGCAGCATACTAGAACAGAATTGAATCTGGTACAGCCAAGGGAATTCACCGCGTCAGTGACATGACATGACGCGCTATCGCTCAACACGCACTAGGTTCCAACATCGGAATAGATCTCCCAGCCTCGATGAGCCTCCGACCCCAACGCCAAACTTCGCTGCTCATTGTCCACCTTCCTGAAGAGCGCCAAGCAGTCGAGAGGAAGATGATCCGCGATACGCACATCCTCGATATTGGACGCCGTTTTCATGCGCAGCAAGAAGTCTTCATCAGAGGCGAAGGCGGAGCCGAACCGATAAAGGCTCCCAGAGGTAATAATCGTCGCGGATAGCGACCAGAACGTTTAATTGGGGGCGGGAAGGCATGCTCAGGAATAAACGACGCATGGCTGAGGTTGTGCCAATTGGCGCGAATGAAGAAGAAGTGAATGCCCGTCCGATTGTGCCAGTCGCATGAAAACCACCGTGGGAGCAGCGTCTCGGGGAAAACGGGAAAACAGGCGGAAATAGCGTGCTCGCTGTTCATGGGGAGCCTGAGTCGGGTGGTGAACCCATCGTGGTTCAGATGAAACCGATTTTGTGCAGGTTTGGCGATCGCTAAGCCACGTCTCAGCTGTTCTAATTCAATTAATCACCTTGCTTTAGCTAGGTCCCCCTCCCGGACAATTCCCTCTGCCGAAATCTGCTAAAACAAAATGACTTGGATTGGGCCTCTTCGAGGCGGATGCTGAACCTTTAGGCTTCAGGCTTCAGCCGGAACCAAGCCGGAACGGAACAAATGAATCAAAACCCCGACAGGATTTGAATAAATAATGTCGGCCGTGCAGACCACCCGGAGCTCTAGATTTGGGAGTCGGTAATAAACAGGTGTTGAAGTCTTGTGAAGAATTGGTGTCCGGTCAACCCAGGTGGAAGCCCCCATTTCTACCTCGGCCAAATGCAATCTCAACTCCGCTCATCAAAGCTGATGCCCATCTGCCGACACTGATGGTTGATTCTCGCGAGTATTATGCGATGTGCCGTCCACAATATCCCACCGACTGCGGATAGCGACACTCTTCATCTCGCTCAGGCTCGCAATGCTGTGTACCTGGGAAGTCTTGGAAGCAGATCTTGTGGTTGAATTTAACAGATTGCTCGACGCCATGGCTGCGTTCGCGCAGCTGCATAACAGCACCGATCCACAGAAGCACAGCGCGTCTATCAAGCAATGGCTCTTTAACTTAAGTTGGCCCAATCGCCGTTGCTGGAATCTCCGCAACGCTCAGAGGCCTTCATTCATGCCGCTCAGAACAGAACCAATGTTGAATGAAGTAGAGCGCTTACTCCTCATGTCTAGCAACCATCTCCATTTCTGGACCATGCGCTTAAATTCGGGCGCCTGGAAGCAGGTCATATATAACCTCAAGCTATCGAAACTCTTGTTCCACATATGAACGCTCACGCACAATCTTGACAATTGTATTATACAGAGGGAATTTATTCGAAACATCTGGCGAGTCGCCCCGGAACATACTGATTCTCTCAGAAGGAATTTTACTAAACGTAAATACCGAGCCCTGGGTGAGGAATGGCAATCATTTTCAATGTACAACCTGAATGCATGGGGCGGGTTGGATTCAAGTCCCCACGAAGACGTGCCGCCGAAAGCAGAAGGCGAGCGCTGCCGGGGGGCGGCGACTGTCATAACTGATCTCGCTGTTCGCCACCTTATCAATTAATTCCAGGGACTTGCGTTGTCAATGTCTAGGACTCAACCCCGCCGTTTCTTTTTTCAATGATCACATCATATTCCCCTCCGGACTCAAATTCAGACAGCCTTGAAACATTGAGGTAAGTAGCGGATGTATTCTCCGAGATGGCCTGGAGTTTGAAATCATTGGCGCTGCAGGGGAAAAGTGCGCCAAATTCCACGGAATATCCTGCCGAGAGTTCCGCAATTCTCGGTACTTATGATATCAGGAGGAAGCTTAGGTTATCGAGAGAGCCATACGGGGAGGTCGCCTCAGGTGATCCACAGAGCTGAGACGGTGAAAGCGAGCGATTTCGGATGCCAAGGTGGCGGTTTGTGAGTCACTAGGTTCGGATCACCCCTGCCGTTCCAATGTTTGTTGATGCGCGCGCTCCCTTGCTTCCTTCCACCACCAGGGTCCAGCAGTCCACCAGCGCATCTGGCTCACAGTATCCGCGACATCCACCGTGCTTTGGAACTTCCCTGCTTTATTTCACCCCACCGTCGCGTCGTCGCATCGATGTATTCTAGATGGCACCGTGATGGATCTATATGCCAACAACGCGTCTGATCCTTATATGCCCCCAAATTGCTCTCCTTCGCAGTCAACTAAAGCCATTCCGACGAACTGCAACACACCATTTCTAGTGCGTTTGAGTCCAAATATCCCGCCTCGATGTGGATGGAAGGGCGTCGGTCCAGTTACTTCCATGTCTCCCCCGACGGATTCATACTATCCGCTGGCTCTACGGAAAGGCTTTGCAGCTGCCGCGTTCGGATCATATCTGCGGCTGGCGACTTCGACACCAATTCTCAATGCAAGCCTTGGATGCCCGGTAGCGGTCGCCGCATTTGCAAATTGCATTCGAGACCCAGCTCGTCACCGTGTTGCTGGGTATTCCCGCCAAGGCGTGCGTACTTCTTTGTGTTTTTGACGCCTTGAAGAGGCATGCTGCATGCACGAAAAATTCGTCTGGCCGCAACCCTTGACTAGGTTCCGAGTCGCACGTGGAAGTAGACCGCCTTCGATCCTGCGTCTCGCCGTTCGTTGCGTCAACCATCGGAATGTCTGGAGTTAACATCCCCGCGAAGGCGTGCAAATGGCTTTTCTCTCGCTGCGGGCCTGCAATTATAATCTGTATGCCATAATGCAGGCAAGTTACTTTCCCGTCATTTCACAGGCAATGCGACACATGTACATCAGGATCGTATTTTCTCTGTGTGCTTCTGTCAGTCAATCCGTCCGCGCCTACGCATCGACATGACAAAGTTCTCGCTGAAGCGCTCAAGTGTACCGGACGCGTGGGGTTCGAATCCCCCGCAGGCATGTGCGGAGCAGAACAAGGTCTTTTTTCTGCTCAGCGCCTTCGCGGCCGAAATGTACTCGGGCAAAAATTCGAACGCGGAACGCGGAACGGATGAATTGCAAGACAGTCGAAACGTCCGTGTCGTATCGTAGAGTACATTCACATTGATTCGATAATTCCTATAGCTACAGCGCCCCCTCCTCCATCTTCCTCCTTCTCTCCTTCTTCTCCTTCCTCCTTCCTCCTTCTCCGTCAACTGCTCGCGAATTATCCGTCAACAGCTCAAGCGGCCGCGCGCGAATTACATGACTTACATCTTCAACCACTTATCCAACCCCAGCCCCTTATATATCTTATCCAGCCCCGTGGCAGCGACGATGCCCTTAAGAAGACTGTCGAGGCCCAGGCCCTTGAGCAGCTGGCCGACGAGGTTGAGCACGCCTGCGAGGAGGAGGCCCACGCCGGCGACGATTTGCGTGAGGGGTTCTGCGGTAAGCGGGGAGGTGAGGTTTTTGAAAAAAAGAAAAGAAAAGAAAAGAAAAGAAAAAAAGGGGGGGTGGGAGGAGAGGGGGAGAGGGGGAGAGACGCACGGCCCATGGCGTCGAGGAGCGGGCCGAGGTCGTTCTTGGCTTTGGGGAACGAGTCGAGCTTGTCCTTCGCCCATTCGATCGTGCCGCCGACTTCCTCGACCATCTACGCAGCAAAAACAAAAACAAAAACAAAAAATCAACAACCAAACTCTCATCTGCAGTACCGGCAAAGGGGGAAAGGATACGCACGACTTTCACCGCCTCCGCCAGTCTCTGCTCCTCCGGCGTCGCCGTGTGGTCCTGCACATTGCGCGTGGCCGTGTTGCTGAGGCGGTCACCCGGGTCCGCGCCGCGCACGGCGCCGTTCGTCTCGTGCAGGATCGTCTCCGCCTGCTGCAGCAGCGGCTTCACGTTCTTCACCAGCTCCGCCTCGTCCCGCTCCGCCTCCGTGCGCTCGAACATCGCCTCGATGTGCTGCAACCCGTTTCAGCACCGCACACAATCAACCAATCGCACAAGAGGAGGGAGGAGGAGGAGGGGGTACCTTACGGATCATCTTGCACAGCGGCGTGCACTTCTGGTTCGCGCCCTCGATGATGTGCGCGAGGCGCTCCGCGAGCACGCGGTCCGTGTCCGTCTCCTGCTCCTGCTCCGCCGCCGAGCGCGTCACGGCGTCGGGCCCGCTGTGCGACGACGGCGCGTGAGTCCGAGTCTGCGTGTTCGCGCCCGGATTGTGCTCCGAGGGCGTCGGCGGGCCCGCGTCCTCCTCCTCCTCTTCCCCCTCCCCCTGCTCCTCCTCCTCCCCGTCGTCCTCCCCCTGTTCCTCCCCGCCATCCACGGAGGGCGTGCGCACCCCGCGCTCCGACTCCGTGTCCGACTCGCCCGACGTGAGGCGCGCGTGCGAGTGCGTGGGGGGGAAGGGCGCGCGCGCGGGGTGCGCGGCGGAGGGGAAGAGGGACGGGAGGTGGAACGAGGACGAGGGGGAGGAGGCTTGGGACGCTTGGGACTGGGACGCTTGGGACTGGGAGGCGTGGGGGGAGGAGGGGGAGGACTGGGGCTGCTGCGGTTCCTCCGGCACGTCTACGTCTTCTTGCTCGTGGAGGTGCGACATCGTTTCGTTCGTGATAAAGTTGGTAGTTGTGAGAGTTAGGGTGAGTTAAGTTGGAAAGGGCGGGAAGAGGCGGTTAAATACGGACGCCGCCACGGTAGGCGATATGACGCTGGGACCTGGTCATGGAGCGAGCACATTTTCGTGGTGCCGTGTTGCCATAACGCCAGAATGGGCCTGGGGAGGGCGTACGGAGAGCGCTCCCGAAGCACAAACCGGATGATGTCACCGTCGACTTTCAACGCGATTATTGAACGCGTCGCGTTTTGAGAAGGTTATGAATTAGAACTACACTACTATACATACAACGAACGTATTCCACGCTACACGAAAGAAAGTCCGCTCCGCAAGACCCACGACTAACGCGCTACCTCAAGTCTTCAACACCCTGCGCCGCAACTCCACCTCCACCACGCGCTGCTTATTCCCCTCCGGCAGCACGTCCGCCAAATGGTCGTCGTCCTCATCATAATACAGCGCCCACACGCCCGCCGCCTCCTCCACCGCGACGAACCCCTCCCAGCCGTCCAGCAGCAGCGCCCGCTCGTCGTTGCTCCAGTCCCACGGGCCGGGGATGTGCGCCTGCGACGCGGTCTTGTTGCCGTACTTGAGCTCGAGCGTGTCCGCGTCCGCGTAGACCCAGTTGAGCTCGGGCGGCTCGCGCGCGATGGTGCTGACGAGCCCGAGGGGCTTGGCGCCGACGGGGTACTCGATGTAGAACCCGGAGAAGGGGTGCCCGTCTTTGAAGGTGCGGTGCGAGGGGTCGGAGTCGTCGAGGTAGAGCTGGAGATAAGGCGCGGTAATCGTAAGTTACATCGTAGCAGAATGAATGAAAGGCAAGGCAAGGGGACGCACCTTCTGATTCCGCAACACAACAATCATCCCATCCAGCTCCTCCTCGTCCGGGCACTTGGAGCGCAGACTGAACTTCGCCAACCGCGGATCGTCCTTCGGATCCGCGCCCCCACCGCCCCCGCCCCCGTTCTGCTGCGCGCTCGCACCCTGCGATATCCCCGCGACGGCGGTGGAGGCGGATACGGCGGCGAGGGGGATGGCGACAGAGCCCGTGGCGACACCGACGATTCCTAGGATGTCCATGCCCGTTTCGTTCTTGCTTGTATTTCGTTGCTGGCTTGTGTTTCGTTGGTAGGTCGTACGTGGACGTGGACTCGGAGGAGAAAAAAGAAAAGTGCAGCGTTTGACGCGGGGAAGGAAAAAGACGGGTGCGGAGCTAAGCGAATCGATGATGTAGCTATGACATAGGGGTGGATCAAATGGGGCTTCAATATTCAATTTTGGAACTTGTTGGATGTTCAGATTTAATTCGGTGCAGGCGCCGACACATATGGGAGTCCGTTGAGAGATTCGCCCGAGGCGTAGAAAGATTATGGTAGGCTGAAAGCCGCTGCTCAGAGTTGGGATGAAGGTGGGCGAATGCGCCACGTTGACACGGATCTGTCATAACTCATTCGAGGCGGAGATCAGCGGGATCAACCAAACCGCGCAGAATATCGCGTGGGACTTATCGATCGGTTCCTGTTCCTCCCACTTGCCTCCCACCACAAAAAACCGTAGAAAAGGGGACGCACAGTCGTCAGCACAAAGCTCAGACGGCCAGTAAAGAAACCCAACCATGGTTCAAACGTTCAAAATCCACAGAGTCAGTTGACATGCTGGCGCCACGGCCCACGGCATTCCTCTTTGGAGAAACCATGACTTCAACCTGTGGAGATGTCAAAGATCTCCCCTGATCGCCTCACTGGGAGCGGATGACGACGCCATGACGCACATGGTGGGTGCCCTGTCTTAAATAGCAAGTATCCCCCTAATTCCACCACACACACAAACCCTCTTCTTTCTTCACGAGCTCCCGACAAGTCCCGCTCACCGTACGAAAACCAACAACACCCGCACGCAAAACTCAACTCAACTCACAAAACACAACACACAAAACACAAAACACAACACAATACACACGATGTCCGACTCCGGCTCCCGTTCAGCGTCGATGTCGCGCTCGCCGTCGCCCGAGCCGCAGCAGCAGCAGCAGGAGAAGCAGCGGCAGCCGTCGCGCCGCCGCGAGCGCGGCCGGCAGCAGCAGCAGCAGCAGCCTCAGGTGCGCTTCCCCACCTCCCCTCCCCCAAATCCCCGTTGACAGCAGCACAGGGCGCCCCCGACGACCAAAAACAACTCAGCCCCCTCGGCGACGCCGGGCAGCTCACCCAGCCCGTGCAGCAAGCCGGGCAGGCCGTCGGCGGGCTCCTCGGCGGCGGGCAGCAGCAGGCGCAAGGGGGCGGGGGCGGCGGGGGTGGGGGGAAGGACACGCTGAAGCTGCGGCTGGATCTGAATCTGGAGGTCGACGTGCAGATCAAGGCGCGCATCCACGGCGACGTGACGCTGTCGCTCCTGTGAGTGGTGTTTCCTGTGTGTTTGTGTGCGAGAGAGATTGAATTGATGTGGCTTTGCGAGGTCGTAGTGACTGACTGGATCTTAGCAATTGACGCGGGGTGCTTCTTCAATTGATGGGCGTGCTTGTTGGCAATTGACGCGACGGATGGGATGTGGAGGGGTGCGGGATATGCCAGTGGGTGGGATGCGAGGGCGATGGGATGTGGAGGGGTGCGGGATATGCCAGTGGGTGGGATGCGAAGGCGATGGCGATGGCGGGGCGATGGCGAACTTGGATACCCGACGACGATACGCCACGATGCAATGGACGAATATTGTACTTACCTTGCTCGTATACATAGTAGTGCCCGCCGATGTACTTTTAGACTTATAATGGACGCGCCTCGCAGAGATACATTCCGATGCACCCATCTTCGCAGTCAACGATCGAACCAGCCTCGTTGGACGACAATGAACGGTTCCTTGACCATGCCGACGTCTGTGCCCCACCGTCCTACCCAAGTCCCAATAACCCTCCCACGTTCGACGCTACTAAACCTCGAGAACGAAACAGGTTTCGTTATCAACGGTAGATCACTGTATGTACGCCTTCGCGGGGAGTCGAACCCCGATGCTTTCCGTACTTGCAGCTTGTTGTATAATGTATTGACATTGCAGGGGAACGATCTCCACTGAAGGCTGGTAGAATCAATGTCAGCCCTTGTTCAGCGAGTCTGAGTGAACGGGTCGACTTGGGGTCGACGGTGGGATAAACGTGTTGGGCACCCGCCACAATTTGATGGGCTCGGGATATGTGTTGAAATCTGTGGGGTTCACTAGTGCTGCACGGGTCGCACCGGCGCTATCCCTCCCAGAAATAAAACATATCATCTTACAACCTGCACACGCCTCCGCGGGGATCCGAACCCCGATCATTGCTTCCCGGAATCTCACTAAGGCAGTCAATAAGTGGAAGGGAACGATCTCGTTGATCAGCGAAGGCTGGTGAGTTAATATGGGCCCTTCATGTTGAGAGGGTGAGTGAATGAGTCGAATTTAGCTCCGAGGTGAAGTGAACGGGTTGGCACCGACAGTGGTGTTGAGGTTGAAGTTGATTCATCTACTGTCTTTCGGCGCTTGCTCGCGAGTGAAGGTCCATCCCCTACGATGACCTTGGAGGCACCACGATCACCTCAGGTAAGCAGTGAAACCAGTCCAGTCTTTCAAACAACGCCACCAAAAGGAAAAAGATTAGTCAAATGTCATCGACGCCTTGAAGGGGACTCGAACCCCGTATCTTCCCGTCCGGTGCAGCAACGCAACCGAGCTGCAAGGATGTGCATTGTGTACGGAAGGCTTCGTAGAGTATGTGTTGGGTTTCGCTTGATTGCTCGAATATAAAGCGCTGTCTTGACCCACATGGGTTGAATAGCCTACGGATAGCCTACGATGAACTCGTCAGACCGTTTCGATTATTACCAAACGATTAGACTCGAACCAGTACCAATCCCTCGAAAGATCGAAGACAGTCGTTCGATCAGTGATGGATAGGGACTGGAACATAACCAGACGTTTTAGGACAGTCGGGAGTTGCCGAGCGTTTTAAATAACTTGGCCAAAATTTCGTGAAACTTTGGGAATCGATTTTCTCCGTTTCCAAATCTGAAGAGACATTTATCGTGAAAGTATGGGATTTGGGAAAACCGGGGATCACAGCGGGATCATAAATGGAGAACAAATGGGAAATGGGATTACCGGCGATCGTAAACGGGATCAACAACGGGATCAACAGCGGGATCACCCCGGCACTCCCGGCCTGATCGGTATTTTGGTGCCGATCACAACTCCTAAGGGGCTGCCTCCCTTTCTCTTGCATGCCTTCGACCGCGGTGGGTGTTAGTATGACAATGGCTCTTTCAGTAGTCCCAAAACACCCTTCCCACATAATTGATTCCAAAGTGTCCGTGGATTGGGCGAGATAGTTGCCGCTGAACAAATTTGAAACCCCTGAATCAGCGCAGCTCAGTGTTGTCTCAATGTGGAGGAGCCAGATTTTGTGCGGACATGGGGGAACGAGGAGACCCCACACGTATTTTGATCGACCCGGTCACCCGAATCGGGTGACCGCTCGAATGCCGATTCGGCCAGGTCACCCAGTTGAGTGACCGCTGTGAGATCCAGAATAGGGGGTCGATTCCCATATCCGGATGTGTTGCTTGTACCATTTCACGCTCTGTACCACCCGCGCCCCGGCGCCCCGAAGCTCTGTGTGTGTCTGCTCTGCTTCCCCCTCCAACACATCCTCGGCGCCACTGATCCGGTGCTTCACACGAAGAAGCCGACCTTTTGGGGAAAATCCTGCCATAACATTTCTCTCTCTCTTGTCCATTCTCGAGTCCGATCGAGTCTCCACTTGCTCTCCGCTCGCTCACTCCGTGGAAGACATCGATTCAAGAGCGGAATAGTATAGGGAAGTGACACGTCCCGGGTGGGAGAAAAGTTCACGTCATGCCGCAGCGTTTCAAGAAATTTCCCTACCGCAGTCGACTTCCATCGCGCCCCAGCGAAGCATGAACAGAGCACGTATGTAGCCCAAGCTTTGTCCTCTTGATCCCCTCGAGCTTCCGAAGACTCTGCGCAGACCCTATCGGGTGGGGGAGAGTGCAAACTGGGACAGCTCTCCGAGTCGCGGACCTAGTGCGCCATTTAATCATATTTTTTCTCTCTTACTCTTTGAGTTTCTGCGCATACAGACTCGGACATGTCTGCATCGGACCAGGAGCCGACCGTACTCTGTCCACCCATCCCCAGCGACTTCAAAAAGACGTAACGAACGCGCGGTCCGTTCAAACATTCGCCGGGGGCAGACCTCAATAGATCTGCGCCCTCCCTCGGTGACCACCTCGGGCTGAGGAGATTCGCGGTGCGTAGGCGTCCAACTGTACCTACGCGGCCGCTCGGATACGCGAGAGGTGGGTCCGGCAAACATGATGGGATCGCGGTGTATTGCCCATCGTTCCATCCTCGCCAAATCCTCGCAGAGGTAGCTCTGGGAATACCACTGCATTTTTCCG
Source organism: Mycena vitilis (assembly GCA_029203975.1). Lineage (NCBI taxonomy): Eukaryota > Fungi > Basidiomycota > Agaricomycetes > Agaricales > Mycenaceae > Mycena > Mycena vitilis. The sequence goes on from JARGYF010000071.1 coordinate 285,642, forward strand.
GACCGCTTGCCGGAGTAGGCCGCAAGCTCGCTACATGGTATTGTGCGCACAGTGCAACAGACCATGTCAGCCGTGCCAACCCGCCGTGAGTACTTGAGTGCGCCTTCGCTGTACTCTTCAAGGTCGTCCCCTCGCCCGTCCGCGCCGTGCTCTTCCGAATGCCATCTAACGTACCTTTGATTGGGGTGGACGAACTCTTTCGCTCCTCGAGGTGCGCTTGCTTCCGTGTTCAATTACTTCCAATCTGACTGTCCGTCGCTTCAGTCTTGGGCCCGATCCCAACCTCCCGGAGGCGGGTTGAGTCTGAAATCAAAGCACATCCACATTCTAACCCGGGATTCAGCCCTATTCGACATCGGACTCCGTACGGCTCAACCATGCGAAGGTAAGTTGACGTGTTGAAATCCGGGCAAGCTTCAATGACCCACATTTTCTCCCGCTCGACTATAACACGCCAAATCTATCACTTGTCAGATCTCAACTGCGAAAGTCTGCGATTCAACTAAGGTACGGCGGAGCCGAATACATAACTTACACGCGTACTACTGACGTGTTTGTTCTTCTCCAGATTTGGATCGACTTAACGCAACTCAATGCTTGCGGGGATTCAAGCCGCGATTTGTGTAGGACACAAGGTGGGTCTTCCAGTTTTATTTGCACTTTACTGACTTGTTACTTCGCACAGGATTAGATAGGCTAGCATCCTGTCCATTGCGCAGTAAGTCGTAGTTCTTGTGGGATTGAAATCTTGTCGGTTTAAAGGAATTGAGTCCAGAGTTTGGGGGCAGTATCTCCACAAACCAGTACGGGAGTGCAGGGACGGGCAGGGAAGGTGTTAAGCAAAGGGAAGCGGAGGAGGGGAAGGTGCAGTCTTGGAAGATGTCGAGCCAGCGTGACGGTGCTGGGAATGAAGTAAATGTGCGGTCAGATGGTTTTGCTGCAAGCTCGAACGCGTCGGTGAGTACAAATTCAGGAACTCAAGGATTAGTGAATGAGCACTTGCTGGTGGGAGGTATCTGCTGGTGGGCGCGTATTACTGTTCAGAAGTAATTGACTCGATGATTGATTAACTGGCTTTCAAGCCTAGTAAGGGGACAAGGCTTATTTTGTCTCAATTCTTTGTCTGAACGCAATACAACAGCAGCAAGTGTACCGCCTCATATATTATATATTGGTAAATCAACTGTACAGACTCTAGTAAGCACACGATGTTCTCTTTCGGAGTCCTTAATTAATACGGTGCGGGGCACCTGAGAGATGCAACTACACTCTGCGTCTGAAGTCAGCACGAGAACAAAGGATAGTATACCGTATCTGAGAACCTGGCCTTTGCAACACCGGCACGGCACGCGCCTTGGGCAAAGTTCTCCTACAATACATAACCCGTGGTAGACGATGTATCTCCGCACGGTTCGCACCAGTCCGGGGCCAATGGATTTACAAGTGAGCTCGAACGGCGTGCTTATACATATTTACATTCAAAACAAGGTGAATAAATGCAGAGAAGAAAGTTGAACCACATACCATAAATGGGTGAACGTGTTGAATTGCGGCCGGAGTTGACCATAAGAGGAAATTGCATGGGTGACCCATCCACCCAAAATACGGTGACCAAGCGGGATCGACGATCGAGACGGGCTGAGGAAAGCGGTGACCTACCCGCCAAACGACGGTCGGCACGCGTCAAGCGGAGTTTAAAATCATTGATCGGACCGACGATCGACCCCAATCGGGAGGGGACCGGGTCACCGAGGGGGCGATCGGTCACCGAACTACGGTATAGAACCGAGATCAGCTGTAATAAAGCAATCATGAGCTTACTTGCTTCTTACTTGAAGCTGATGTTGGGAATAATCCAGGAAGAATACCCGGAGCGATCATTGCCATCAATTCCCATCAAACCGTAGTGATACAGGAGATACTGCTTCCTATATGCCGCTTCTCGAATCAATCCATTGGGGCAAACGATGGGCAGGATGTCTAGTCTATGGGCAAGGACTGTCAAAAGCTGGAAAGCAGGCTGTTTATAATTAGTTGTTGAGTAGGTAAGGTACCGATTGCCGGTGCTGCCGCCGTTTTTGATCCCGCTGTGATCCCCGGTTTTCCCAAATCCCATACTTTCACCATTTATCTAGAGAAACAGATTCTAAGACTCCCTATGTTTTCTGAATTTTGATTGACATATAATTGAGGTCTGTACGACGTGTTTTCTGATCGTCATTGTGTGGCTGTGCACATCGCTGCTCGTCACTCCGCCAAACGCCCGCCGCTCTACACGGCGGCCCCAGTCCCCACAATGCCCTTTCAGCGCCTCAAGGACGATTGAGATGATGAATATGTCCCCCCGACAGCCAAAGAGCCGGAGCATCGACGAGGTAGTATCGAATAGAATTGCCTTGCTGCCGTTCTTGTAACATCCAGGGAGACCGAGACGGAGCCTTCTTCCTGGCATGCACGGATCTTGGGTTGCTTGAGAGCATTACACATAATTCTGGACCACCTAAAGGTCCAGATTTGGATGCAGCGACGCAATGGGAGCAAGAGAGAGCTTTGGCCCCTATCTATTGTGCCAGACAAAGAATAGATGACTACACATTCAGTTCATAAAATATCGACATTTAGAGAACATAGAAGATCTTAGAATTAAAAGCTCTACATTTATGTCTCTTAGGATTTGTTGAATGAGGAAGTCGGTCATGGACCATCGTCGAAATTTCACTGAGACATTTAAAACGCTCGGCAACTCCCGACTGTACTAAATCATCTGATTATGTTCCAGTCGCTATCTACCCCCGGTGTTGATCGACTGTCATCAACTTTGCGGGTTTTCCAATAGCGACTGGTTCGAGTCTACCAAACGATAGGATGATCAGAGATCAGCAAAGAGTTCTCAGATCTAGCGGCCATGCCTCGGCGGGGATTCGAACCCCGTGTTTCCCATGCGACGCAGTTGTCCTATGAATGGTTTCGGAACGATTGCCGTCAATGACCGAAGACTTGTGAGATGCGGAATGAAGCCTTGTGTGCGATAAAGGAATCAATCTGGCAGGGCTTGGCCGAATAAGGTCTGATGGCAGGGGTGGTGATGATGGTGCTCCTCTGTGGAAACATGAGACACGTCTCTTTGTCTGCAGTCTGAATGGACCGCATGACACTGGCAGCCTCATGCTGCTTTTAGCTGGAAGGCCGCTTAAAAATGCACATATCTAGACTTTCGTGGGTCAAATCAGATCAGTTCGCTCCAATGATGTCCCGCGAGCTCTCTCACCGCGATAGGATCTGGACTTTCGCCACGACAGAAACAAGGTTCTACCGTATAACGGCCGCGCCGCGTCTGTTGCTATCAACTGGCACGAGAGTCCCAGGAATGCGTACCCTTCACGTAGAAACAACGTTATGTTGATGGTTCAGCTGTTCCTGTTCCCCGGCGAAATTCTTTTCGTCGGTGTTGCAGTAGAGAATGGAAAATCCCTGACAGCCGCGCGATGAATGGCTCTTGCAAGCTTCTCGGAAGACCTTGGCAGTCCTTCAAAAGGGAGCACGCGTCGAACGAACTTGAACCAGGTGAACGGTAACCAGTCTCTGAGTGACATACATGTAAGTATATCGCCAGGGACGCACCCAAGTTCGGTGTACACAGGCTGGATGCTCGTCCAGCCAAGAAGAACTTGTGCCGCGACCGTTTTGGGGTGCTTCTTCCATGCGTTCTACCACTGCTCCGAGGGAATGTCGGATCTCTGCGCATTGTATAAGAGCTGTCTCACCTCCCGTCTCAAAACCAGCCATATTGCCTTGCACAATATGCTATTTCGCCCCATCTTCGCCGCTCTGCTTTCCGCAGCCATTGCGAATGCACAGGCAAGGCTCTGTCCTCTGTGGCCACCCTTCTGGTTAGCTTATACGCCCCAGATCACGGCTTGCACCACGGTGCCAACCGATGTAGCGACGCAAGAGGCGGAAATGCAGGCTTTCAACAGCAAAACCCCGGCGCCGTCGACGTCCAACCTCCTAGATTGTGCCACCGCAACCATTTTGAAGACAGGCATCGATACATACCGCACGGCCGTCCTCGCGGACCCTGCTGATGGCTGTTTCGTGAGTTATTCGGCTTCGCCTGAAATCAACTTGTCGTTACTGACGGTTTTGCTTGCGCAGCTTATTTATACGACTACGACTCTTCTTGATGGGTTTCTCGTGCAGTATGCGACTTTGAGTCAATTCGTTTCTGGATGTGGGAGTTTGTAAGCGTAGTAGTGCCGCCGCCGTTGAACACGCTTCCCTTTTCTGCGTCGCGCATGGACGGACCATCTCCGGAGAATATATACCTGGTTGTACACGGAAGAGTCAAGGGGACATCCCGTGTGCAATACCTTCCGATCGTCCACTGAGCCACGTCATGGATGGCACGATCTGTGGGGACGACGATATTCACCGCGGTCAACAGGATTCTATCTTCAATATGACGAGGCAGTTGAACATTCCGAACAATCGATGAGTTCGGAATCAGGTAGTATTTTCCTAGCTATCCACTCTTATCGTGTACTGTGAGGCTGATGGATGCGTCAGGTCTGTATACCGCGTCAAAATAACCGAGAGACTCGCCATGAACTTCCCCAGATCTGCGTTTCTCTATGAACCGTTCTGCCCGTACCCAAAAATCTTCGTCACCGTGCGCACTTCTCTCCCATTCCTCCAAGAAACGGAACCCGACAACGATGATGAGGGTTCTCGGATCATCGCTGAAGTAGTCGTACTGATCCAGACCGGCCGTGTGTGAAAGAAGAACGAGTACCTCGATGGACGTACAATTCGCGACGATATTTGGGATAGCGGCAGGATCAGCATTGGTAAGCGTGATCGTGATGGCGAGATGGGTCAAACAGGGAAGACAAGCCAAGGTGAGCCAAGTGTTAGCGCACAGTTCTTGACTGAATGTGTCCAGGTGAGTTAGCTGGTTCAGTATGGGACGGCCAAGATCAACGCCCGGAGGCCCAAACAGCGCCAGGTCGGCTGACAGTCGCAGCAGCGGCAGTGCAGCAATGGCATGGAGAAATGTCGGTTTCGGCGAAATATGCCATATTGCCAGACGAGATATCCTGCTGCAGCTGGAGAGGAGGGACACGACGGATGCCTCGGGCAGCATCAATAACGCGACACAGCGGACGCTATCGCGCAGGAAGGCAGGTGACTTCGTCTCCAGGATTTTGAACCAGTCAGGAAGGGTCATCCGAGAACCGTCGTATGGAGGGTCTGAGGATGGAAACCCCGTCGCATCCAGCGATATCGAGAGAATCCTGTATAACAGTGGTTCTAACCTGCAGTATGTTTGAGGCGGGTACATCCTGGAGAGAAACAAGATGTGTTACCAGACCCTGACGCGTCGCGCAACCAGAAGCAACTTTGTTATGGATTTCGGCTGGGAATAGGCCGCGATTTCGAAGATTTTCATCTCCAATTCCTTCGGCAGAACATTCGCACCAGCGGGCGATTCGGCCATTACGGTAGAGCTATCTCTGACGGCTTGTGATGACCTTGGCTGAGAAATGGACTGGCGCAAACGGCGCAGCGATTGGGCGAGGCACGGTGGCACTGGAGGAGGCAAAAAGGAAGCGGCACTGGATCGTGATGTTATCGATCGTTGTTTGGCATCGTTACTGTAACTGTGACCGCCAGTCACTCTCGACCACCACGTTGGCATCCCAAATTGCTCGCTCTCAGACGCTCTGACCGTCTCGGCTCGATGGTTCATCTGAGACTCGGGTGAGGCGATCTCCCCGTACGGTTCTCTCGATAACGTTCTCTTAACACCGACCGCCCACGTACGCCAAAATTGCAGTCTCTCGCTCCCAGTCGGTCTCGCAGCTTCAAGTTTCAGCGGCTCGTGTTTTTGGGGGCCCAAACTATGTTTTCGACACCTTGTTCTCCTTAAATCCAGGCCAGAGCAAACATGGCCACTACTGCATCAAGATGACAATGTCACAATGGTCCTCGGCGCTATGCTAGAATTCTCCACCAGGACTTCTGGACATGTGGGCAAGCTCGACCCTCCGGCGCTCGCGCATACGGAAGCAGAGGAGATTACTGTGCCTAGTCCAGTTTCGTGCACGGCGTGGCTAAGACGCGACTCTGGCGTGCAAACCATCTCCTCACCTCGATGGATGGGGTTCACTTTGACGGTTAGACTGAACGCTGCTCAAATTGTCGTTTTACCTCAGTTAATTCGCCGACCTGCCCATCTTTTGATACAAACACTGTTCTGAAACGCCGACTCTCCCGCTGCCCCGGTTGCATTCCCCTTGCGGTCCACATTCATTCAACATTGTATGGACGTCTCTTGCCTCTCCGTGACGAAATCCCGTCAGAGATCGTGCCATCTTCGCATCCATTGGCGGATCTTCATGCCTGCTCCTCGGTACCGTTGCAGCCCGTCGCTTGTGCACTCGAAATGTGCTGCGGATGCGAAGACCCTATGATCTGTGGCATGCATAGCGGCGTTGTCTCTTGAATACCTGCCACGACTGGCTCGGGGCAACACATTGAATCACAACCCGAGATGAGGATGAGACCGCAAAGGATGAACATCCCTTCACCCGAAGGCGCAGCATGGGGGCATACGCGTAAGCCGTAACTTCATTGTCACTTGGAGGGAGCAGAGTACTTGATCGTGGATCCTATGACATTCCGGGCACACACCATGGTGCCCGAGTGCAGCGTGGAAAAGATTACGAAGAACCCCAATCCGGGCAAATCTGACCTGATTTGCTTCCAAGTGTCCGTGTACTTCCGGTCTGGTGAAACGGCGCCACATACGCGGGCGTTTCGTTTACTCTTCGGCTCCTGGAAAGGGGCGATCCAGTCGCGAGAGCTCGCAAGAGCCGAACTTGGCTCGCCCAGCCCCGCAGTCCCCGCTCCGTGAGTACACGGGATTTCATTACTGATTTGAATAAGCAGCTGATTGTCCACTTTGTTCCAGGATTCAATATTCAACACTTGGCCACGCTCACTACCCACGCGGCCCGCTTCAAGTGAACTTCTATCTCATCGCAATTTGCAAATATACAATTCTTCTACTCAACATATGCGCATAACGGCTCCGGAGCAGACTACAATTTATTCTTGGTTTATTCAGAACTAGGGGCGCAACCGGACGCAAAGGTTATTACGCATTGCGGTTCTGAATAACGGACGCCGCGTCACGCCGGACTCGCTGACGTTCCACTGTACTGCCGGTGTACGGGGACTGCACGGGGATCGCGTGGAACATCAAGATAGTCTGGATCCGTGACGGGATCTGACGGAAGTAAGTGTCAAGATTTAGGTTTAAAACGCGCGTTGTGGGTACCGGTGGGCGCGTCCAAGTTGACCCTCAATACTTCACAGGTATATATGAACTGTGGCACGAAAAAGATAAGCGTCGCAAGGACCTGCCCACTTTTAGGGAAGGCGGTCGCAGACGGAGAGAAGTTCAACACCCGTTGGAAATTGCACCAGTTGGCAGTGATCAGCGCTCGACGATGATCAGCGGACGAATCAGCCTATCAGTGTACTTAGAAACGATCGGAGATGTAGAAGACGTGCCGTCATGCCTGTGCCTGCGGCGGAGTCGGACGAGCCGAATTGCAATTGGCGAGGCAATAAAAGAAGCTATGGCCCGTTGCGTTTCAATCTCTGAAGCCCCCAATGGCTGAGGCTACAATTGAGCCCTTCGGCGTCCTCCTTCACTGGCGATCGTTTCTCATTGCTCTGTTCACGTTTCCCATCTACTCATACATGCGCAAAAAACGATCCTCATCCTTGCCCCCCGGCCCGAGAGGGCTCCCTTTTATCGGCAATGCTTTAGACATCCCTACTGTTACCCAATGGCTCACTTTTGCGGAGCTCGGCGATGTTTGGGGTGTGTCCTTGTTCATTAATATCACTACGAGCGAAATAGGCTGATGGTTATTTTCAACAGGGGACATTATGTCTCTCACCGCGTTTGGGCAAACCCTGATTATCGTCAACTCGACCAAAGTTGCGGAGGAGCTGCTCGAGAGCCACGGCGCCATCCTTTCTGACCGCCCCATGATCCCGTTCGGCGGCGTGTTGTGCGGATTCGATAACACGCTTGTGCTAGCCCAGTACGGTGATCGCGTGCGGAAGGAGCGTAAGCTCTTCCATCGACTTTTCGGGACACCGGCATCAATCAAACAGTTCGCGCCTTTGCTCTCCGGAGAAGTGCATAAGTTGTTGCGCAATATCGCGGCAAATCCGGATCGATTCCTGCATGAAATCAAACGGTGCGTGTATTCTCTTTACTCTTTGCTCTTTACTCTTTCTCTCATTCTCCGCCCGACAGGATGACTGCTGGAATTATGCTCCGCATTGCATATGGATACGACCTGCGCGACGGACCAGAGCCAGATCCATTCCTAGAAATGTACGAGACAACAGCGGACAATTTCGCCGTCGCAGCCAGTGGCTATTTAGTTGATGGCGTACCCATTCGTGAGTAGCCTGTTATGTTTTATTTCTTGGTTTTCAACCTCGATTCGCGTATTCTTCCTTGCTCAGTGCGCTACTGGCCAGAGTGGCTCCCGGGTGGAGGTTTCCATACCACGGCCAAGCTATTTTCAAAACAAATACACGACACAGTGGACACCTTGTTCGATTATGTTAAGAAGCAGATGGTGATCCACCTCCCCCCTTTCATTGGTTTATTGACCGAGTCCGGTACTTGACAGGCCGCCGGAACCGCTGAAAAGTCCTTATTATCGACCCTTCTTGATGAGAAGACCCACGAAGAATATCTGATGAAATGGGCTGGTGCGTCGATGGAAGTTGGTGGAAGCGACACGGTAAATGCTTAGTATCTTAAAATCTCTCTTAACACACTCAATTCAGCCCCCAGACCAGCGCGGAACTGGAAGCTTTTTTCCTCGCCATGGCTCTCTATCCCGAAGTTCAGGCTGCGGCACAGGAAGAGCTGGACAGGGTTGTTGGGAGCGACCGCCTCCCCGAGATGTCCGACCACGCGGAGCTGCCGTACGTCGACGCGGTGTGTAAAGAGCTTTTGCGCTGGCATGTAGTAGCCCCACTCGGTGAGTACTGATTTCCCTTTCGGGCGGCCTAAATTTGCTTCCGCGTCTAACGAAGCAATTTCCTCACGGGCGTGCCGCATCGCACCCGCGAGGACTTTATCTACGACAGAGGTGGTGGCTTGGAGCCGGTACTCATCCCAAAGAATTCAATGGTCATACCTAACGCCTGGTTTGTCTTATAATCCCTCTTGTGCACGGACCATGAACATTTTGTGCCTGGCAGGAAAATGGCACACGACCCAGCGTGCTATGCGAATCCCATGACATTTGATCCCAGACGGTTCCTCCCGGCGGAGGGCATGGAACCCGAACCAGACCCTGCACGCTTTGCTTTTGGATATGGGCGTCGGTACGTGGCTGGATCTTCACTTTGAGCTCTGTCATGTTGATCACGGTCGTTGTAGGATCTGCCCAGGTATGCATCTCTCCTCCGAGATCCCCAGCGAAGTGGTTCAACGCCGAATTTGCAGGGAAGTTGATGGCAGATGAGACCATCTTCAGGACGTGCAGCGCGGTTCTCTCAGTGTTCAATATCTCCAAAGTACGCAAAGACGGCGTGATTGTAGAACCATGTGTGGGCCAGACGTCGGAGGCTGTGAGGTAAGTCACCTATTTCGATTGCATCCTCGTCGCACCTTATGCAACATCCTAGTCATCCCCTGCCCTTCGACTGCGTGGTGGAACCTAGAAGCACGCGGGCATTGGAACTCATCTATAGTGGTTAGTCGCAAGACATTTTGGCAGATATATATACGGACGACGGATGCGATACCTCATACCCCTCTAGAGTGTACCTTGTATAGTAAGTGTAATCACGTTGTAGACGAGGCTGGGGTTGTCGGATGTTCAACGAAAGTCGGGCCTCAAGGGTTTGGACAAGATCTGACAAGATATTCAAGGAGCTAGAGCTGGATAAGTGGCTGAAGATGTAATTGGCGGTGCTCACTTGGTAAAATTGCGCAAGAAGATGGGAGGTATATATGATACATTTCAAGATCCGAAAATACTTACACGTACACGTCCACGGACTTTCTTTGGCTATGTATTGCACTTGAACTTGGAACGTTGTGGCCAACGTGACAGAAGGAAATAAAAAATTGAGCATAGTATGTACATCTCACGCCTTCGAGGGGGGTTGAACCCCAGACTACCCTAGATAGTTTGCAGGCATAAAGGGGACGTTCGCAGCGATTGACGAAGGCTGGATATCCCTGTGTCCCCGCAGGTCGTGAACGTATTCAGCCGAACGAGGGTGAAAGAAACCACTTAGTCGTTGACTTTATTAGAGTGGAGTGCGCCAAACGATTAGTGTTCTCTGCGTACCTCATCCGAAGGCGCGGAGAAACAGTGTAGCACGAATAGGCAACGCCTTGACGTCGTGATGAGGATCTAAGCGGCCGAATCTCCGTTCAAGCGGGATGGATCGTATGGGAAGGATCGCGTGATCGTCAAAGGCTGGGAAATTTTCCTTGACTCCCGCTGAGCCAGATATTTCAAGGCGGAGAGAATGATGAGTCTCGATGCAGTTTTTGCAGTTGTAGGCGTCAGGGAAAAAAATTGTACTTTGCTTGCCACCAGGCTTGAGGACCTACACACGGTGTTGCAGGGATGTGGACCCCACGCTCACGCGATCATGCGCATGGTGAATGGCGAGGGAAGGATCGCCATGATCGTTGAAGGCTTAGCACTTCGGACTGGGTAGGAGCTGTCAGGTTCGCGAGGGGAAGCGCGTACGGCACGAAAAGCGTTGGATTACCTCTAGCAAGTTCCAGGATGGGAGCGGTTCTGCCCGAAGCGCCACATACGTCTCCACGGCGTTTTCAGAGATGCGCAAGAGATGCGTTAGAAAACACAAAAGCGGGGTCGAAGTCGAGACTGGACTCTCAACGAAGCGGTCGGGTTGACCAGAGTTTCTGTGATCGCCGACTGAACTAAAAGGTTTGTCGAGGCACATAAACGGATGCGTGGTTCTGTGTGAGTACTGTGACAGTCGCGCGGCGAGTCGCGCTTTCCACAGATACTTACGGCCACTGTGTCGTCCCTCGGTGCTAGAACATGAAGGGGAGGTGAAATGCGGCGGTTTATTCACAAGACAAGGCAGACTCCGTGTCTACCAGGAGCCAGGGTCACAATGGATAAATCATGGCTGGTGGTATGCACCAAGAGAGTTGCAACTTACTTCGACGCAGATTGAGCAGTGCAAAGTGCTCTATGTCGACTATCAATCCAAGGTCGACTGGAAACCTGCCCGAGATATCCTCCGCTGCAACCCCTCCTTCCATACACGAGCTCGGTATGATTCCGTCATTTACGAAGCCGAGAACGACGATCTAGCAATGGGCCAACTTCAACTTGTTTTCCGATGTCATCTGCCGCAGAAAGTGACTCTTGATCTCGCCATGATCCGACCCTACCGCAAGAGCTCTTGGGCCCCTCGCACGCGGACTGATTGTCCTATTCGCGAATGGAGTCCCGGAGGCGTCATTTTCATCGCACTTGAACACCTTACGCGTGGTACTCTGCTGTGCCCAATATTCGACGCGTCGCGTGAGGTTTACTATGTGGTGGACTGCATCGACGAGGATATGTTTTTACGTGTAAATAATATAGATTGATGTATGAATTTCTCCCCTTGTCTGTAGCAGAGGTTCATTTTATTCTACACCCTCTCGTAGTGTGGATCCAAGCTGAAGCCGTCCCAAGCCATCTAAAGCCATCCCAAGCCCCCAATCACCTTGAGCCGCTTTGAACGGCTTGAGACCGGTTCCAAGTGGTTCCAAGCCACGCCGCCAGTGGCTTGGAACCGGTTCCAATCCCATTCAAGCCGCCAAGCCGACTCATTCCGTTCCAACCGAACTGGGTTTTTTCCGACATTGTGCTGGTGGTCTGGCTCGGGAAGAAATCCGACGGACCCGCTGGTCGACCCAGCTCGAAGCTGGAATCCAGCAATTCCGGTCCATCTGGCTCGTACCGCAGTGGGAAAGCTTTGAAATATGTACTGTCTTTCATTCCAATGTACTGGTTCCGTTGTTCAACTGCTCAAATTATACATCCTATGTACTGTTAATGGCGGGCTAAATTTCGTCGCTGTCTGGCAGCGCCAAAACCCAGCGCTAATTTTGTACAATACATGAGGTTCCACTGAAAAACCCTATGTAGAAAACGAACGTGTTTTGGTTCCGCAATATGCCCTACTCTAAACTGGTCCTCCCCGCTTGACGTCGATATCCGACATCTCCGCGTCGTGATCCCCGTACCCGACGTCCGCGTCCGTGACGGTGTTTTTCGTGACCGAGATCGCGACGTTCATCTCCATCCCGGTGCCCGTGCCTCCGGTGCTGATGCCAGGCCCGCGACGGCGCCCACCAGCGCCGTCCATCCAGCGCGAGAGCGATGTGTTGCGTGCGGCATAGCTCTCGTTACTGGCGGAGGCGTAGCTCACGATGCGCTGAGACAGGGAGGTAACTGTGGCGAAGATGTTCATTAGCAAGGAGCCGATGGCGCATGGAGCGGGGTACGTACTGATGCGCTGGGACAATAGCCCAGTGACCGCGTTGGTGAACGTGATCATGGTGTTTTGTTTTGTCGGGTCCTGATCCAACACAAGCCATTGTTAATCTGACAGCTTGACGCGCACATAGGTACGGGGACGTACAGAAGATACCAGGAAGATGAAGTTCAACACTTGGAGTGCCACACTGGCGAAGAAATATGCCAGGCCGCTGGGGGGAAAGATGAATTCACACTCAAAATACTTGCCCCGCTGAGAGCAACTTACTCGACCAGGAGAATCGAGGATATTTGGCTAGCGGTATGTGTGAGCATCTTAGTCGGGCGAACGTCGGGTGATGCTCACCTTGAACCGTCGTTCAGATTGACCACGAGCCGGAACGTGCTGAGGCCGACGCAGGTTGCATCGAATACCTAGACAGTGGCTCGGATTAATGACTTCAGAAGGGGGGTGGACACGCACTATGTTGGCCTACAAAACAGAACAAAAAATCAGGATCTTGCGCAGACGAACACCTTGAACACGTACGAGTGCAAAAGGCCATTTAGCGCCGAACACCCCAGGGCCGGCGAGGCCGCCACAGCTCCCCGCCTTCACGAGCGGGACTTGGTTGAAGACGAAGCCCCAGGTAAACACCGTCGTCGGGATGAACACGACCATCAGAAAGTAGAGGATCGGCTCGGATGCACGTCAGCCGGAGATCGATGGGCACATAGGTTGAATGAGGACTCACCCGGCTCTTGTGATAAATCGCCCATGTACGCCACATGAATATGATTGAGACGATGGACGCGCTGAGTGCCCGCAGCGCTCCACCGCTGTATGTCAAGGTAAAAGAGGTCGCGTGAAGGCCGATCGAATGGATTGCGGAGAAGAACGCACATAGCAGGCACACAGGTGTGTGTCGTCCAGTGCGTGCCGAAGAAAAATGCGGTGGCCATTGCGATTGAGACGAGCGTGACGTATCTGCTGAGGATGAACAGGACACAAGCCGCGGAAGGGTTGGTCATCTTCTTCTGGCGCTTGTACATCCGATACTCGCTGTGTCGGGTGTCAGTCCTCCTCGACGAATGAAGGAGGGTGTTCTTACCTGGGAACCGTCATCAGGTAGTCAAAAAAGTAGACCGCCGCGGCGGAGACCCGCATGATTAGCTGGGACAACGTGAGAGCTGCGGTCTTGAATGGATCGATTTTTCGGACTGACCTGGGGAGTTGCAGGAAGGGCCATTGTGGGGGAGAACAGGGGACAACTAGCATGTCGCTGATCACTCACTCAGTCCTTATTATGGGGAGTGATAGGGGTGAGAGGAAGCTGACCGTGTGGTGTGGATCTCGTAAGGGCAATCTTGCCTAATGAGCGATTTTGCCTAATCAGTCCTCCCTCCTTCTTTCCTTCATTTTTTGACCATCGTCGACGGTCCTGGACGAGGTTTAATGCGACGAAGTGCGGTGGATTCTTTGCTCCTTACCAGACCGCGCTTGAGACCTAAAAGTCGGTAGCGCATGGGCGGGGATCAGAAGTTGTACCTTAGCATCCGTGGGATCTGACACGGGTGCGGGGTTGCCTGCACAACGAGGATTTTCCAGAAAGACTTGATAGGGGAAGTAGTTCTTAGGCGTTGTCTGGCGTTGTATATAATGTATGTGCCATATAGGCGCTGTCTGGCGCTGTCCTAATTGTAGCGGGAGTGGAGAATCCAAAAGCACTTACATAACGTCTGAATAGTTTTTCAGTCTGTTATGAACATAGACTAACATAGAGGGGTGACGCCAAGGTAATGCTTGTTGAAACCTTGGCCGAATCCGGGGGCGTGATTTCTCGCAAACTCTCCTCTTCAGAACGGGTTTCTTTCCTCGAAGATCGACATCGATGTTGGTGAGGTTTAGCTGGAGCAAGGAGTGAAAAGGCAGCGACGATCCATGGACAAAGCGCCTAGCACCGCCGATGGGAGCAAAGCGGGATGGGAGGAAGCAAATGACGAGTCGATTGACGGCGGAGATTGCCGAAAGAATTGTTGGCCGACGGCTACCGAACCTTGAGAATTAACTTGGAATTAACCTCGAGTTTATGCACATGAACAACTTGTGAACAACCCGGGGCAGGACGCCGCCAAAACTCAAAAATGAGGGCCTACCAATATTGGAATTTAAACACGTATAGATCGGAGTTTGGCGGGAGCAAATTAGGAACCGAAAATTCAGAGAGCACATAAAACTAGCACGAGTAACTAATAAGCGCGCATTGAGCGCGCATACAAAGTTCCCCGATGCCGTTAAATTCACAGAAGGTCAATCAAGAGTACTATTATGCCCAACGGGTGTGCATTTTCCCAACAAGTGTACATTTCCACTTTCCCTCTTCCCCCTCTTGCTCGTTGCCCCCGGAGTCTGCCGGGATCGCTTACTGTACATATAGGCTCGTTAAATCCAAATTGTCTAAGAGATCTGAGAAGGGAGTGGATTGGGACGCGCTCGCCGGTCCATCAATCCTGATGCATTGTTGGCCACACTCATGTTTCTGTACAATGCTGGCCCAAGAAAATCTGAAAATATTTGAGAGGCATAAGCAACCGTATTAGAAAGTTTCCATATCTTTTGTTCTTCTTGCCGGGGAGCACTTACTGAGATATCGAGAAGAAGTGGATCAAACGTGACATTTTGGACCACCAATTTCGGGTGTGACACTGCGTGACTAAACGAAGTATTTGCTGAATATCCAGCAAATGCACCCCGGTAAAACAATCGCAAGAGACAGAAGCTTTTGGGTTCAACTAAACCTTCCCCTCAAATATTCTCAAGATTTTTCGGCAAGGCGTCGTACGGGAACATAGGTCTCGTCCCAAAATGCATCAGGATTGATGGACCGGCGAGCGCGTCCCAATCCACTCCCTTCTCAGATCTCTTAGACAATTTGGATTTAACGAGCCTATATGTACAGTAAGCGATCCCGGCAGACTCCGGGGGCAACGAGCAAGAGGGGGAAGAGGGAAAGTGGAAATGTACACTTGTTGGGAAAATGCACACCCGTTGGGCATAATAGTATTGGTGTAACAGAAAGGGAACGATGTCTCTATTTCAACTAGTATCAGTGAACAATGACTATGTTCCAGGGTGTTCTTTTAAACTGGGAGCGACCAGATGACAATCTAAAGGTCTAGAACACGGGCTAGACATAGTAGTCTTCTGATACCTTCTCATGACAATTGCTTGATGCGTTTTCTTCGTCAGTTGGCATTAATTTGTCGGAAATGCGCGAAGATCTACCTAATGAACTGGAGTTCAACAGAAAGCTTCCAGGCCCGTCATCGGAAACGATGAGAGAAAGTGCTTCATTTTGATTCATGCCATGTAGCGGTGGTTCCAACTGGGCTGAGAAAGAAATTCGATGCACATGCTCGTCGGCAGAGTGTTCTGACGGATGTTGCACAAGTTTGAAGACGCCGATCATTCTATGGACGTGTCGCTGATTCCTTGTTAAAGGGGTTACGCGTGCTGCTCGGAAAAAGAGAACTGAAGACATGTAACCCGGGCGGGGCCGCGAGACTCAGGGTTGTAAAACGCGGCGGATCCGGAGAGGCACCTCCTGCACCTACGTATGTAGTCCTTTCAGAAAAATTCGAAGGGAAGAGCTGATGGCGTGTCCTAAGTGCGGAGACGCCCATGGCCTTTGCGGTCTGTTGCGGCGTTTGAACTTTGAACACAGCCATTCGAAGCCACGGTTGCAGCGCGGCTTCCTGAAGCATGGGTAAGCGATCAATCAGTATAAAGCCGCCCCTCCATCTGCGAGCTCACCATTCTTTTTCTTCCTTCCCTCTTTTTTCTTTCTTCGCCACCCATTTTTCTACAGCCATGTTGTTCTCTGCGTCGATCGCACTCGCCTCAATCCTTTCTCTTTCGTATACCGCTGTGAATAGCGCACCTGTGGTTCGGAGGCTTTGCATCCCGTTCTTGATCGTTGCTCAATATACCGCCCATTTTAGGCTATCCGTGAATTCACGCAGACGTTCTGCACCCTGCCCAATGGTGGCGGGACATGCACTCCGCTTAACGCCAGCGGCGTGTGCACCAACACCCCCAACATGCAATCAATGGTTCTCAACCAGGATGCCGACTGTGCCGCTTTCCTGTGAGTATCCCGCCTTCTGCACATGAAATCACCGAGGCTGAATTTCTTTCAGCGCGCCGGACTGTGTCAATGAGGGAGGTGTTTCGGAGGAATTTTCAGACACCTCGCAGAATTTGGCAGACAAAGGGTTCCAGAGCGTTCGGTGCTTCAACAATGTTGGGTTTGTGAACGGAGCGGCGAAGGGTTCCCCAGAAGATATTGAGACGGAGGCGGAGGACAAGGCTGCCGGGGTACTGGCTCCCCCGTAAAGTTGCCGCAGATTGATAGGCGGTTATTTGGGGTCAATATCAGCTTCTAGTTGTCGGCTGTCCTTCAAATTTGTGTATGCTGCCAATCGGAATGTGTGCTATATCGAGAGTGAACGAGCGCCGAAGACGGAGACACAAATAGAGCTCGGCGGGAGATCGGGAAATTTCCGAGCGGTGCCAGTGTCAAAACCCGCAGTCCAGTCAATTTTCGGTCGGAGTTTGGAGGAGGAGGAGGAGGTATATTATACTGACGTGGTCCCACAACTGGAACTGCCAGTCTACTATGTACGACATCGTAACCTATGCAGGCTAAAAGTTACGTATCATACACAGAACACACGCACTACCAGAGGGGGGCGGAAAGCCTAGGTACCTGAATGATATTCCTGGCCTGGCTCGGACCAGAGCAGGCAGGTTTACCGGTTATAACCTCGTGGGTGATTCAATTCAATATCCTCGAATTGAGCCATAACTCCCCGGCAACCAGAATCCATCCAAGCACTTTCAACTCAACAGTCCCTCTGGGCACGCATGCTGCTATTTACGAAGAATGAAAAGACGAATAAGGGAAGAAAAAACAGAGGAAAAATTGAAGGTAAGGAAAATAAAATAGTCAAGTGAACGGCCGGCCTATGACTTCAATTCACTTGCTCAGGGTTGGGGGGGTTGGTTGATTACCACAGGGGGGGCATACAACGCTGGGTTGATCACTGCCATAGGCTCACTATAAAAGATCTCAAGGATCTCATATGCTAGCTTTCCCAGAAGCCCAATTGTTTTGTCTTTGACCAAGATGTCCTTGAAGAACAAGCCCGGGTCAGAGTGAGCTCCTCGTAGGTCTGGGTATGTCTCAATTTGGTAAGATGTTCTATCATCCGCATTGCCCACTGGCAGGCAAATATAGGATAGCGACGCGATGAAGGACTCATGCGCTGTGTCTAGTAACGAAAGGAAGTCCCTCCGTGGTTCGTCCCGGGAAGGCTGAATTGTATCTATCAGCGACATATAAAGCGGCGTTCCGTCAAGAGCACATGCGAGGTTAAGTGGAAAACCAGAGGAAGATGCAATGTTGCGCAGACCTTCACAACTTTTCAGGACGCCGATCACTTCGTGAACGTGTCGCTGATAACTCCTATGACCATCGCGGGTAGTCACCGAGTGTGGGGGACCGCTTGTCGCCGGGAATGATCAAGAGACCATCTTACTACCTAGAAGTAAGACTGGGCTGGAGGAATCAGAACAACGCAACCTGTAGTTCGGGCGGTGCAATCGTCAACGCGAAGATATCGATGCCCACCCCTCGTTCGGCAGCTTCGCACAGCCCATCGACGGCGTAGTATAAGCGTGCTTCCGGAACTAAATGTAGGGGACTCAGTATAAAGCCGTCTATCTTTTTGCAGGCTCACCATTCTCTTTCTTCCCTCCCTCTTTTCGTTTCTTCGACCCCTTCTCTTTAATCATGTTCTTTTCTGCGTCGATCGCACTTGCCTCAGTTCTCTCCCTATCCTACACAGCCGTGAACAGCGCACCTGTGGTTCGTTGACGTCGCATACAAGCCTTTATCCGTTGCTGATCCCGCCACTTTAGGCTGTTCGTGAGTTCGCGCAAACGTTCTGCACCCTGCCAAATGGCGGCGGGGATTGCACTCCCCTCAACGCCAGCGGTGTATGCACCAACACCCCCGGCATGCAGTCGCTCGTTCTCAACCAGGATGCCGACTGTGCGGCCTTCACGTGAGGTCCAGAATTGTTTGCATTGTACTCGATCTGATATCTTCCAGTTCTACGAACTGCGACGCCAGCCAGGGCTCTGCGTTCGAGGAGTTCTCGGATGACTCCCAGAATTTGGCGGGCAAGGGGTTCCAGAGCGTTGTGTGTTATAATCTTGTAGGATTTGTGAACGGTGCGGCAAAGGGTTCCCCGGAGGATATTGCACAGGAGAAAATAGACAAGGCGGCCGGGGTCCTGGTTCCCCCTTAAAGCCGTCGAGGATGTTCATAGTTGGTCCTGGCATTACATGTAGATGGGGAGAAAGATACATGGCGTTTGGGCTGAAATTGAGGAGAGAATCGATATCGTTCCGGAAGCAGCGTCGAATATCGGGCGAATGAGAGAGGGCTTGTCTGTGACCAGGACTCCGGCTATCCTCCGTCCATCATCTTTCTGAAGTATTCGAGGAGCGCTGCCATACTTGAAAAAAAGAAACTCACCTCGCGGTGGCAAGCAAATCAAGATGCCTCCCTACTTAGGAGGAGTAAACATACATGCAATAGCGAGCACATCAGCGGCACGAAACGTGATTGCGCCAAGACCACGGACGGAGAACCTAGAACGGGATGTAATGTCGCACAGTAACTGAGTAAGTGTTCAGCACGACGATCATTCCACGGACGTGTCGCTGATAACTTCTCGGAGTCGTACACATGTCCTTCGCATGCTACTATGACGGACTTGCCAGAGAGTATGGTTGCACCTCTCGTCCCATACAGTGGTGTACCGACAATTCTGCTCCCAGAATCGAGATTCAAGACTTTGCTGGAGAGAAGAGAACAACGCAACTGTTGTCTTTACGAGGCGTCGAGATGTCCATCACTAGTTCGGCGTCTTCATCGTCAGAGGCACTGCAGTGCGGTTGAACTATATGCAAGCGAATCAGTATAAAGCCACCTGTCCTTCTCCGAGCTCACCATTCCCTTTCTTCCCTCCCTCTTTTCCCCCCTTCTTCGCCAGCATTTTTAAACCATGTTCTTCTCTGCGTCGATCGCACTCGCCTCAATTCTCTCTTTTTCCTACACAGCTGTTAACAGCGCACCTCTGGTTCGCTACCGTCGCATCGCATTAACTCCATCCCTCACGCCACGCATGTTAGGCTATTCGTGAAACCACGGAGACGTTCTGCACCCTCCCGAATGGCGGCGGGAACTGCACGCCGCTCAACGCCAGCGGCGTGTGCACCAACACCCCGAGCCTGCAGTCCCTCGTACTCAACCAAGATGCAGACTGTGCCGCCTTCACGTGAGTTCTGAGTCCGTCTTCATCAAAACTACTCACTCAAAGCCGGGAATTCGTTTCAGTGCTCCAGACTGTGACGGCACCCAGCCGTTCTCTGTTTTCGAGGAGTTTTCGGACGACTCGCAAAATCTGGCAGACAAGGGGTTCCAGAGCGTTCGGTGCTTCAACAATGTTGGTTTTGTAAACGGTATTGCCAAAGGGTCAGCTGAGGATGTGGAACAAGAGGCGGAGGACGAGGCTGCTGGGGTCCTGGTTCCCGCATGAAGGCGGTGACGTTCTTGTAAGTAGTCTTGTTTATCCGGCAGGACGAGAAGATGGATGGTCATTTTGCCCAAACAGCGGTTCTTAAAATCGTATCAGCATGCCGCTGGCGACGCGCGGCCCTTGAAAAGCAAATTAAGCTATGTATGATGTCCAAACCTGAACGACCATGACGGATACATGCCAGTGGACGCACAAGGGGGGTGATGCATAAGGGCACCATCATACATCATGCGTCGGATCCCAGGTCCAAGAGCTCGCACGAATACCGCTCAGATGGCTTGAGTGAAACCCCAGAACATAAACGACATCCGGGCAGCGGCAATTCGAAACGGCGTCACAAACACTCTGAGACAGATTGTGGGGCGTCTACCAGAAAGAACGCAGGTCGCCGAGGAGTTACACCAGCTTGAATCCGAGGCAAGACCGTCAAAGAAGCAGTGGCCCAGGCGGTGCCGCGATGGCATCGTGGAGGAGGCAAAGAAAGGCGGGTGGCGGTGCCATCAAATTTGTTTCTGCCAGTGTAGCCAAAGTGTAGCAGTGGGCGCTAATTGGGCGCCAATGGCCTTTTCCCCGCCGCCATCATCCCGGACAGCGGCGCGCTCATATTGTCGAGGCATCTTTCCAGTATGAAAGCGCCGTTGGAAGGTGGCTCATTCCCATGAACACCCTATAATTTGGCTGAAGGACCAGCCTTTAGGGTATACCGCCGATGTCTGTCGAATGGTATACCGTACTTATACCATTCGACAGACAACCAGCGCAAGTGAAACGAGAGAATAAGGAGATGGATAGATTGTGCCAGAAACTCATCGCGAAGAGCACAACAATCGTACTTATGGGACAGTAACAATGCTAATAATTGCCTCCCTGCAACACTTCCATGAAACGACCGACGCATCTGTGAGCGACGACCCGGATTCTTGCATGCCCGGACTGTGCTGCCCTCTGTTTCGTCTCGCACGTCGTGCAAGAATCACGCTAACGCAGGCGATGAGGACGACCACGATACTGCGCCGATGGCGCCAGCTATCGCCGCGATGGGCGGCTTCCTCCGTGAGCTCGACTGCACAGGTTGTGAGACCGTTGGGGAGGAAGAGGCTGTTGTAGAGGGCTGAGCACCTGAGGTAAGAGTTGCACTCTCGAGAAGCGGATCGGAGCTGGAGGTGTCGGGCTCGCTCGAGCTGTGAGATCGTCAGTTTCTCGCAGATAAGCCTGAAGAGGCGCAGCGTACGTGTAAACGGCATAATCGAATACTATGTTGTTACCACCGTTTATTATGAACTGATGGCGGCCATTGGCGATGGAGGGATTTGTATAAATCGGCACGTTGTATTGGCCTTGGGTCGAAGAGAATGCATAAGCGCTGATATTCGCGGTCGTGGGACCAGCGACTCGCGCGCCATCCATGTAGAAACCCGCGCGGTCAAGGTTGATCTTGTCGGTCGGTGACAAGGCAATTGTAAACATAGAGGGCGGTCCCTGGGTCATATTAATATTGACGTCAGGGAGTAAGACGAGAAATCCCTCGCGGTTGGCGTACCAGTAAAAATCAGCTCCAGTTCCATGTCGAGGAGGTCTGTGGAATTCAATATCGTAAAGGTGCCATCGTGGAGCAGAGTGGCGTCCAGGCCGTATTTGGGGGCTGCAGCCCCGGTGCAGTTCCAGCATGCTAGGTTTCCCGGGGATGGCGCATACACCACCGTAATGTCCCCGTCGTCGACAATGGTAACGTTTGTCTGTCTTGCAGCGACGAGGAACAGATGAAAAACCAGACAGATGACAAAGCGCATTGTAAAAGTGGACGAGCAAAAAGGCAAGGCAACGGGAGGGAGAAAGACAAAGGCTCGTCAGCGCTCTCACTGTCTGACCGGCTCGGAGGTTTGGAAAAGGTAAAGCCGTCCAGGACAGCGCCGAACTTTGAAGTGATGTGCACGAGGAACGCCAGGATACCCGTCTAGCAACCAGCGGGGTCACAGGCGATTGGTCTGTGTATGTCTCCACTTCCCTTGTACGAGAATCGGTGAGGTGAGTACTAGAAAGCCCTTCTTCTCCCTTCTTGAATTTTGATAACGCGTGGATAATTGAGGCAGAAATGTCCAGCGGTCTTGTAGATGACGCGGATCAAGGCTTGAGTTTTGGATACAGCTTGAGAGGAAAGCCTAACCCCAGCACTGAGCAGAACCGACGGAAATGAGATTATTAATATCACTCTGTGACTCATTTTTCCCATACTGGGTGGGAGCGTGAGTGGTGCGCAGATACAGTGAGTAGGTGGATTTTGTTGCGTTTTCAGCAAGATTTCGGCCTTAAGCAATTCTTTTCAGGAAATTGTGCTTCGAAACAATATTGGATGAGTACATACAAGGTTAAGACACGTCCACCCTCAAGATTACACGTTAGATTGTGTTGTGGGAGGCCAAAGTAAAGAGCACGGCGCGTGGAGTGACGGTGACGTCACACCCTCGCATCACACTGATGGCGGTAACATTTGCAGCACGCTTTTGGCGTCGACCAGGCGCCGGCGAAAAACCGTGACTGCCAAAGTGATCCATACATACGAAACTGTACAACGTAGAGAGGGAATTTTAAAAATCAAGTTTCCGGTCAAATTACTGCTGTTGACCTAGGCCCGTTTTTGTCTTTTTGGAAAACCCTGTCTAGGTTGCATAGCGGGGCGGAAATAAAGCACTTTGGCTTGTTCGGATTTGTGGCCAGTGGCCGGTAGTCGCAGATAAATGTCGAGGCGTTTGATCAGTCGCCTTTGGCGGGGAGCACCTCAAAGCTAACACAAATAAACAGGCGACAGCACCAACCGGCTGTGCCCCCACTGTGAGAGTTCGTAAGCAAGGTCGCACGTGCCTGACCGTGGGACATAAGCAGTCACATGGTGACACAGTGACTGCCAGCAAGCAAGCCTTACTCTCGACCACCACCAAGGTCGACTCCAACAGCCAGCAGCCAGCAGCCAGCACCCCAGCAACACCGCGCCGACAATGGAAGACGGTACGCTGACCGTCCACGTCTCCTCGCCTCCAGTCCCGGTCTCGGTGTCGCTTTTCGTCGTCCTGCGATGATGCATGGCCATTTTCGACCCGATTTTTCACTTTTTCGACTCGACTCGGCGTTGTAGTCGAGCGTTGGCGTCGACGAGCTCTCCTTGGCCGTTTTCGGACACCTTTCGCCGTTTTCGGTGTCGATTTTCGGCTCGCACGATTTTTTGGGGTCGACGTGGGGAAGCTCCTCGAGCGGTTTCTGCCTCAGCAAACGATTTCATCGGTTGTCGACTTTTGCACTCCATTCTCTCGAGTATTTCGGCCCCTTTTCGACCCGATTTTTCGCACTTTTCGGAACCGCCTCGACGTTGTCGTTGTCTCCGCAGCTACGACTTGTTTTTGCTTTGGGCGCAGGAGCAGCATCGTCTCCCTTGACCTCGTCGCTGCGTCGGTGTCCTATTCTCGCCACTCCGTTCTTGGCCGGCTGTCCGCAGTTTCGGCTCGAGGGCGGCCATAACGACGTGGCGCCATTTACGGTCGACGCGTTCCCACCTCGACTTGCTATACTCCCGTAGCCCATTCACCACACCGATCCATCCTCACCCCACTACCTAACCGGCTATATACCGCTATCTCACTACCCACCTCCACTCACTACCCACGTTCGCTCACTCGCATCACCTCACTTTCATTCACACCCGCCCAGCACCAACTCACCCCACCTTCTCCCCCTCCCTAGCCTGGCAATCCCAACAAGACATCGCCCCCAGCGGGATCAGCATCCCCATGGACGTCTCCGCCGGGCCCGCCTCGGGCGGCGGCGAGCGCGACGCGTGGACCAACGGCGGTGGTGAGGGCGACCGAGACCGCGAGCGTGACAATGGCGGGGACAGCAGAGATGGAGGAAGGGACGGCGGCAGAGACGGTGGTAGAGGAGGAGGGAGAGATGGCGATCACCGTGGTGGAGGGGGTGGACGCGGTGGTGGAGGTGGGGGACGTCGGAGCCGGAGTCGCAGCCCGCCGAGGCGGAATGGCGAAGGGTACGTTGTTTCCCTCTTCCCCTCGCTTCGCTTCAAAGGCTAACGCGCCCGTCATCGCAGGAATAACCCCGGCAACAACCTGCACGTCTCGGGGCTCTCGCACAAGATCGACACGCGCGACCTCGAGGCGGCGTTCGCCAAAACCGGCCGCGTGAAGAAGGCGTCGGTGATGTTCGACCCGCATACGAGGGAGAGCCGTGGGTTTGGCTTCGTTACGGTGCGTTTCTACTCCCCCCACCCCCTCCTTTTGCTGTCCTTCGCCCCATATTTTTTTGTGAGTACAAGTAACTGACGCATACCGCAGATGGAGACCCCGGAAGAGGCGGACGCGGCGATTGCGGCGCTGAATGGGATGGAGCTGGGCGGCAAGTCGATTAATGTCGAGAAGGTGTGTTTGCGTTTTTGCGCTTCGATACCGCTTTCCCCACGTACATGTCCTCCGCCCCTCTTATCCCATTATACTTACTCCCACTCGCACGCCGACTCGGCTCCCCTCCATTTCACACTGCACTACCTACACGCACCGTCCTCCCCCCTTACCTACCGTTCATCCTATTCATCGTCCTTGCGGCCCTCCTCGTCGATACGTCTGCACTTTCATTCCCCGTCCCCCTCCGCTACAGCTGTCTGTCGATACCTTCGCGTCTATCCACATTTCACGGCTCCCTCTCCACCCCGTGCGCTCCCCTCTCTACCACTCCTCCACGCCATGCTGCCAGATCGCCACGCTACATGACCGTTGTCCCCCTTCATCCATGCTACTATCGCACCGTTCCTCTTTGTCGACACGCCGCCCTACTGCGAGCTCCCTTCGTCACATTCGTACACGCACGCGCGGCTTCCCCGTCCTTTTATTATACCCCCCTCCTCCTTGCTCCTTCCCCCTCTTCCTCTTCCTCCTTCTCGCCGCCTACCCGATCCTCTTCCCCGCTCTCCCCCTCTCCCCCTTGCGAATCGATCACTGATGCATACATCTCACAGGCCCGCCGCGGCCGCGCACGCACGCCGACGCCGGGGAGGTACCACGGGCCGCCGAAGAGGGATGGTGGTGAGTTCTCTGTTTCTTGTTTCTCTTTTTTTCTTTCTTCGCTTGCGGGGGGTGGCGCGGGCGATGGGGAGTGGATGCATGCTCGTAGAGTAGAGGAGATGGATATGCCTGTGCGTGGGGATGCGACGGCGCTTGTGCGTGCAATATTCGGCATCTGCTGCGTTTCGTTGTTCGTCCAAGGCCTTCTTTCGACGCTGGGGAGAGCCGCTTTCCATAAAAGGAGAGCCGATTTCCTTTTGTGGACATCCTACTTGCCGCGTTTTTTTTCTCGACGTATGCGGCGGGCGGGGGATGCGCATACGTCCGCCGATTGCGTTTGGGATGAGTGTCTGGCTGGCGTTGTGCGTCGGGTCGTGCTCGTGTACCCTCGTCGTGGTGGATGTGTGTCTCCTTGGATTTTGGCATGAAGTCGTAGCGTCTGGACACGGACGCGGCGGATGGGTGCCGAACGTGGGACGATTGGGACGACGTGTTTCCCCGTAGTTGGCTCGGTCCTTCGCGGGACAGGAGTTTTTTTGCTTCATCCAGGAAATTGCTTGTGGGGTGTTTTTTTTCGCACTTTGTGGTGCGGGAATGCGGCTGCGGAAGCTCGCCTCTTTTGTTCCTCGGCGGGGCGTACGCGGAGCCATGCGGGGTAACGTGCCCGTGCAGCGGCGGGGACCGCTCTTTTCACGACGTTGTCGTGGCGGACCACAGAGCATATCCACCACAGAGCATATCCACGCGCAGCTCCCTCCCCTCCCCTCCTGTCGTGCTGCGCCATCCCCGCGCTCCTTCCCTCCTGTTACTCTGCTCCTTCTGTCTGCACGATCGCTCACATTGACAAACAGATGACGAGCGTCCCTACGACCCTCGGCCCTACGACTCGCGCTACTCGGACCGCGGTCCGCGCAGCGGCGGGGGAGGTGGAGGCGGGCGTTACGACGACTACCGCGGCGGAGGTGGCGGCGGTGGAGGAGGACGTGGGAGGTACGATGATTATGACCGCGGTGGGCGTGGGGGTGGCGGACGTGACGATTACGGGCGTGGGGGAGGGGATGGGAGGGATGATTATGGACGGGGCGGAGGTGGTGGGCGGGATCGTGGCGGCGAGAGGGATGGAGGGAGGGGTGGACGCGGGGGCGAAAGGTATTAGGGATATGGAGGCTGGGAGTGCGCGTGTGGGGTGGCGCAAAAATGGGTCGGCACGGTGACTGTGAAGACCCGAGCATACGATACGATATGTTTCTCGTTCCGTCAATCTTTCCTACATATACGTCGACTCGTATTCCTTCTACCTAGTACCATATTATCCCTGTGACCGGTGCGCATGAATCCACTTGCGGTCAATGAATTTGGGCTTTCCCCCTTTCGAGGGGCAGATTCTTCAGTCTGTATAGCAAGGCTCTGGCCAGTTGCCGGGCTAACGTTACCTGGACTGTAGACACCCAATCGTGAGTGTCCGCATTGTTCTTATTGTGAACGTCTACTTATTGTTCTCTGACGAGCTGTCAAAATAGTTCGAAGCGCGATATCCATGTGGATACATCTCAGTTCCTTCGCAAAGGAGCACTGGTACACGGACAAGCGGTGGTGATAGCTCTCGAAAATCGTATGAATCGGTGTGTGTCAAATTGTTCACGTTCACCCAAATAATTCAGCATCGGAACAATTGTACTTCGAGCACATCAAGAACAGTCGAAGACTGGAGGAAATCGACTAAAGCCCCCGATAGCCGAAGACAAAAAGAGTCGTCGCAGGCCCAAGCACTTTTGTCAAGCCGAGACATAAAAGCACGAGTCAGGATCACTGTCCGCAATTCCCTTCCCACCCACTAATACTTTACCCACCACCGCCGATGTCCCAACGATCGACTCACTTGACACCCCAAGTCGCCCCCGAGGACCGTCTGGTCAACTCCCTGAACGCGCTGTATGCCATCCTGCCGCCCGAGCTCATGCCTCGGTCTGTCGCCGATAACAGTTTCCTCACGCGCAAAGTAACGTTCATGGAACAAGGTTCGTAATTCGATTTTATTCACACCAAACGATTCTAACATGAGCATGAATTCAAGTGCTCAAGCATCTCATCTGCTTAACGAACCGCGCGAATGTGTTGCGCAGATCGTCCGCGCCGCCGCTCGCCTTCCCCAGCTCGGTATTTAAAACGCACGATGGCCGCGACGCCCAGTGTCGGGAAATTCTGGCGCGATTGCTCAAAATTATGGGCCTCCCAGCCCGCACGGCGGAAGAAGACGCGTACGAAGGAGGTGTGTCTTTTTTATCCACGAGGTCGTGTTCCGTTAATGAAAAAAAAATCAGCGTATACGCGAATCAAGCAGCTCGAAGAAGAGAACGCGGTTGCGTATCAGAGATTCATGGGACAAGCACAGGACGGGAGCCCGCAGGTTCGGGCGACACATCAGCGGGTGCGGCCGCCCACGATACCGGCTGCGCCTTCACGAGAGGCACCGTCAACGGGGAAATATTTGGGACCTAGGGATGATCCGCAGGCGGTGCTCAATTTCCATAAACCATTTGATGTTAGGCTGGCGCCGCCGAACTATGGCCTTGGTCCGAGTGGGGCTGCGACGGAGCTTCCGTCCTTTCGGTATGTGCTGAAGAGTGAGGCGCTGGGGCAGATGGATCGGCTTGCGATGGAGATGCACGAGTTTGCGGTTAGCCAGAATTTGCGGTAATGTTAAATGTACAATCGGTGTTGAGGCTCAGTGTTTAATTCCAATATGTTAATCTGGACTTACTGGGGCAAGATAGTAGTGGGTCGGTACTATTGCTGTATCATTTCTCGACGGGCCCCTTATTCATGGGTCCATGTTGCTTCCACATTGAGCGTTCCAACACAATATTGAACACGGATTCATTCGATCACACAATAGCCGCATGAGATCTGCCGATAGAATTACGGGCAGAGGCAACGTTCACATTCACATTCAAGATTACTACGAGGCCGGTATATACAGGAAAACGGATGCATTTTCTTTTTTTTAAAGCAGAGCTCACTCACTGCATACCGAGTTGCGCGAAGGAGATCTTGTGGCCTCCCCCTGTGCACTGGTATCCATTCGCCGTCTTGACATATTTGAGCTTGGCGGGACACGGCGGAATGCCCAGCTCCTTCATCTTCTTGTCGATGAAGTCCTGCATTGCATCATCTGCAACAGCAGGGGCGTCCTTCACCGTCGGCACCGTCGGCGGCTTTGGGCAAGGGCAAGGGCACTCTTCGCGGGCCTTTTTCTCCTCCGCGCGCGCCTGCTTGGCTTCCTCTCGCTCTTGCTTTTCCTCCGCCCGGGCGCGCTTCGCCTCCTCACGCTCCTGGCGCTCTTCCTCCCTCGCCTGACGCTCCTCTGCTTCCCTTGCGTCTCGCTTGGCTGCATCACTGTAGTACCAAGGTCAGCGCAATATCAATAATGAGGTGAAAGCAACGTACACCTCGCAGCACGTCCCGCCAGCCCCGCCGGACGACTGATCCAGCGCACCCGGTTTCACACAGGTATTTTGATCCTTGGCGACGAACCCTGCGCTGCACTGGACGAAACATTTAATATCCCGATTTCCTGCGTTGTCGGTGCGGTCGGAACACATTTGCTCGGCGTCATCGTCTCCCTTGGCCACTGTGATAATGTCACGCTTCAGTAAAATTCAGAGTGCGCGAGAAAGAGACCCACCACCGCAATAGTACTGGCTACGTTCCGACTTACAGACACATCCTTCTCCCGGCACGGCGCTCAGGTATTCGGGATTTTCGGCATCCGCGCTGCATTCGAACTCGGACTTGACTGTACGAACGAAGTAACAAGTCAGCGATTTTCTATTACGATCGGCGAGCAAAGGAATAACGCACCGGTTTCACTTCCAGGGCTGGGGGCATCACAGACCGTGCCGCATTTGCAAGTGGTGGTTTTGAGGCCCTCACACTTTACGTTCTCTGGATCCAACGTCGCGGTGAGAGTGCTGGTGATCGTGGATGGAGCGCGGTCGTAATTGCCGGTGACATATGATGTGGCCCATACGCTGTCGTCGAACGAGAGGGTCTCAAAGCCGGTGGTGGCACCATTATCGACACGCCAGGAGGGGTCGGTACCCAGCATGGACGTCGTCCCGTCCGAGTACGTGACGCGGATCGCGGCGAGGAAGCCCGCGGGTCCTCCACCGGCGTTGTCGACTTTGACCGCAAAGACATTGAGACAGGGATTGAGGCCGACGCAAACGGCGCGCGGAACGCCGAAGGTCCCGGTGATCACTTGGCGCCCGTTGATGAAGAAGACTTGGTTGTCGTCCGAGGCAGAAAAGATGTGCGCCGAGATGGGGGTCTTTCCTTCTGGCGCCATGAAGGCCTTGCGGAATGTGCGCACCGCGCCGACGGGGGCGGTCCCGGCCGCCATTTCAGACGACCAGATCCATTTCGAGTTGGTGAACCCAAAAGGCGCCGTGTCGGACGCTGCGGCGTGGACAGTCGGGAGCGTCAAAGAGACGATCGCGAGGAGGGCAAATGAGATGAGCATGGGATGGATGCGCATGGATGGGAAGGCAGCGAGCCTGGGCAGGATCCGAACTGCGACGAGCAATTTTATACTGGGCAGCGGGCTTTGCTCGGATACGACGAAGAGTGCCGTACTCAGACGCCCGCGGACCGCCAGCAAAATGCATCGTGCCACGTCGAGGGACGGCGTTCGAGGCTCCAGCACTAGTAAAACTTTAGATGATACCGGGGTAAGTACTAGTTGAGTGGGAGTCATCGGGAACGAGGAACCCCACTCGATGAATCGAAGAACCGCCAGTACATACGCTTTTGAAGTAAGTCGTTTCCGAACTTGCGGGAAAGCTTTTATAACGTCGTTTCGTCCCGGACGCGCTGGAACGGGGGTGGTATATCTGCGATCACTTGAGTGCGGCATTTGACAGTGCTGAACTAAGGCAGAGCTCGGTTACATGCCAGTGAGCAAGCGATGGCCGTTTGACTGTGAAGAGTGTAACTTAACCTAGCGTATCTGCGGCGGCCATCCGTGTTAGCTGCTCTTGTCATAAGTCGACGATGCATTCAACGCGAGACGTCAGCGTGCGGGACGGGTGGGTAAAGCTTGGCATTGATATTCTTAGTGGCTTTAGTACCAGATGCTTCGCTCCTTTTGCGAGAACGATGCCAAAGAAAATTGGGTTTACGTCCGAGCCGGCGTTTATGCTTGACGGTCGAGGTAAAGAAAAAATAGCTGCAGTCCTTGCACAGTTAGGACCGCCGAGACTTAGACCCGGTGTGGCAATAGGACCGGATCGACAGCACGGGCAGAAGCATCTAGTCACTTGTGCGCTTCAGCATGACTGTTCCATGTATCGTAAGTAGTTCGGGACTTGAGAGATCTTCTAGTCCGCGTTGTTCCACAGGAAAGTTTCCACGAGTCGCTCAGTGGGTTTGTCGTGGGTGACGAAAATGGCATGACGGTGGATGGCAAGTGGCAAGGCTGCCGACGGCAATTGACCATCACTGATCTTGGTGTTTGCCGCTGCACAGCCCCACCGCGTCTTGCTTCCTTCCAGCTTTATACACACGCACCTGTATGTCCTGATCCGGGCGCACAAAATGCGATGGATGAAAGCGAGCCAAATACTCACGAAGCTTCAAATTGAAGTCGCGAAACAACGGTTTGCCTTGGTGTGTCGTCTCCATACGAACAGTGGTAACCCGAGGGTCAGCAGAACCAAGCTGCCAGTGAGCAGATGGATTAGCATTCGACGACTCGAGAACCGGATCCTGCTCGTCTTGTTCCTGCGTCTTGTGCCAGTCATCGACTGCCATCTGGATACGAGCCAAAGCCTCTTCGTTTTCGTCCATGACCGAAATCTAAAAAAGTCCGATTGAGAGCACATAATTTGAGAGACAAAAGACAGGTACCTGATGCTCAGCATTTTTACCATTCGTCTTCTTGTACTGGGCAGCGACCTCCTGTTGAAAGCCTTCTCCTACACGGGTGTTCATGTTACGGCTGGTTCCTTTGCGTTGGAAATTCTCGATGGCGTGACTGAGGAAATGCTGTTTCAAGAAGTTCAAGGACTTGTCGTGCTTCTCCGAGACGTCCTGCACACCACGAATCAGCTCGTAGCGCAATGCAATGCGTCGATGTGAGGCTTACCTCCGAGATTTTCCCGTATGCCGCGATACATTTGGTAGTGTACTCATTGCGCGAGCCTGTGGCGACCCACAGCCCAAGCATGGTGCGAACCTTTTGCATTTCCCGTACAAGTTTGATCAGCGGGGAGTTTCGGGGAAGAATCTGGACGAGACACGGAAGGGCACACTATTATCATTACATCAGTGACCCTGAGACGATGGTTCAGCTGAATTCTTACCTTTAGGATATCTAAAAATGTTTGCCCGTCGGAATAGTCAATCGTCGTTGGGGAAGAGAGGTGCTTTAGGTTTCGCCAACGCGGAAATTGAGCCATGCTAGGGAGCGGCCTTAGTTTGCTACAAGTCCATGGTGCACTGAACTTACTATGCATTGAAGACAGTAGCAAGCCCGTGAGTCTGAAGATAGTCTTTGATGACGAGCCACATATGTCGCCCCCAGATTCCGCCGTCGAAGTAGTGAAGGCAGTCGTATCCGACAGCTTTATACGGGCACGGATGTGCGAACAGCCATAGGAAATGCTGGTAGGATTAAATACAGAAGCCGATGGAGTGCGCACAAGCGTACCTCGAAATCATGGAGACCGTACGCTTTCAAAAACTCGTTTCGCTGTGCCTTCGATGAAGTCGGGGCCTCGGCAAGAGCTGCTGCCATTCCAGCGCTTGTTCGTGGCGCGTACGAGCATGCGAGGCGATGAAGATCATCGTGGTGGACGAGGCATTGTGGACACGGATGGAGGGAACGTGAATTCCGTATGGCTAACCATGCAGCCACCTCCTCGAAGTCCATCGATTCGATGAGAACGCCGGGATGTTGTGGACACGGATGGAGGGAACGTGAATTCCGTATGGCTAACCATGCAGCCACCTCCTCGAAGTCCATCGATTCGATGAGAACGCCGGGATGTCCCACCCGAACGATACCGTCTCCGAAACGCAGTGCCTCACCGCGATGAGAACGTTCTTGCAACGAAGCAAAAATAATCTTGATGACTCCACGGTAAATCAAACGTTTGAGTTGGTCGTATTCCGCCCGGGCCGCAGTATTCAAGGTGCGCGGATCGATCTGGCGTATGTTATCGGGCTAAAAGAGAATAAGCCATGGTTTAAACACAGATGATAATTGACCAACGCACCATTTTAACGAATCCTGCCAGTGCGGAGCCGCCGTTACCAGAGCCGTTGCGTGTCGCAGAGTTGATCCAGCAACCGCGGAGGAGGATGGGATGCATCTTGACCTTGGTGGAGACGAGTCCCTTGTCCAACCACACATGTAGGCCAAGGAAACACGACGGAAAATGACCATCTCCCGGCAGGTCGTCCTGTCCCGTAAAATTAGTGAATCACGGCCGCCGACACATGTATATGCAACTCACATCGATGCTTCGCCAGGTTTCGCCGGTATAAGGTTCATCATACAACGGATTTGTGTACTCAATTTTCCCATTTAGACACAAATACCTCTCCTGTGAGAACCAAGTGCTGACGGGCGCGAGTGTGGGATCGCAAACCCACTGTTTCATGATGCTCCATGGGTCACGGAACTCGACATCTACGCTATACGTCCCGCCAAGATGGGCTCCTTCAAACTCGATGTCAAGAGTCTTGCACTCAAACTAGAGGTGATCAATTTTGTGAAGCAAAGGATTGCAAGATGGACAACTTACAGCGACATTACCGACTCTTGCCGCCACCAAAGCCTTTTCCAAGTCGCGGTGGTTGTGAAAGGTGACCAGAGACTCACGAGCGAGCGACCCGTCTCGCAGATCGCGAAGGTCTTCATCAATTTCAGCATTTGGGCTCCGCCTCTTGATTCGGCGCGATGCAAATTTGAAGTCAGCATAAGTGCGAAACGGGGCCCAGGGGCGGTCAGTCGATGCCGCCGTCCCACCTGGTGCCGATGTGCATCCAGCATCGTCAGTGGCAGACGGGGCCGCATCGATAGGTATGATTTCGTTGGTCTTGTTGGCGTGCGGATGATGTCGAACAAAAATAAATCGGGGAGGGAGTTCGGCGGTGGGAATGCCATCGACAGGAACATCATCGGAGTCCACCTCCATAAGAGCAAAGAGCTGCGGATTCGGCAGCTGCGCGATCGCGTCCTCGTCGGGATACGTCTCCTCGTCAATTTCCATCGGGTGTGAGTCTAAATCTGCGCTGTCATTAAGATCCTCGCGACGCTAGCATCGTAATACTTTAGGCTAGAGCGGACAAGATGCAGCGGATAGCCACATACCTTTCGGGCAGAGTCCCTGTTGTGCTTCTGCTCGATAACGTGCTGGTAAACGTCCGCACGAGCTTTACGGTATTCATCGCAAACTCTCGCATGCTGGAGATTGGCGGCCGAGGCCCCGCAGAATGAACATGGTTGCAGCTCTTTTTTAGCCTTGGTGGACTTGACGGATTTGCGTTGCTTGTATCCCTTGGGCATTGCGACCGGGAGCTACGAGAGCGCGTCGGAAAGGTGGGGTAAGAAATCTGAAGTCGGTTGACGTGATCGTGTTGGGTCACGTCGCGTGATCACGGTGATCCGAGTGACGTTCCAGTCACCGTCATCGTGGAGCTTGCGGTGGAGCAACCACCACCTCAAATACGCCAACGCCCATGGTCGCCAGTCTTCCCTCTCACCACCACACACTATGCCGCCCTCCCCTTCGCCGACCCCGAGTCCACCCCCGTCGCCTCTTCGCGACATTTTGAATCTTACTCAGCAGCTCACGCCCTCTAAATCACCGCGCACCCAACGCAAGGTGCGGCATCAGCCCTCTGTATTGCTTCAACTGACTCTGTTCAGATTCGCCAACAGCTGCAAGTCTCTGCCAACGACGCGCAGCAAGAATCCCATGGCCTGAAGCGCCGTGCTGTCGACGCGGAACAGACACGGAAGCCACAAAAGAAGCGTCGACGTGGTGACCGTGCACGCGGCGCGGATTCTTCAGAAGTCAATCCAGAGGACACCGAGGCCCGCGTTCGAGAGGCGGGCCGCTTCTTCGCTCTGCGCAACGCGATCTTCCTCATCGACGATGACGTGCTGAACACCAAGCACGATCCCGACTTCGACCTTCACCGCGAGTATGAATCCTCGAGGACGGAGCGACAAGGCCAACTCCACGACATTCTGGAGGTCCTACCCGAAGACGTCAGGCCCAAGATTTCTCACACATGGGTTCAAGATTCGGTGCGCAATCAGCACGCCTTCTCTGATGCATGACTTATGGAATATTGTAGTTCTTGGATGGCTTATCAGGCCAACGCAGCTTCATGCGCAACCGTATCCGTACCCAGTCCATCCACTACCTCGTCGACGACGTGAAGGCGTGCGCCACCTCTGCGAGTCGCTTCGAGAACTTCTCAGCGGCCATCGGCTACAAACCCGCCACCGACAAGTCACAAGCCTACTACCACCGCTGGGCCGTCCCCGTTATCCACGAGAATTGGAATGGCCGTATGGATCTGGAGGGTTTGTTTCGTGGTCCGCTTCCCGTGAAGGTGTGTATTGGTCACTCTCAGTTCTATCGCTCATCGCTCTGGCAGATATATGTTTCGTGTATCCGTGGGGCCCACGGCGCCGAGGGCGTCTTCGAAGGTCTATCCAAGCTTCCGCAAGCGCGGTGCCTGCAGCGGATTCACAAGATCGACCGCATCACCGTGGGCGCGATCGTCATTTCGTGTATATTGGTGCGTCATCCCGCCATCGTTGTGTACACTGCTCATCGTTTCCCTAGGCTATATGGCTCCTTTCGCCCGATACGATACTCGTCCAGGTCGGCGACGAGACGAACATCGATTACGGCCGTCGCGGTCGTCTCTATGTCCGCCGTATCCGCGAGGCATTAGAAGAGAAGAAAGCCTGGGCCTTGGGGCTTCTCGATCACTGGGATCGTCTCCTCTTCCCCAACGCAGACAAGAAGCACGACTACTCCACTGCCTGCGATGAGCTCGACGACGACGAGGAAGTCGACAACATCTTCTCTGAAGCGCCGCCAATTCCTGGCCCTCAGGTAAGCTTTTTTCTCTCTCTCGCTGCAACGGTCTAACAATCTCTCTAGGGAGTCAACTCCCAGCAGGCCGGCAACGATGACGATGACCAGCAAAGCCGCTCCGACAACGATGAACGTTCACACCGATCGGACCCCACCACCCCTTCGCCACCACGGCACGCGTCGCAGACGGGTCGCCCACACCACGCCTCGCCCTCTCCTCAAAGCGCACCGTCCCGGGTCTCCGCCGCCAAACGTCGACCAGCCGCGCAATCTTCGCAAGGCCGTGGAGGCCCGAGCGGCCCTTCGAACGAGCGGCGGGCGAGATGATATATTGTATACATATGTATTAGATTAACGTCAATTGTTTTTTTTTTGTTTTTTTTTTCTGCCCGTTGTCCGGGACGCTTGAAACGACTCGAGACAAGTTTCGAGTCCTGAAGGCGCACACTGGCTTGGATTGGCTTGGAACCGGGGGGCTGGATTGGAACTGGTTCCATGCGGTTCCACTCACCTTACCCTCGAGTTCCAAGCCAGCTTATAATTGAGACCATGAAAACGGCTTGGGACCGGTTCAATGTCGTCCCAACCAACTTAGGATTTTTCCGACAAAGGTTCGTCAGGTCCAATTCAGTTATCCTAGGAGATGTGTTAGAATTAGAATCTAGAAGAAATTAAACAACGTTGGGAAACGCACCACTGCGTTTTTTTGTCCAATGAATCGTGCACAATCGGCGGAAGTGGTTGGATCGGTGACAAAGTCGGCATCATTGTCATCGTCCTGCAACAATAAATGAGCAAAAAATCACAATTCAGCTCCATAAACTTGCGGAACCTTGATATGGGGGAGGCTATAGACTGGCATGTAGGTGCATCCCCAAGGAAGCAACCAGCAGCGGGAGAATAATAGGCGGGAAAAAGCGCATGGTCGAATTGGCGTTGGACGAATTGAAAAACATGCCTACCGCGAGGCGACGCAGGCTCTGAGGCTGCATCATTGGAAGAGAACAGATACCAGTCGGTCTTTACCCCTGCCCCTTGAGTCCCGGATATCATGGGCCTGCTTTTCAACTCGCCACGAAGTCAACGGAGATTGATTTTTCAACTCCGATGCCAAAATGAGGCAGAATTTAAAGGCATTGAAGTAACTGTCTACGTGGAATTCTGAGCTGCCTTCACTCGCTTTCGAGGAAGTTGAGTTATGTACTTACCCAAGGGGACGAGACACTTGACCGGAATACCTATTCGTGCGGTCATGCGATGAGAGCTAGATGAGAGAATCAGAGAGAATCCTGTGTACCTCGTTCAAGGGAATCTTTGAAGCCGTTGATTTGCGCCGAACCAACATCGCGCGGTCAAAGTTCTTAGTTGAGACCCGGACGGATGCCATGGACACTTTGTTCAAATTCGTTAGCAAAGTTATCCCCGGAGCACAAGTTGACACACCTCTTTCGCAGCCCCCGGAAAAAAGGTAATGCGGAAACAATATTTATGCCTTCGCGGGGAGTCGAACCCCGCCTTTCCCGTGGCCAATTCAAGCATTTCACCAGTATTGAAAGGGAACGATCGCCACTGATCTTCGAAGGCTTGCTAGCGTACATCTTGACCCAATCTTCTGTGTTTGAGGCGGAATTTTTCACGGCTTATTTATCAGACTCACCGGAGCACGGTGAAAATTTTGACTTGGTGGATCGAGCGGTGAAACTGGGGAGAATGGTCATCGATGACACACCTCTCCCAGGCGTCCGAGAAAAAGGTAACGCGGAAACAATTGCCTATGCCTTCGCGGGGACTCGAACCCCGCCTTTCCCGTGGCCTGGCCTACTCAAGTATTCCAATGAAAGGGAACGATCGCTGATCTTCGAAGGCTTGCTAGCGTACTTTGTGTACCTCGTTTAAGGGGATCCCCGAAGCCTTGATTTCCGGCCTAACCTAACAGACACGGTGAAAGCTAGGGCTGAATTACACAGAGGCCGCCTCCCCTGCGTTGGATTTTGTTAGAGCAGTTATCCCGGAGCACGGCTCGACATACCTCCCTCTCTCTCTCTCAACCGTCCGAAAAAAAAGATAATGCGGAAACCATCGCATACCTCCCTCTCTCTCTCTCTCAACCGTCCGAAAAAAAGGTAACGCGGAAACAATTGCCTATGCCTTCGCGGGGAGTCGAACCCCGCCTTTCCCATGGCTAACGTCGGGCGCGACTTTCCGAGTTGACGGGAACATCACCGAAGGCTTATGAGCGTACTTTGTGTACCTCGTTCAAAGGGATCTTCGAAGCCGTTGATTTGCGCCGAACCAACAGCGCGCAGTGAGAATCACGACTGGATTACACAGACCTGTGTTGAAAGTCGTTAGAACCATTACCGAGCCAGTTCACTATGGCATACCTCTCTCTCAGGCCTTCGGGAAAAAGGTATTGCGACTAGCCTATGCCTTCGCGGGGAGTCGAACCCCACAATTCCCATGGATCCACTTGACGACAGCAATATTCTGAGGGAACGATCGCCGGTGATCTTCGAAGGCTTGCTAGCGTACTTTCTGTACCTCGTTCAAGGGGATCTTTGAAGCCGTTCATTTACCAGACTACTGAACAGCGCGTGGTCAAAGTTCTTAGTTGAGACCCGGACGGATTCAATAGATCCTGTGTTCGAATTCGTTAGCAAAGTTATCCCCGGAGCACAAGTTGACAAACCTCTTTCGCAGGCCTCCGAGAAAAAGGCATTGCGGAAACCATCGCATATGCCTTCGCGGGGAGTCGAACCCCGCCTTTCCCAAGATTGCGACACTTGGATCAAATTGCAAGGGAAGGATCGCCACTGATCACCGAAGGCTTATGAGCGTACTTTGGGTACCTCGTTTTTGAAGCCGGTGAAAGTCACAACTTGAACGGATTCCAAGACCTCGTTTGGCTCGGGAGTTTCCTGCATCCACATTCGTTAGCAAAGTTTAGCTCACAATGACATACTTACCTCTCTCAGCTTTCGAAAGAAAAATATCGCGTTGGTCAGAAATCGTCTAGGCCCTCCCGGGGAGTCGAACCCCGCCTTTCCCATGACATACAGTGTCTACACAGTTGTAGGGAACGATCGCCACTGATCTTCGAAGGCTTGCTAGCGTACATCTTGACCCAATCTTCTGTGTTTGAGGGGGGATTTTCCACGGCTTATTTATCCGACTCACCGGAGCACGGTGAAAATTTTGACTTGGTGAATGGACGCCGTCTGGCGAGCGGTGAAATTCGATAGAACAGTTATCCCGGAGCCAGCTCACCATGACATACCTCTTTCGCAGCCCTGCGAGAAGGTAATGCGGTGTGAAGTTCTTCGTTGGGACCAGGACGGATTCCACGAACCCTGTGTTCAAATTCGTTAGCAAAGTTATCCCCGGAGCACAAGTTGACAAACCTCTCCCAGGCGTCCGAGAAAAAGGTAACGCGGAAACAATTGCCTATGCCTTCGAGGGGAGTCGAACCCCGCCTTTCCCATGACATACAGTGTCTACACAGTTGTAGGGAACGACCGCCACTGATCTTCGAAGGCGTTACAGCATGGGCTTGGGACGTTGTTTAAAGGGAACTTTGAAGCCGTTCATTTGCCCGAGCAAACAGCGTAACGAAAATCACGACTGGATTACACAGACCTGGGTTGAAAGTCGTTAAAAAAGTTATCCCCGGAAGTTGACATACATCTTTCGCAGGCCTCCGAGAAAAAGGTATTGCGACCAAATTGGGACTAGTGTATGCCTTCGAGGGGAGTCGAACCCCACCTTTCCCATGGATCCACTTGACAACAGCCATATTGTGAGGGATGGATCGCCACTGATCTTCGAAGGCTTCCTAGCGTACTTTCTGTACCTCGTTCAAGGGGTCCTTTGAAGCCGATGGTTAGCGATGGCTTGAGAAGGTCAGAGTTGCTGAGCGTCGGCATAATTTAGTTTACATCGGATCCCCAGTTTTGGGACCCGCATGAGCATCCCGAAGAGTCGAGGGGTTGAGCAGGGGTGAGATATGTGGACTGTCGTCAAGAGGGTGAGTTGCCAGCGAGCTCTCAGATGAGATTCTCTATGACGTGCCAGAGACTGGAGACGAGGAAAAGGGGGCAGCAAAGACCGCTATTCGGTTGGCACCCATAGCGTTTTCCGCGAAGAATTGAAGCTGGAGAAAGGCCGGAGTGTTGAAACTCGGCGAGTCTGTGCACGACGGGCTGACAACTGTTTGCGCGTGTTGTAGCGGGGAAAAATGACTGTCACTGTGACGCACAGCATTTTGCTCCTTGCTCCCTCCCACCACCACCGTCTGTCATCCTCTTTTCCACCCTTCTCCCCGCTGATTTATTCTGCAGAACCCTACTTTGCGAAGAAAAGATGTCAGGCGCGCGAGGATGTTTCAATTGCGGAGGCTGTGCGTTGTTGTCGTCGTCCCCCTCTCCCCACCCACATTCCCCATTCCCCTTTCGCTTTCGTTATGATACCCTACCTATCGGGGACGCTGCTGACGATGTCTCGTTTTTCCCCATATCCATCTCCCAATTCGATCCAATCCACTCCAATCCGTACACTTGGCGGGCGTCTGTCGTGTCGTGCGTGCGTGCGGGGGGGCGGAATATACTCTCTTTTCCAAAACACACTGCGTCTCGTTTCGGCTCGGCTCGTGTCGCTGCGATGATCGACGTCAATAACCGGCATTCGATGACGGCGCGCGATCCATGGTGCTGTGGTGAATAGTCGGCCACCAGGCGGCGACGTGCCCTAAGGCCGGGACGCCCACTTGGTAATTATTCGCTTAAGATCGTTGGGTGGAGCTTGACGCTGGCGGTGCTTGTAGCTATAACTGTGCGTCCCCCTTCCCCTCTCGTGTCGTGGCAGAGCGGAGAAGGCTGACGCTGTGTGTAGGCGGGCTCGAGGGCCACGTTTCGCGGGACTGCACCATGGAGGCGAAGCCCAAGTCGTGCTACAAGTGCGGGGTCGAGGGACACATCGTGCGTGCTTTTCTCGTTCTCCCTTCGTCTATGGGCTTGGAGTATGCGTGTGGGCGACGGCGCTTATCGTTAGGCGCCGTGACTCATCGGAGCCGAGCGTCTCTGCGTCTCTGGGCACACATTCCTCCTCCCTCCTTCCCCGCTCTCCATATCCCTATCCTCTATCCTATCTAGCCTGACACTGACACCCTCCCTTCTAGTCCCGCGACTGCCCCGACGCAGCCGCAGCCGGCGGCGCCAGCGCAGGCGGAGGCGGGGGCGGCTTCGGCGGCGGCGCACCGAGAGGCAACGCAGGCACCGAGTGCTACCGCTGCGGCAAGACCGGGCACATCGCCCGCGCGTGCCCTGAGGCTGGGTGCGTTGCTCTTCCTTCCTTTACTCCTCTTTCCTTCGCCCTTCACCCATCCCCATCCCCATCCCCACCCATCGCTTCCTCCCTTGCCCCCTTTCCTCCCCCCTTTCCCCCGTGTCCTCGCTACCGCTCCCTCATCCCATCTCCATCCCTTACTTTATCTCCCTCACCTTCGCCCTCTATATCATCCCCGTCCTGTCCCCCTGTCTATCGAACGCTAACACCTCCCCAGCACCGCCGGCGCCGGCGCAGGCGGCTACTCCTCCGGCTACGGCGGCTCCGGCGCCTTCTCGGGCGGCGGCGGCGGCGGCGGCGGCGGGGGCAAGACGTGCTACACGTGCGGCGGCGTGGGGCATCTGAGCCGCGACTGCGTGCAGGGGAGCAAGTGTTATAACTGTGGGGGCGTTGTGAGTTTTTTTTTTTCCTTTTCGCGGGACTATCCGCCACTCTCCTGTCGTGCTCTTTACTCTTCTTCCTTGCTCTCCACTCCTCCACTCTTCTTCCTTGCTCTCCACCCTCCTTCCTTGCTCTCCACCCTCCTTCCGTGCTCTCCTCCCTCCTTCCTTGCTCGGTCGCCGCGGGGTGCGGGGTGCAGAGAAGCGAAGCGAGAAGAGAAGCGAGACGAGGGGGTTAGACCTAAGACCTAGACACACGCTGACGACTTTCTTTTTCTTTCTTTCACGCGCAGGGCCACATCAGCCGCGACTGCACCCAGGCGCAGAAGCGCGCGTGTTATACGTGTGGGAGCGAGGGGTGCGTTTTCCTCGTCCCGTTCCCTCTTCTTTTTTTCTTTTTTTTTTTCGTTGGACGTTTTTTCGTTTTTCGTTTTTGGGTTTTTGGGTTTTTTTTTCGTTTTTTTTCGTTTTTCGTTTTTTCGTTTCGTTTCTTTTCTTTTTCTTTGCTTTTTTTTTCGTTTTTTCGTTTTTTCGTTGGACGCATCGTCTGGCTCGAGGACGGGCTGCATATCCTGCTGGGCCTTTGCATTTTCTCTTCGTTCTATCGAGCGTGCGTGCTGCGTCTTAAAGACCATCTCTGCGTCGCTCGCGGTGTAGCCTCGTCTCACGGACGGCTTGGTGGGCTTGACACGGTCCTCCCGATTGCCAAAGAGGAAATTCTGCGCGAGCGGACGAGGGCTTTGGCGTGAGGGGTTTGGGTTGCGCGGGTTGCGCGGGTTTTGGGTGGGCTGTGGGCTGCGTTGGTCGCGGCGTTGGCTAGGCGTCTCTACGCCGTTTCACTTTTTCGCTCTTCGTCGCTATCTCTCCCTTCGCATCTTCGACTTTCCATCTCCTCCCAACGCTGACGCCCTTCCCCCTTCCCTCCAGACACATCTCCCGCGACTGCCCCGGCGTCGCCGAGGCCTAGGCGCCCCGCGGCCGTCGCGAGCTCGCCCGAAGAAGATGCTGACCGAAGTGCGAAGATCGAAGTGCGAAGAAAAAGAATGAAGAGTGAAGAATGTATATACGAGTTACAGTGTTGAATGCGATTCTGTTTTTGCTCTTTCTCTGCTGGTTTTGTGCGGGGATGTTGTCGTTGTCGTTGTCGGTCGTGCTGGTCGGCGTCGGATTCCAGGGATTCAAGGGATTTGTGGTGCTTTTCGTCGGCGGAGTGTGAGTCGTGTCGTGCTTCGTGGCCTGCGTTTGGACTCATTGTGAGTACAGCTGCCAGAAGGGCTCACGACAATTATGAGATGGCCCTGCTGCCGACGTCTGCCAGCATGCTGCCTATCACTGGGCCGCTCTAGCTGCCATTCTGCCAATTCTGCCAATTCTGCCAATTCTCCCGATTCTGCGAGGCTGAAGTACCGCCGCCTCCCGCACTGACCTTGCCCCACTGTCTTTCTCCCTCCCTTTCGCTAACGATATCTCGCTCCTTGTTTCCTCCCATCAGTCTGTCCTCCTCCTTGTCTGCGTTCTCTCGCTGACGCCGTTCCCCAGGAACCCAGAGAAAGGATGTCAGACACGCGGTGGTGATTATTCTCGTGAGCCGTTGCTGGGGTAGATCCTGACCTCTGCGCCGGCGGTGTTTCTAGCAATAACTGTGCGTCCCCCTCCTCTCTCCTTCCGCGACAGGTCAAGCAGGGCTGACGTGCGCGTAGGCGGGCTCGAGGGCCACTCAAGACGTGCCATAGATGCGGGGGCGAGGGACATATCGTGCGTCTGTCCTTCCCCTCGAAGCGAGCGGTCTTCCTCACACGCCCCTTGCATGCAGGGCCGCGACTGCACCGTTGCATCGCTGGGTGGATTCGGCGGTGCTCCGCAAGGGACGCAGGCGGCGAATGTTAAAGTTGTGGCAAGACTGGGCACGTCGCGCGCGCGTGTCCTGAGGTTGGGTGCGTTCCCTTTACACATTTCCCAGCCTCCCGCCTTCGTCCTTCGTCCTTCTGTGCGCGTCTAATCCTTCTCGCAGCGGCTCTTCCAGGCGCGCTTCTCCACTGGCTTCGGCGGGGGCAAGACGTGCTACACGTGCGGCGGCGCGGGGCATTTGACCCGAGAGTGCGTGCAGGGGGGCGAGTGTCGTAATTGTGGGGGCGCTGTAAGTCTGCTTTGCTTTGCTGGATGT
Organism: Mycena vitilis; assembly: GCA_029203975.1. Taxonomy (NCBI): domain Eukaryota; kingdom Fungi; phylum Basidiomycota; class Agaricomycetes; order Agaricales; family Mycenaceae; genus Mycena; species Mycena vitilis. The sequence continues at coordinate 328,950 of JARGYF010000071.1, forward strand.
CTCAATGTACGCGGAGGGCTGATGATATCTTTTCGTGTCTAGGGCCACCTCAGCCGGGACGCAGAAGCGCGGGTGGTATGCGTGCGGGAGTGAGGGGTGCGTTCTGTTTCGCACAGCTGTTTCCTCTTCTCTTTGGACGTCTTGTCCTGGATGCATGGCTCGAGGATGGGATTCTGCCTAGCGTTTGCTGGTGTACTCTTCTTTCTGCTTGTCGGGCATACACCGTCTCCAGGATGATAGCGGCGCCGCTCATGGCCCGCCTCGTCCTAATGACAGCCCCCGTTTGCTTCCTTCCCTTACCACTTCTCCCAATTCCCAAAAAGGAAATTTCTGAGGCCCGACGAAAAACGTTTTCGTTCGTCGAGTTTTCATGCGAGGGGCTTCGGTCCCATCGGCTTGCGCCGCTTTTGGGGTGTTCTCTAGCCCGCGTCGTTGGCTGCGCCTCTCGACGCCGTCTTTCATTTTCGCATCTTACCGACCATTTCTCCTTTCGCATCTTTGGCTTTTCATTTTCATGTCAAAATACTGACGCGCCTTCCGCTAGACACGTCTTTCGCGACTGCCCGGGCGTCGCTGCGGCTTAACGCTCGAGTCCCACGCTGCCTTTGGGACTTTACCAGAGGAAGATCATGTGCAGAAGATATTAAATAATCTGATCGACTTCGGGAATGCGCAGGGAATGTATATATGACTACGGCGCTTTCAATGCGATTTTGTCTCTGTTTATGCTCCTTGTGTTATGGGACCCGTTTCGGTATCCGCACTGGGCATCGAATCTCGATTTAAAGCTTTAAGCTACGCCTCGCCAGCGTTACCGCCGTTAGGAGCGTCGAGCTTGAGATGCTATCAATTTACATTTTCGTGGGCTCCCCGCGGCCGGCGCCTTCACTGGCTACCAAAGTTCTGAAGCAAAGCTCTGCGAAATTTTGCGATTCTTTTTTTCTATGTCCACGTGTTATGACATCATCACCCCGCACTCCTTAAATACTTCCTCCATCGCATTGTGCTGCCGACTTCACGACCCCGCCCCCGCTACGTCGACGACGCACCCACGCCCATGTCTTCCTCCAACTCCCAGTCAGGTTCACAGTCGCGCTCCTCACGCTCGCCGTCGCCCGCCCCTGCGGCGGCCCCTGTGCCGCCCGTTCGCCCCGCAACAGAACAACGCCCGTCTTCGGGGAGAAGGGAGAGGAGGCGGCAGAGGACGATGCAGTCGCCGACGCCCAGCGAGGTGCGTCGCGTCGGTTCTCTCACTTGGGAAAATATACTGATAGGAGAATAACGAATGAAGACACCCCAAACGCCCCAATCCCCGCTCTCCCCTTCACCTCTGCGGCAGCAACAACCATCACCGTTCGACGACCCGCGAGTGGGCCCGGCCGCGCAGGTGCTGGGCAACACCCTCGGCCAAGCACTCGGCGGCGGCCGCTCACAGCCATCCACGGGCCTCAAACTGCGGCTGGATCTAAATCTCGATATCGAGGTTAGCATCAAGGCGAAGATACACGGCGACGTTACGCTTTCGCTTCTGTGCGTCCCCTTTTCTCTGCTGTCTTTCATGAATTCACGATGGTTCTCATTTAAGAAACTGACAGGGCGTACGGGCTGGGGAAGCTGCATGTCAAGATGGAGGGGCTCGCGGAGGAGATGCCGTTTTTAATTGTCAAGGACCTCTTTTTTGTACTGTATCAGTTTGTCGTTTGAGGCCTGGGCTTGGGCTGCGGATAATCCATGTATCTGAATTATTTCAAGGTGGTTTGAGCGGCAGATAGATCCGCGGAGGCAAAACCTGATATCCACCAAGGTTCGTGGAGACGGATGCCAACGGACGCGGACTCAGAGACGCGGTAAAAAGGGCGGATGCAAAATTTCGCCATACGACCCGAGCCCGGGCTGCCCCCTGAATTGATGTGGCGCGGTGGAACATGGAACGGAGGTGCGCGCCAGCGCTGTCAGGTACGGTCAATGTCATGGCTGAACCACCCACAATTGAGTTAACCTAGTCGAATTCAAAGGCGACACCTACAGCATCCACGCCATCCGGTGATAACCGTCTCCCAATCTTCTGGGTTACATATTCCTGGGAGCGACGGTGAAAAAAAAGGTTGCAGATGATACTATGATAGGACTATGACCTGGTTCCGAGTCGAACGGGCTGTCTGAATACCTTGACTCCGCTCATGGATCGGAGGTGCGCGCCAGCGCTGTCAGTTCTGATCAACGCCCTCGAAGGCTCGAATTCATTCCCAAATTACTCACACACCAGAGGCTCGTTCGAGCTCGTTCGATTTCAATCACCTCACTGAAATGTTCTGACTGCTGCGGTAAGTACCTTCGACTCGGAGTGGGAGGTATTTGCCTCACTGTACCCAGCTTCTAATTTTCTAGGATCCATAGCGCGCGCTGGGATCCAGGAGATTTGTTTCAAAAAATGGCCGAGACTCCCTGAGTGCAACATTACCTGAGCCCGAGTCGAACAGGCTACCTCCTGGAACACGCGAGATGAAGAAAGGAGCGGAGGTGCGGGCCAGCGCTGTCAGGTCTGATTAACGCACTCGAAATCATCGCTAAACCACTCACAATCTCGTCCAATTTCAACTTCACCCTACTGGGTCTCGCGACGGCGGTAAGTACCTTCGAGTGGGAGGTATCTGCCTCACTGTACCTAGCTTCTAATTTTCTGGGATCCAGGAGATTTGTTTCAAAAAATGGCCGAGACTCCCTGAGTGCAACATTACCTGAGCCCGAGTCGAACAGGCTACCTCCTGGAACACACAGATGAAGAAAGGAGCGGAGGTGCGCGCCAGCGCTGTCAGGTCTGATTAACGCACTCGAAATCATCGCTAAACCAGTTCCGTTCAACGGTTCAAGCTTGTTCACCTTCAACCGCCTTGCTGCGCAATATGGTTGCGGCAGATGAGCACCTCACAACAGGCAGTATTTGTGCATCTGGCTTACCGTATTGATCTCCCAATTTTTTAGACGGAACATAATATGAAGAGGCAGAAAAAATGACACAGCTACCATCGCCCTACGACCTGAGCCGGAGTCGAACAGGCTGCCTGCCGGAAAACACGAGACGATTACATCAAGGAACAGAGGTGCGCGCCCGCGTCGCCAGGTCTGGTTAGCACCGTTCATTTTCGTGACTGGACCAATCTTTTTAGCTGGTTCACGGAATGTTGGAATTGCGCATGCTGAACTATTATTTAAGTAGTACGTGTGCGAGAGGTCGTTCGTTGAGAATCCCTTTGAACCTCGAAAGTAGAATGTTAGCGGAACAGCAACAGTACAAATCAAAAGACAACATGGCCCGCCGCATTAGGGACCTGACCCGAGTCGAACGGGTGCCTCCGGATCCTGGATTTTACACCTCAGAGAACTTCCTATGAATGGGATGCGAGCCAGCGCCGTCAGGTCTGAGTTACAGTAGCACCGTCAATTTTGTCGCTGTCTCGCGTGACGGTCGCGTTCTTGACTTTCAACGTCAGGCTTTTCGACTGCGATGCTATCGGTTACAATTCTCCGCACACTGCAAATTGCTGGGGGAAAGGAGCACACATCGCGCTGCGGAATTTCGTTTAGGGCTGCCGCCCGTGCCCGTCACGGGCACGGCCGTGGAATTGACGGGTTCGCCACGGCACGGGCCGTGGGTTGCACGGCCCGTCGAGTTGCTGTGATAAGAGCTACACGGGACGGGACGGTCTACGGGACGGCCGTAACGGGTTCACGGGTGGGCGATTATTTTCTTTGCATCTTCTATGGCACAGACTTTGTCTGCTGCCATGGTTTTAATTCTTTGACTTGATGCATTGCAACTTGAAGTTCAATTGAAGATGTGGGAGCCTGGATTGAGCCTGGAAAAGAAGTCAACGTGCCCCAAAATGTATTTGATTCCAAGGAGAATGTATGAGAGTGGGTGGAATGCATTCACTAAGCTTCGATATCTTCAGTGAGGCTTTGAGCAATTGCTGAGTTTGAAGAACTTGGGCTGGCCCCGAATTGAACTCCCATCATAGTCGGCCATCAATACCGGGAACTGCCGACGCGGGGAGGATTGGACTGAGCTGTGGGTCAAACTGAAGAAATACTGGTCGGTGTATACCCATTGGGTCCGAAGGCGTAGAACCCACGTGCTTTGGGGTATATTTATGCGTTTGACGGTAAAACGAAACAAACCCGTGCGACGGCCGTGACGGCCGTTTTTTACGGCCCGTGAGAGTTCAGGCCCGTCCCGTAACCGTGCCGTCAAGTAGCAGAAAAAAACCTCAACGGGACGGGTACGGCAGCCGTGGCACGGGTGCCGTAGACCCGTGGGCACGGTAACGGGCGGCAGCCCTACTGTGGCAGCCACGGACCCTGGCGGCGCGATCGCCGCGGGAACGCGCGATTACTAACGGAGGCTAAATATTCGAATAGGGGGCTCGCCCTGGAGTACGGTGGCCACTTCGGAGTCCTCTGGAGTCTTGCGAAGTTCATTTGAAGTTCGTGATCGTAGTGGATTGCGCAGCAATGACCTCGTGGGATAGCACTGATAGCCGACGCCTAGCCAAAGTCGACACAACATCAGACAACATCTGTGTCTTCCCGAACCATCATCTACCGGGGCACAATGACAAGATGCATCCAAGCCTGCACCTCAGTAACCTCAGCAGGCTGCCCATCGCCGCTCGGGTACGTTCTCGTTTTTCCAACCCCATCTCCCGACCTTACCGCCGCCCGCGCCAAATTCCCAGAAGATAGCAACGGCCGCTTGCGCACCTCATCCACCCCCAGCTGACATTGAGCGCCTCAAACGTATTGCGAAGAATAGTCCCTCGCAAGCCGAACTGCTTCTGCCGGTCTATTATTCGATCCTCGACCCTCAACGAATTCCGGCGGCGGAGCAACTCGAATCTCTATACAATTTCCGCAGCTCTACAGGCCGCTAAGATTGTGAACCTGCTTCCGCCAAACATCATATCTTTTCCGGCGATCGGAAAAGATCTTTGGCCCCGCGTCTGGGAATGGACCTATTTCTTCTGGACTTTTCGGGATTTTCTGTCTGGACCGTCGATGTTTACATTTTCGGAGGGGATGCTTTGCCTGAGCTTCATGACTTTTAGCTACCATATATGCTCGAATTCCCAGAGCAATGCGACAATGGTTGTGTCCACACCGGGATTTCAAATCCTGGTGGCGCGCGCTTGGGCTTACTTGCTCCAATCAACCCATTTCGCTGACAACGTCCCCATAACACCACTCTTCTATGTGCACATGTTTCTCACCAGCGGAATTGTCAACTTGGAAGACAGAGTCGCAGGGGCTGGTGGAACTATCCAGGGTTGGTGTTCAACCACATCGACCGGATAATCACCAATGGCGACGCACCCCTGACTGCGGACCAAGTTTCACCCCTGCAGCTTGTCCTGGATATTGCACTTTCCACAGATGGTATTGAGGACGGTGTCGAGTCTGACGGCTCAAAATTCGAAACCGCGTTTCCCCTATGCCACGCGCTCGCAACTCCTGCGTTCGTGAAAACTTTAACCCTGGTTGTCCGTATCAACAGTCATACGGCGGTGGTGGCTGATACAGTCGTCATCGTGGAAAAATGCTTCGGGCTCCTGCTTGTTTTCTTCAAATTCCCAGCGGGACACCGTTTGCTTCGAGTTGCATTGCAACACGGCTTATTACTTGCAATCGTCGCTTCCGCAAAGCGCACGAGTCCGGACAGTTTGCACGACATCCTCAGCATCATTCTCACGCAGGTCGTCGGTCCCGCCAGTGTCCACTATCTCGTTCTCGCAGATCTCGCCAAGGCGTGCTCTGCCGCCGCTGAAACCATCGGCTCCGAGCCTTTTTACCGCCCAGACGTGTTTGAGGCGTGGACAAAATCGTTGCAAGGCGTCCGTGAACACCATCAGGTTTTGCTGGCTTTTGACTCGAAGGAAAGCGTATCCCGCGGTGCGTGTGACAATACAAAGGTGAGTAGCTCAGTCGCACTCTGTCCCCTAACACTCACTCTCCATTCCAGTGCGGGATTATCCTTGAAAAAGCCAGTCTTCGGCGCTGCTCCGTTTGCCGCGACGTCTTATATTGTTCGATACCCTGTCAGCGGCGGGACTGGCAGTCTGGACATCGCGAGTCTTGTGTATCTCATCGGAAATATCGGGCAGGTATGTGCTAGTTTGAACTCATCACGGAAAAGATTTCACAGCAATCATTTAGACGTTCGTCTGACCTACACACCTCGCGAGTACGCATTCCTACGTGCAATCTTGCATCACGACTATGAGGTCACCCGAACTGTAGATTTATACAGGGTCTACGCGGAGGAGTGGGCTGTTCATCCTGAGAACATGCTTTATACTGCCTTCGACTACCGGCTGGCTGGGCTTAAATTATCAGTGCAGCGCGCACGGATCAACACCACCGATAGCAATCCTGTCTATTGGGCCGATATGATTGCGCGGGCGACCCGAAGCGCAGGGCGCATGGAATTACATTTCATGTCCGTGAGCGAAGGAGGCACGACGCGGAATTTGGTGATCCCGCTCCGTAGAGCGACGTCGGACTTGCCGGATGCGTTGCGGCAGATAGCATCTGACATGGGGTCCCTTCAAGTTGACGCACCTCCTCGGCCTCGTTGGCCGGGATGTTTCAGGGGACAAGCTGTAGGTTCTTTCTCGTTTCCATGGCAAAGCACTGTGTTGAATTTTTCGCAGGAGATCTCACCGTACGCGGCGCTCCTCAAGCAACACGGCCTGAAAAGCGAGCTGCGGTAATCAGCTGCCGCCGGTGTTCGCCAAAGACTGTTGGATCTTGCTGATTATCCTAAAAACCACATCTGTACATACCTACCACTGTGTCAGGGGAGATACATTGCATTAGCTCCTCCGAGTCGTCGGGAAGGTTCATTTTGCATTACGTATACTTTTGTTACTACTAATTCAATTCCTCGTAGTTTTGTTTCTGCGTTCAGTACGGTGTGCTCGCTCAACGTGGAAACAGAGGTCGTGGTTGTGACTCGAGCTCAGCGCGAATCCGGTCCCACAGGAATCTCGCCGCGAGGCTTCAAGAGGTTGCAAGGTGTTCATTTGGTTTTCCCGAGTTGGTGAGATGTCAGAAAGGGTAACTTTCCTAGCTATAAATTAATTCTGGTTGAATTCTTCGCAAAAGGCATACACAAGGATTTCCTTTTCAGGAAGCTCAAAAAAAAAGAAATGTGTTTGCCATTATTTTCAGGAACTCCTGTAATCATGTCCGGGCAAATTCTCGAAAAGATATGGGGAAGTTTGATCCCCGGGCGCCCAGTCCAAACAGCGGCGCTACGTTAATTAGCCCGGTTTGCCCGAGACATCGCCTAGATCCTTGTTCCAACTTCCCGTACCATTCCCATATGTGCAACAATTCCGAGGTTCTGTAATTCTTGAATGCATCAACCCGCCGCCTGCCGCCGCCTATTATAACAAACATGTCGGAGCACCAAATTCTGGTGACTTCGATCCAGGCACTATACAAAATCCGCCGCTGGCAGTACCTGGGGCATTCATTACAATCAGTCGATGTCAACAGGTCTTGGTAGGGAACTAAACTTATTCGCCACCGATGCATTTCCTTGACACCTATGTATTCCCCATGCAGGTACCCACGTATAAAAGTGTCGGTGTATTTCGTCCAAATGCCAGCAGATTTGCGACCCACAGAATGAAAGCAATCCACCTCTTCCCTCTCCTCATCTCGTTCATTGCCGCTGCAGTGGCCACGGTACGCGCCATCTAGCTGTCTCGGCGACGCGATGACTGATCTCCGGTCCTAACAGCCCCTTCTCTCGCCGGAATCCCGCGTGAGCACTCGTATCAGCGGTGGTCCAAGCTTTATAGCTCATCTTTGCGCCTTCATAGGGTTGTTCTCTGACATTTGTCTGCGACGGCGGCGCGCTTCAAGTTGCCCGCTGCGAGGAGCAAGGATACGGCTGCCCAGACACTAGTTCTGCGGCTAATTCAACCTGCGCGGCGGATTGCGGCTGTCTTATTTCATGCACAGTGGGGCCTTGATAAAAATTCAGCGCCGTGGAAGTTAGAAGCAAAGGAGTCCAGACCTTACCTTGCGTACAGAATTACCGAGTAGTCAGTCAACCCTGGTTGAGTAATTCGTCGTCGACAGAATCCAGTTGACTTTTTAATCACCAGCGGTAAAACGACGCACCACCGAGTGCAGCAGAGGCAATTAGACGAATGCTGGCACTGGTTTAGATCAGAGCCTAAGATCTGAAAAGCGATGAGGCCAGCGCAGAGTAAAACGATGTTTCAGCCCACTGCTGCTCTGGCAGATGACTCGAGATGAGGCGATCAGATAGTTTAAGAACAAAATGCTGGCCATGGATTTGAAGGAGGCCGCACTCTATTCAAAGACGGTGACCTGGCGATGTGTGAACTCGGAAAACGGAAGGTACCTTGTCCTTGTCGCCGTCGAAAGCTTCGATACGGGGAACTCGGGGATAATGGTGTTCTGCGGCGTAGCGCATTTGTTGATTTATCAAGACAGGAGTTTCCAGACATTCTGCCGCGTATGATTCGGGCGACTATTACTTTTTCAGCCTCTGCGATGCACCACTTCCCGTTGGTTGTGACTTCACTATAATTGAGGGACTCACAAGAGATGTTTTACCCAGCTGGACATGTCGGAGCTCGGACTTCCAAAGCCGTCGTGGGATGCGGGGGGTTTTGTCACCCCAAAACGCTCAAGGCTCTCAGATCCCCATCCCGAACTCCTACATCATGATCCTGAGAAGTATTTGTTAGCATGCGTCCCGATTCAAAGAGCAAAAGAGGTGGGTTGACAGCAGAGTCAGCGAGCAAGGGGAAAGTTACCGTGAATCCCGCAGGTATGCCTATCGATGTCTACTCAGCAACCAATGTGTCCCGTCCCAAGGCGACCAATCGCGCAAAATTTTCGATATAACGACCTTCGCCGACTTCGCAGCACTCAAGATTCCCCAAATTACCCTAGTGAAACTCCAATATTCCGCGTGCGTTCAAAGACTTGCTGTTCTGCACGACAAGGCGTATCGCATCCTCCAGCGTGTCTTCCGGACCCATCTCGGCCGCGATGCGCTTCAAGATATCCTGCACCTCGGAGCTACTCCTCCGCAACGGTGAGAGAAAGATTCTGTTCCCCGCCCCGTCGCGAACCCTCATGACGATCATGGCCATGCAGCCGCTACTACGCGATTCACGCGTAACCAGTACGACTCGTGCAGTTCGGGCATCCAGATACCGCCAACATCCGAGGGCAAATTCCCCACCTTTATTTTGACATTGCCCATGCGATAGTCAAACAGAACCGAGCACTTCATGTCCGGGTTGACGGCCCACATGTGGACCCATCGTGCACGGATGTAGGTTCGGATGTAGGTTCGTAACCGAACTTAGTCGTGGTGCAGCAAAGCGTGCATGAATGCACGTTCCCGGGGGGGTGGAGGCGAGTTCGATGTCTTGAACCAGAAACAAGGTTAATCCGCGAACTGTTGATTGAAGCAACGGAAGCTGCTTACCTATCCGCTGAGTGCGATGCACGACACATTGGTCTCGGTGACCGCCTTCACGCCAGTCAGATCGCGGCGGAGCTTGCCATAACCGCTCGCGAGGAGGAGCATATCGCAGAGTATCACCAGGCAGATATTAAGGACCTCTTGTGCAAGTGGTAGAGTGCCATAGCTGACCACCCCTGCGATGCCCGTCAGGTTATCCATGAGTCCTATGTCGATCATTGCCGAGCACAGAGGCCTGTTCAACGGCGAACACGCTTCGTCGAAGTCTACAGTGAAATTCAAGACTTTGTCCAGAAGCGATAGCTACTCCTCGGACATTGTCTCGTCCAGGTCACGTATGGCCACGGTGAGGTGGGCGGTCACCCCAAGTCCTGCAAAGTTCCGCCAGCCCCGGCAATTATGTCGTCGAAGGAGGTTGGATCTAGATGTACCTGAGAACTGTGTTTCGAGCCTCCGTATCGTGGGTGTCTGAGCGAAGTCGTGGGTGTCTGAGCGAAGTAGAAGCACCCATGTGCGTACAACGAAAGCTTGGAATCCGGGTGTTGAGGCGATAACCTTTCCGGTGGGCCCGTGGGCGCCTAGATCTCCGCTGAATGCCATCACACAGACACAGAGCTTGCCCTCGGAGGGCACGTCGATGTCGAATTGGCCCATGACACTGTGAAAAAGAAGTTGAAATTGAACCCAGGACCAGACCCTTGGCTGCCGTCGCAGGTTTTGGAACGTCGAGCACAACATCGACGGCGAACACTCCCCACTTGATCGCGTAAATTTTCCGGAGTGGCGCCCTCCAACTCCTCGGAGAATGGGATGCGGGTCGGGTCGAGAATGCAGTAGTAGACGGGTAAAAGCTCTGCCAGTCTGCTTGAGGACAATCCAGCCGTGAGGGGCCCGAATCGATACGTGAGCAAATTGAGGGAGCTCGTAGCAAACCATATACCCTTGAGGACATTGGAAGTCGATTTAGACTGCTGGGTCAGAGAGAAGGGTGCATCGTCGTGTCGGTGATGATGGGAAGAGGAGAACAAAATTCGATGATTGGATCTTTCGGGAAAGTTGATGCGCTGATGCCGATCGATGATGCCAGATGTAACGGCTTCGCTCTATAACTCGTTCTAATTTTTCAGATGCGAACTTCAGGCAAGCAGCTCAACAAGTCGGACACGCGCAAGATAATTCTCTTGGACCGTGATACTTTATTATATAATTACCTGCCTTCATATCGCTTCAACTTGAAAATGAACAAGCTATGAACGAAATTAGGGCTGCCGCCCGTTACCGTGCCCACGGGTCTACGGCACCCGTGCCACGGCTGCCGTACCCGTCCCGTTGAGGTTTTTTTCTGCTACTTGACGGCACGGTTACGGGACGGGCCTGAACTCTCACGGGCCGTAAAAAACGGCCGTCACGGCCGTCGCACGGGTTTGTTTCGTTTTACCGTCAAACGCATAAATATACCCCAAAGCACGTGGGTTCTACGCCTTCGGACCCAATGGGTATACACCGACCAGTATTTCTTCAGTTTGACCCACAGCTCAGTCCAATCCTCCCCGCGTCGGCAGTTCCCGGTATTGATGGCCGACTATGATGGGAGTTCAATTCGGGGCCAGCCAAAGTTCTTCAAACTCAGCAATTGCTCAAAGCCTCACTGAAGATATCGAAGCTTAGTGAATGCATTCCACCCACTCTCATACATTCTCCTTGGAATCAAATACATTTTGGGGCACGTTGACTTCTTTTCCAGGCTCAATCCAGGCTCCCACATCTTCAATTGAACTTCAAGTTGCAATGCATCAAGTCAAAGAATTAAAACCATGGCAGCAGACAAAGTCTGTGCCATAGAAGATGCAAAGAAAATAATCGCCCACCCGTGAACCCGTTACGGCCGTCCCGTAGACCGTCCCGTCCCGTGTAGCTCTTATCACAGCAACTCGACGGGCCGTGCAACCCACGGCCCGTGCCGTGGCGAACCCGTCAATTCCACGGCCGTGCCCGTGACGGGCACGGGCGGCAGCCCTATGCCACAGCCTGCAAGTGTTTGCGGCGGTGGTGCAAATTTTCTTCTGTTACCGTATCATGGTGATCAAGCGCGCTGGGCGGCCCGTCTGTGTTTTGATTGCTATTGTATTTGCCAACTCCGAATGGTTTAGCTCGACAGTACTAAACGCAGGGCGCACAGAATTCTATGGCACAACCTGTCGGTGGAATTGGCGTTGAAATTATCGCATTCCAGCTGCAATTCAACTCTCGCGCGACTAAAGCACTTATGGCTTATCCCTGGGCCCATTGCCGATCTCCTTATCGCCATTACATGACTTACCCTTATCGCCATTACCATGACTTACCTCGTTCGTTCGATGTTGTTGTATGTCGAACAATCACTGATCCAATACCCGCATATTCGCAGCTCCTCCTAGTGGAAGTGGCGCCAAGGACGCGGACATGGTCAAGGAATTGTCACCTTGGTCCTCCAGACAAACGCTTTCTCCGCAGCCGTCGCACTGATTGGTCTCTTTCTATATTCAGGGAATAATGTGCGCTACCCATGTTTCCATGATGACAATCGTTGACCACAGTCATACAGCAAGCTTACTGCGCCCCGCCGATCTGTATGCTCTCCATAATGTACGTCTTACAGACTGCCTTTTATTTGCCGTTGATCCCCATTTTCAGCTATGCCAATACGCTTCTCCCGACTTTGAACGATCGCGCCGTGATCAAACGCCCCGACGGAGACAGAAAGTCCGAAACTTCCTGCGTCCCTGCTTCGAGCGAAGCCATAGCATCTGTCAGCGGGCGGCCAGACAACAGGGCGGCGCGCATGGAAAGCGGGTGTGGCAGTGGACCCATCAGTTTTGCGAAACCCGTCGTGGATGAATATATAAATATCGTAGCCATCAGGCGGGTCAATTATCTGCTATGAGTCTTTCTCTCTGTTTCAGAGTCGCGATTTTGCGGAACGGAGACCTGAAAGTTTAGCAAAATAAATCAAGGTACAACTTGAATGACATGGAACGATGTTCAAGGCTATCGCGTCACTCAGAGCGAACAGAAATCTCTGATGTGAAGACATTCGTTTATACAAATGACGAGGTGGTCTTGCGGATGGTCGACTGTGTAGAGGATGATTTGCGTCCAGCCCGTGAGCCTTGTAGGAAATTCTTGAAACTCGAACGCGCGCCTGGCGTAAACTAAAGTCAGACTCGCGGTAACGAAAATGGTCGAGGATTGCCAGGTTATGAGTGTGATGTGTACATCGAGTGGTTTGAGTGGATGCTATCTATTTTGTGGACCGTGTCGACTCATGGTTGCTTTCCCTTGTATCAGCTTCGCATTTTGACTCCAGGTTGAAGAAGGTCCTGCGGATCTACGTCCGAAATTAGATGGGCCAAGGGACAGGTTACAGGGCGACTCACGTCAAATTGCCTGCCTCGCTGCTCAAGAGCCGCGGTCGTGCCGAGTTCCAGATCGCCCTGCAGGACACAATTCGAAAGACGCGATTAGTATCATCGGTGGAGAGTTCCATACCGAAACTCACGTTGCTCCGCCGTTGCACCAGTGATTGCCCAGCGGAGAACTCGATAGTGGTGTAGGTCATGCTATCGCTTTGGTTTGCAGAGAAGGTTTGACGAGCATTGAGTGTCCACATCATGCTGATAGCGTATAGCTTGGGCAGCGGCATATTGAACGCGGTGGACACCAGCGACGCCCCTGATGTTACAGTAACCTGTGAGAAGATCAGGTTGAAGCACGCGCTGGGCCTGTCAATACATGCGATAAATCGGGACAGCCAAGAGACATACCAGAGCGCGGCAGGGGCAGCAGTTTGGAAGTTAAGGCGGATGAGTGCGTTGATGAGATTCAGGGTGTGAGGAAGGACATTTTGCTTTGATTTGAGTAAGAAGGCCGTTGAGAATGAAAGAACGACATCTCCGACGAATACTGTGCCATAGATGGACAGCGAACCAAATTTTGATAGGGCTGTTCTCTGCCCTCGTGATGTAGTAGGTCTGTGGGAACGATATTGAGATGCGTTAGACTAACGGAGGAGTGGTTGAATGTGGACCGCAGCAACGGAAGATAGCCTAGGAGGAACAAATTTAAACTTAAGATGGGTGTTGCGACGTACCACCTCTTGGAAATGACCCAGAGGCGGAAGCAAAAAAAGCATTGGACATAAAGTCCAATTATGCTCACCATAAGAGGATTTCCAGCCTGCCTGGAATAGCGGCGTTTCAAGATGATGTCGCGAATGCACTCGGATGATGCTTACCACCAGGTCGTGTAGTTGAGTAAAATGGCACCGTGTAGGTCCCCGAAATATGGGATGAACATGATCCATTTAACGGCGCTTTAGAAAGAGTGAGCTCCTCCAAGTTTCATGTCCATGCGAGAAAGACCGACAAAGATTGGACGGATTTGAGTATTGTGAGTACAGCGAGTCCTGCCACAGCTATCCGGAGGCCTCTTTCGTCGGTGTACCAGGTGTAATAATTCACGAACTGCGAAGCTGGAGCGGTGGAAGCGATGTGGGAATATGAAGACGCACCTGGCTCAAAAGTACCCCTTGTAGGAGTAGATCAAGACACGAGCCTATGAGCTGCAAGGCGCTGAGCGTCATGATCAACGGACGATCGGTGGAGAAATCAGATACCCATGGCCCGAGATTGAAGTTCACTTGCTGGACCTGCTCGGGGGTGAGTTCCGACATGATGGGCGAAGAGAGTGATTCTGGCAAAATTGTGGAGGGCCATTTTATATCGTTTAAATTCAGTGGCCCCTCGAATTAAAAAGCTAGGCGCACTCCACAACATTTGACAGGAGACCAGGGTCGCAAAGCACATCGAGGAGCGCCATTCTTCCAATCTTCTTCCAGCTTCCCGAATCCAGAGCTGCTGAGTCCTGGGAACCCGTCTTGGATTATTCCTCGAAGATTCCGACGGCGTTTCTTACCAACGGTATGTAATTCGGAAGTATTTTGAGCACGATAAGTACGCTGACACTGGATAGAGCACAGTGGATGATTGAACCGCGACTTTGTGGGTCACTGTATTCTGTACGACTTGAAAAATGGATGCGATTACTGGACAATCGGAGGGGGAGTGGGATCGATTGCAATGGGACCATCCCCAGAAAAACAATCCGTCGCTCGCTATGTTTCGAACAGATGAGGAGCGCATCATTCGTGCTTGCTTTGGGCGTTTCGCCTGAGGAGAAGATGGGGGCGCGCCATTCTAGACGGTCGATGTTATCCCACACAAGATGAGCGCAACAGATCCAACGGGCCCCACTTCGCAACGGTCCATCCCTGTCCATCCACTCGAGACCAAGTCACTCGAATCCGCGGTCAGATTCCATCGAAGGCAAGGTCATCGAGGCTTGCACAAGCGTCTATTCACCGAGAGAGCTCCGCATGGCCTTCTGGGCGCGACTTTCAAAGAATCGGATGAGAGACGGGACAGAGAGCGTTGCTTGGCTCGCATCCGGTAGCCAAGCATCACCGTACCGCCACATACACGTATCCGTCTTGTATCCGTCTCCAATCTTTGCAGCGAGAATCGGCGGCGAAGTAAATTTGCAATGGAATTCACGATATACGAATACATTGGACCATTTATTACAAGGTATATTCTATATGTGCACAACAACTTTGGTTTTTGAGAGACGGATCGGAGAAGAGGAGGAGATAGGGGTGTATAAAGTTAAAGAAAAGAAGAGAGAGAATCGATAGCGTAGTCCTAAACCCAAGCAAAGAGAGAAAAGAGAAATAAACAGACGGAGTCCATTCATTACCCGCGCCCCCGCTTCCGCCAGTTGCCGCGCCGAGGGCGCTGTACTGGCTCGGAGATATTAGTGGGCATGGTCTGGGGTAACATGCCATTGAAGCGTGGCGCGCCGCCGCGCGCAGGACCAGCCGAACCGACACCGATGGCGTTGGGATTCTGCGCCTCGCGAAGCGCCTTGGGCGCGCTCGGCGGCATGCGATGGAGCTGGTGCGAGCGCGGCTGCGTTGGAGGCCCTGAGGATGAGGCGAAGGGCGAGGTCCGCGGCGGCGGCTGGGGTCCACCAAAGCGGAAAGGACGCGAGGGAGTGGCATGGCGTGGAGGGGGAGGTTGGGCCGGAGATTGACGCAGAGGCGGCGAAGCGCGTGGAGGAGGTGAAGCGCGAGGAAGGGGAGATGATGGAGTGCTGGGAATCTCACCCTCCTCCTGCGACGGGACGCGCGCGTGGAAGGTGAATCGTGGAGGAGAGGACAGCCGAGGAGGGGGAGAGCGCGTTCGTGAACCAGAAGCTGCGTTCGTTGTGAAACTGGGGGACGACGACTGCGCCGGTGGGAAAGGCTTGGAATAAGGAGCAGCGGAAGGGGGGACGCCATTGCTCGTGAAGCTCGGGGAAGGATACCTTGGCGCCTTGGGGGATTGCAGAATGGTCGATTGAATCGGAACACTGAACGGCATCGAGGGCATAGGCGCCATGCTCAAGCTGAATGCGGCCGTCGGGGTCGGGGCCGAAAAACTTGAGGGAGTGGGCGCGGAGAACAGGGGAGAGCTGGGGATAGGCTCGGGGTGCGAGAGCACACCATTCGGTGCTGGGTGTGCAGGTGCGGCGAGGGGCGAGGGCTCGCGCTTCACACCATACGTCAGTCGAGGCGATGGAGTCCGCGACGCAATGACGCTGGAGACGGTCAGCGGGGAGAGATTGTCGTTGCCGGTGCCGACGAAGGCAGCCGTGCTCAACGGCGTTCCCTTCGCCTTCACGGGCTCCTCCTGCACCGCCGATGACGCCGCCGCAGGAGCCTCCGCGTCGGTCATCTCGACATCGACATCGCCGTTGACGGGCGATTCGACCTGCGGTGGTGGCGGCGGCTTGTCGCTGACGGCGGAGCGTCGAATGCCATCCAAGATACGGCTGAGGCCGTCCTCCGTCTTGGCCGGGACGACCTCGTTCTCCTTGTCCGCCCCCGGCGCATCCTTCTCGCGTTCGCGCTGCTCCCGTTGCTCCTGCTCTTTCAGCTTCTCCCGCTCGCGCTCCTGCGCCTGCGCTTCCTCCATCTCCTTTGCGGCCTTGAGCTTCCTCTGCGCCTGCCACTCCTTCAAACTATGCTTGATGACCGGTGGCGGCGGGGGCGGAGACGGCTCACGAGGCGGTGATGGCTCTCGAGGTGGTGATGGATCTCGAGGTGGGGACGCAGGCGAGGCAGCTGCGGGCGACTCGGGCGCGGCGGATGGTGGGCGCGCTGCCGTCGGTGACGCCGGACTTTCAGTCTGCGCTACTTCAGGCTCGACGAGCGCAGGCGCGGATATCGCTTCTTCCTCGACGAGGACAGGCGGCGGGACCTCAGGCACCGCCAAGTCGAGCTCGTCATCCGAGTCGTCAGCCGCAGGCGGGCTTTCAGGGGACGGGCGGTACGGCTCCTCCTCGCCGGCGACCATGAGTAGCGTCTCATCTTGGTACCGCGCGTCGGGAGATTGCCCGTGTGCGTCCTCGGGTCGTGCGTCCTCCAACTCCGCCTCCGCCTCCTCGTCCTCGACTTGCTCATCCTCATCCTCGACCTCGACTTGCTCACCCTCGACCTCAACCTCCGCATCCACCTCCGCATCCACCTCCGGCTCGACAAAGCGCACACGAGGCGACGGGCCCGCACCCCCAGCCGGGGGCGTAGCCGCCTCCGCACTCGCAGTCTCCGCAGGCGATCCCATCTCCGCAGCCCCGTCCACAGCCGGCCCACCCCTCCGCTCCGCCTCCTCCTCCCCATGCACGCCCGCCGCACCGAGCACCGCGACGTCCGTGCGCGCGTCGACGGCGAACCACGCGGGGCGCGGGCCAGGGGCGCCGGGGAACGGCGAGGCGAGGCTGAGCTGCGCGAAGCGCGTGCTCGGCGAGGGGCCCAGGATCGCGCTCGCGGGGGGCACAGCTGGGGGGCGGAAACGCGGGGGCG
The DNA here is from genome assembly GCA_029203975.1 of Mycena vitilis. Lineage (NCBI taxonomy): Eukaryota > Fungi > Basidiomycota > Agaricomycetes > Agaricales > Mycenaceae > Mycena > Mycena vitilis. Next base: position 346,424 of record JARGYF010000071.1, read on the forward strand.
GCGGTGGTGCGAACGACGATCGTGAAGGTGCATGGCGCGCTGCAAGGGGAAATCAGCTTCGAAAAGCACACACAGAAAAGAAAAGCAAGACGTACCCGAATCGACGTCAATCCCATCCACATTCGTATCTTCCGCCCGCTCGACATCGACATCGACCTCCATCCCCTCATCCTCCACCGGCGCGCGCGCCTTGCCCTTCCCTTTGTCGATTTTGGAAACAACATGCGGCTCCGGCGCCGCGCGACGCTGCGCTGCTAGAGGCGGTTGGCGACGCTGCGCCGCTGAAGACGGTGCAGCTTCACCGTCCTTCTTCCACCCCTTGCGCATCTTCGGCGGGCACGTTGCCTCCTGCACGAGCTCCCGCTCCCGCTCCCGATCTCGCTCCCGATCGCGGCGCCGTGCCTTGCCTCGTGGGCGATCAGCGCGCGGAGGCTTGTCTGAAAAGGGATTCGAGTCAGCAAGGATTCAAAGAAGGGGCGAGCGGGGGAGAAGAAGAAGGGGATGCGAGACGAAGGTGATAAGGAGAGGGCAAGTGAGGAAAAGGAAAGGGGGATAGACGGCGAATAGCGAATAGCGAAAGAAGAAAGGATCACAAGGAAGAAGCAAGCACACGCGGGTGCGTGAAGCACAAGGACGAAAGCAGCCAAATCAAGAAACAGGAAGCAAAATGAAAGAAACGCAACGCACCAGCATCCCCATCGCCCACCACATCCACCTCGCCCTCCCCCTCCCCCTCGCCCTCTCCCCGTCCCCGTCCCCGTCCCCGTCCCCGTCCCTCCAACCCACGCACGACATCCCACCCCCCCGCACGCTCCACAACCGCATACGCCCTCTCCCCCCCCTCCCCCGCACTCGCACTCGCACTCGCACTCGCACTCGCACTCCCACTCGCACTGCCACCCGCACACAAATCGCCCCCCGCGCCCGCGCCGCGCGCATACCCATACCCAAACGCCCCCGCATACCGCGCGTCCTCCCGCGCCCGTGCCCGCGCATGCACCCCCCCGGCTTCGCGATCGAGTATACCATCCGCCTCGCCGAACCCATCGAGCACGACCCCGCCCCACCCGCCGCTCCCGCGCACCCGCTCGACGGCGCGCACGCCGCGCGCCGCGCCGATGAGCGGGCCCCACCGTGCGCGCGCTTGGGGGTCGAGGTCGGGGTGCGGCGCCTCGGGGCTCGGTGGGGGGACGCCGGGCCCGGCGAGGCGTTTGGGTTTCGTTGCCGCGGGTGTCGATGTGAACGCGGCGGATTTGGCGGATGTGGATGTGGATGCGGATGTGAATGTGGATGTGGCGGAGCTCGATGTGTGCGCCACGGAGAACGGCGGATGCAGCTTGACGCGGGGGACGTCTTCCCCCTCGATATCGATGTCGACCTCCATCTCCTCCGCGGGGTGCTCGCCCGCGACGGGCGGGAAGACGGCGTGTTCCATGGCGCGGATAACGCAGGCCCTGCCCTCCGCCTCCGCCGCGCACTCCTCCGTGTCTAAGTCTTCCTTCTCCCGTGCGCCGCCCCTCTCGCTACCGCTCGCGCGCTCCCTCTCCTTGGCGTGCGATGCGGACGTCGACGCGCACGCGCACTCTGCCCCGGCGCCCCCGAGCGCGTGCAGGATGTTCGCGAGCTGCGAGATGAGGCTGCGCTGCGCCGGCGTCTGCGGGATTTGGAGCCTGTAAATAACAAGCAAATGTCAGCGATGATTATCGGGGAAAGGGCGTGGGGTGGAATGAAAGTAAGATGGGCGATGTATGCAAGAAGGCAAAAAAGGAGAGAGCAGAGGAAGAGAGAGACGTACCCCGGATTCCCAGCGACCTCGCCGACGCGATGCACGGCGTTCGCGTCGTCCCACTCCCATCCTACGACGATCTCCTCGCCCTGACGCAGCGCGCGCGTCGCAAAGATCCCAAAATGCGTCCGCGCGTCCTCCTCCCTCTGATTCTCCTCCCTCTTCTTCCGCCGGCGCACACCTTCCGCCCCATCCTGGCTACCATCGCACACAAACGCGCGCACCTCCGCATTCGGCCAGCACCCGCTCCGCACCCAGCGGCCCCTCCCGCCCGCCGCACGCGCGTCCAGCGCCAGATCCAGCGGCGGGCCCACGAGGTGCACGAACCGCTTCGGCGCGCCCGCGTGGGCGTACCCGTTCGTCGGCGCGCGCAGGTACGCGGACGTCGGCGTTATTGTGCTCGGGTACCGTGCAAGCAGGGTGCGCGGCGGGGCGGGCGCGGCGGCGTGCAGCGCGTACGCCGGAGGCAGCACGGACGTCGAGGGCGTGAGCGCGGGCGCGGGCTGCAGCAGCGTTGGGTGCGGGGGCGGCGGGGCGCCGAAGACGAACGGCGTGTGGCCGGGTGTGGGGGGTGTGGGCTCGAGTGCGGAGACGCCGCGCCATTGCGAGGCGTATGCGCGGAGTTTGTGCTGGGTGGATGCGTCGGGGACGATGTCGTCGTCGATGAGCACGTATTGCGTGCGCTCGTCTTCGAGCTCGTCGACTTGCGGGATGGTGGGCGAAGCCTCGACGGTGCTTGCGCGCCGAACAGAAACGGATGCGCGGCGGCGGCGGCTAGGAGGACCGTGACCATTGGCGGACGGGGGAGGGAGATCTGAAAGGGTGTTAGCGAAGAGCGGGCTAGTAATGAGGAGAGCAAGGGACTGGGAAAGTGAGACTAGGAAGTCGCGATACTAGGATTGTGAGAGTGCCGAATGAAAAGTTGAGGACAAAGTTGTGATGGAGAAGAGGATAGGAGGGAGTGAAGAGATTGAAAGCGTAGGTATTCGGCATAGCAACAGAAGGACGAAGTGGCGAAAAATAACAAAGAAGTTATACAAAATCGGCGAAGGCGAAGACGGTCTGTAATGGAAGTAGAGGAAAATTGCAAGAAAGATAACGCACCCAGATGATTCTGCGGCGCACAAAGCCAGCAAGCCCATTCCTCCGGTACACACTCCTTCGAAATCGCAAAGCAAGCCGCATGGCACCACCGCCCGCACACATCGCACGCAATCGAAAATCCGTCGTCCACGCTCGACCCGCACCGACACCGAATCTCGTCCCCCTCCTCCCCGCCCTTCCCAGCGTCCGCCCCCTTCTCCCCCTCCCTGCGCCGCTCCCGCGCCCCGTCCTCCTCCCGCCGCGCTTTACTACCGCCCGCGCCCCCGCCCGTCATCGCGAGCTTGCGCTTCTGCGGCACCGTCGACGTCGTGCCATGCCCATTTCCGTTCCCCAGCCCGTGCCCATGCGCATGCGCATGCCCATTCCGCGCGCTGCCATTCCCATTCCCATTCCCATTCCCATGCACGCCCGCACCTGCACCCGCGCCACCCACCTCCCCCCCGTAATTCCGCTGCGCCTGCGTGTGCGCGTGCCCCCGCCCATCCAGCTGCGCCGTCCGCGTGCTCCCCAGCAGGCTCCTGCGCGCCGGGGCCGGGGGGCCGCTCCCCGATGCGTGTCCGTGCGTCTGCGTCGCGGGCAGCATTTACCATCGGAGCGCGGGGCGTCCGATGTCTTAGTCGTGTTCTGCCAGACGAAAGGACCAAGGGGGGAGGGGGGAGGAGGTCAGCGCCCGCTTTGATGCGGTATGGGGTATGGGAGGGACGTACTAAGCGTGTCTCCGATGCGGAGGGCGGTGGTGAGGATGGGGATGAAGAGGGCGGTGCTTTGCGTCTGAGGTGCGTGTATTGAGTGGTATTGGCGTGGATTGGGCAAAGAGACGTCGAGGGAAAGGGCGCCGAGAGGAGTGAGACAGCGACAAAAGGAAGATAATACAATAATACACTCCGTCAGCACCTCGTCCCGGAGGCTATCAAGCCAACGCACCTCGTTCTTAACTTCTTTACAGTCTACACAAAGCCTGGATAACCCCCCGCGTCAGGCTTCAGCCTAGCGCTCAGACGACCGATTCCGATTCCGGCGCTGTCGGTGCCGCTTATCGCTCTTTTTTCGTTCTGCACCCAATCCGCCTCCGATGCAACGCTAGGAGCCACAGATAGACCGCCGAGAGAGAGAGAAAAAGGGAGAGGATGAGAGGGGCGAGGGGCTGGATTCGTGGGGAGGGGAGGGGGAAAGCAGATACGGATACGGGCGTGGCGGTGCGCTGATGCGTGGCTAGAACACACGGAGTAAACAAACTGTTCTTGCTTTCTGCGTTCATGCTCGAAATTTTCCGCGTTCATGCTCGAAATTCGACGAAGGCTTGCATACGCTTTTTCGCTAATATATGCACTTCTGGATTCTAACGCTCTATCCGTCTTTTTTTGGCACTCCCATTTCGAGTCTCGACTTGACGACTAGTACTTCCAGTCCCAATCAAGTTCATACCGGGCACCGAAGTCGACGCAGTGCTTCCCAAACTTCTTTGCATCTTCCATGGCTTCCAATCCCGTCCCTTCAGGCTTCCGCGGCCTGGCTGTTTGATTTCATACTCGCTAGGCTCATGTCGCAATGATCTTCCGTTCACAAATCTTCTATCAACACCAATCTTCTATCACCAGCAGTCGCTCAAAGACGAACGCTTTACATGTAATTCTAAACTTGACTCTCTCCTACCTGTGTTTTTTCAAAAGAAATCTTAGAGCCACCTCGCTTCCTCTTCCTCCCTTCCTCCCCCTTCTCCTCTCCTCTCTGGTCAGCGCCGGCAATATAACCTCATTCCCTCTGTTGCTATTGCTATTCCTTCTGGCAGTGCTGGATCTCGTCGCAGCAGAATCTCCACCGTCTTCTAGATCTCAGTCCGTCGTACGCGAAGAAACGTCGCGGCGGCATAGGTCGAGCCGTGACTAACGCACCTGGACTGACCTTACTCTCAAATCCATGCCCCACAAAAGCGCCGCGCGCGTGATATCTCAAATAATGGTGCCAGCGACCGTGTGCGAGATTCATTCCGAACTGCTGTTGCGTTGCACCGAACAAGTCTGTGTCGCGCTCGGACTCGGAACTCATCTTTCTTGAATCCGTCCGTACTACTATATATACCTCCGGGGGACAGGATGCTGGATGCTGGAGCTGCTCCCCCAATCAAACCCAAGCACCCGTGGCTTTCGCTATTACTATCTGGAGTCGACTGTCGGGCACTCTCATTTATTCAGCGCAACGAAATTACGGGTTCTAACTTTCAACGTCAATCGCTAAGCGCTTGGAGCAATGTTCATCCCAAAGTACTAGTCCTGCTCTTTTCAGGCTGTCTTCCTTGGTCGGACCTCAATTGTACCCCGTTGATCTTCCGCGTTTGGGCCTCCGCATTCCGGGCGCGTCTGCGTATTATTTCGAGTTTTCCACCCAATCGCAATTTGGGAATCATAAATAGCGGAGGTCGCTTCCAGGCTTCAGCGAGCGGTCCCCGAAGCCACAAAAGGTTTTCCACCCAATCGCAAGGAATCATAAATATCGGAGGTCGCTTCCAGGCTTCAGCGAGCGGTCCCCGAAGCCACAAAAGGATTCGGCAATGTGCCGCATGGATTCGATAACACGATAACATCAGCATTCGAATTGCGCAACGAAAGAAGTGTGTCGGGAAGAGAAAGCTTCGGATCTTCTTCTTCCACTTGGCCTGCACAGCCATGCGGCCCATGCCACACCTCGACTTCGTTCCGGCCACCAACCAGTGCTTTTGTGTGCTGAAAACTAAACAATTCGCTGTCGAGCGTTTTTGTGTACGCTCGCCGTCCATGTCTGATTTTCCGTGCGCCTCTGGTTATGTACAGGTCCGCCATGTTTCCCCTTCGAATGATATCGTGATATCGTCTCCAGCGCTAAATACGCCTGATTCTTGTCAGCGACGCAAGTCCGAGCCGTGACCCGGCGCTTAAAGCAGCTGTTAAGAATCGAAGAACGGTTAGGCAAGACGCAGCCTCCACGTCTCTGTGCATCATGGCCCCAAATCCTTTGGCAGCAATGGCAAGTCGCGGATGCGGGACCCTTCCATTACTGACCGCTTTGCAGACACCCAGAGTTCACATTCCGACCTACATACCCCTCGCAACCACGGATAGCCAGAACAGCAGCATCTGGTCCATCTATGTGGAGGAGGCAGAAACGTACAACAAAGCGCTGGTTGCCAGCTGGAGCGATAATGTGACTGGTATTCTCATATTTGTAGGTTGTCTCCGCGCAAATGAAAACGCGATTTAATCCATCTGCAGTCCGGCCTTTTCTCTGCCACAGTGACGGCCTTTATCATAGAGGGCTACAAAACACTTCTCGAGGACTCCGGACAAACGACTGCGCGTCTCCTCGGCCAAATCTCCATCCAATTGGGCGAGATCTCGCGGGGCAACAACAGCGGCTTTTCGCTTCCCCCCTCTCCTCCTTTTGCTCCCTCGAGCTCTGCCGTTGTTTGCAATATTTTCTGGTTCACAAGCCTCGGCCTCAGCCTCTCGTGTGCCCTTATTGCGACTTTGGTTGGTCAAATTTCAATGGGCCCAAAACTTCCTGCAATGCGCCGGAATGCACTCCCCGCCCGTTGTTGGTGCTCGCATCATGTCGTTTCTATACTATGGCATCCGGCGCTTCAACATGCATGCGGTGGTGGCCCTTATCCCCCTGCTTATGCACATGTCTTTGTTCTTCTTCTTCGCTGGTCTTGTCGCCTTCTTGATCCCGGTAAACCTCGCGGTCGTTGTAGTGTGCTCCGCCATTCCACTAGCATTCCTGGCGATATATGCGACACTCAGTCTCCTCCCTCTGCGTCACCTCGATTGTCCGTATCGTACACCTCTTTCGGACGTGTTCTGGAGTTTATTGCGATGGTACCGGCGGATTATAAAACTGCAGGCAACAGAGTCATCTCAGAGCATCCCGCTCAGGAAGACAATAGTGGACGCTATGATACGGGAAGCAACCGCTGATACTGAGGAGCGGGCCGCGCGTGATTGTCGAGCGCTAACATGGACCGTCAAATGCTTGGTGGATGACAAGCAGTTGCAGGAGTTCATTCGCTGCATCCCCAGCCTTATTCAGGAGGGCAAGACCGTATCCCACCGCTACCGCAAACATATCCTGGACCTAATTACGAACCCCGACATCCAGCTCTATGTGCGCATCGAAGGAATGTTGCGTACAGCAAGCGCGGGGATCTCAGGATCGCAGGCGGATCTTAATAGAGATTCCTTCGCCGAACGGCGCCACATTTGCTACCAAGCTATGTGGGCAATCGCGAAGCTGGAGCCAACCTTTGTGCCAGTGACAGACACCCAGCTTATCGCAAGTGCATATTCCAAGGGAGAACTCGGCAGGTTTCTACTACCCTTGGTCACTGTTACCCAAAACCGAGCGTTCTATGTGCTTGACATGGAAATGAATTGGGTAATCAACTACCTGCGGACGCGTGGCCCGCTGCTCGTTTCCGGCAGCGCCAAGGCCGCAGATCTCCAATGCGTTTTCGACTGCATTGTGAAGATGCAATGCAGTAATATCGACGGCGTGAATTCGCAGGCCTTTGAGGACATACTGAAGGACCGGCGTCTTAATTTTGTGCCCTCCTCGGCCTGGATCGGCCGCACAGCCAAATGTATTCAACACTTTCGCACCGATGCCCCGTATCTTATGCTATTTCGATATCTTGCGTTGGCGTCCGCACACAGCAATGGAACGTACGAGCACGAGTACACGTACAACTCTTTCGAACTGCCATCAGTTCCCTTCTCACCCACCGTGCATGCGGCGCTGCACAAATCCCTCATCGCGGTCCGAGGCGTGCGTCAAGATTCGCCGTTCGTCGTCGGCTTGATGCAGCAGCTCAACCTCTTCGTGACTGTAGGCAAACTGTAGGAGAACAGAGAATGCAGGTGGCGTCCCGCTTCGTTTGATACTACTAAGACGTGGAAATGCGGCATATCTGGGGTTCCGCCCCGCGTCTACGACTTCCAATATTTAACTACAGGGTGGCCTGTTTTCCAATTACACAAACATCGAATACCAACTTTGACTGCTGTGTTTGATATCTGTTCTTGCAGCTACGATGCCTCCTCGAATACCTCAGTCATGAATTCACCCACTGCGGCCCTGCTGTGTCTATACGACACCGTTTCGGAGACGAGCACCAGCGCGGTTTATGTGTAAGTCTCACAACACATTATGTGCCGCTTTGGATACAGTCCAACAGGCTCCCAGTATATTTGCAAGGACTTCGGACAGAAACAACGAGCGGTGGGATTAACGATACATAAGGAGAGCGGCGGTAGGTAGGGTGACAAGGTACAAAGGAGCGTGGGTCGGCAACGCCGACGAGGTCATAATCGGTGCAGTAGGAAGGTGGTGCTCGGGGCAGGTAAGAAGGGGGCGAGGAGTGTCGACCTCCGGGACAGTAAGAAGGAGGACGGGTGGGCCAGACCCGGAGCTCGAGCGCAACGAGTCTGGAAACCGAGCGCCGACAAGTCCAAGGGCGACGAGTGAGAGGCGATCCATCGTCGCCAGGTCGATATGGAGAGGCGAGGGACAGGCAGGCATACACAGAAAAGGGGGGCGGCAGCCGAGTCGGGGGCATAGGTGATCCGAAACGAGGTGGGGTATCGCGCTTGCAGGGCAGACGGGGAAGCATGGGGGTGGACAATGGTGACGGTAATGTACAGTCTAACCGAATCGGTCGGCAATACGGAGGGAACGGAAACACAGCATAGCAGAGCGAAGTTTGAGGGAAAACAGAGCATGAAGGGAAGGGAGGGGTATACACAGCGCAAAGGCAAAGCCCAAACGCTCACGCAAAGCGCGTCGGCTGGTGCAAGTATTGCCCCGGCGCCACGCCCACAGGCAAGCCGCCCCTGCCGCCGACTTGCATCCCCATCGCGTTCCCCATGCCCAGCATCGCCATCTGCTGCTCATACACCTCCCGCAGCCGGATCGCGTGCTGCGCCGCCGCCTGCTGGTGATGGAACGTCGGGTGCGACGGGCTGTTCCCCGCCCATCCCATGCCCATGCCGCCCGCCATTCCCATCCCCCCCAGGTCGATATCCGCGGCCATCCTCGCGCCTCCGCCGCGCAGGAGCTGCTCCTTCCCGTCAAAGCCCATCCCCAAGTCGTACGCCGCCCCCGCGCTCCTGGGCGCGTCGAAGTATCCTCTTGGGGCGGCGTCGTATCCGTTCATCAGCATGCCGGGGTGAATCGGCTCGAGCGCGGGCGGGGGGAATCCCATCCCTGAGCTCGACGGCGGTGTCAAAGGCCCGTCCCAGCCGCCCGACGCAGAGCTTGCGGAGGAGGGCGACGGCGGTGCAGGTGCACCGAAGGCAAAGCGTGCGCCGTGTTGCTGCTGGTAGATGGGCACGGGCGCACTCCCGTAGAGCGCGTCGGTCGAGGGCGCAGAGCCCGGACTGCTGATTGTGCTCGCGCTGCGAGCGCGCGAGCCGGAGATGATGACGGGCTGCGAGACGGGCGACGGGCTGATGTCGTTGCTGTTGTTGTTGCTGCCGTCCTGGTGGGGGAGGTCCTCCTCCTCCTCCTCGATCTCGAACTCGAGGCCATCCTCGAGGATGAGGTCGAAGTCCTCGACCTCGGCGCGGAGGATGGCATCGTGCGCTTCGGAGCGGACGGGGAGATCTAGGTGTGGGACGCGTGCGCGGGCCCTCCATTCGTTTACTTCCTGGGTGATGGGAAGACGTCAGCATACGGTATGACAATATACAGGAAGGAAGAAGGAACGCAAAGAAAAGGGACGAGGGTGACACCCTGATTCCTGAATGACTCGGGCCCACGACCACGGCGAAGCACGAGGGAAACGAAGATGGGGGCGACGTGCGCAATGCACCTAAGCACAATCCCCGCGAAGCAACCGTTCCCTGGATCGTGGCACCTCAATCGCAAAAAGACGAAATGCACAAATTGGTGCGTTACGTCATTCACCTCGCTCGCAGCACGAACGACGACGAGCCCAGCTCGTTTGCACATGGGCCGATACTGGCGAGCGATTCCCCTCCACCGCCGCACTCTCCCGCAGAAGATACAAAAACGAGCAAGTAACGGAACTCACCCTTCTCAATCCTTCAGCCTCCCTTGCAAGCGCGCGCAGCGTCTGGGCGGCAAGAACTCGGTGTCGGCGCGCGGCCTTCACAGTGGCGATACTACAAGAAGAGGAGGAGAGATATTAGCGGCGTTGTGTGGAAGATAGGAAAAGAAGTGGAAGAGAGGGAAGCAAGAACATTGGGGCACGAAGTGGACCAGCGGAAAGATGGTGGACGCGCGGACGTAGCCGCCCGAGTGGAGGGAATACGTCCATTGACGTTTACACCGTCTCGTCTTTTTTATCATCAGAATTCCCGCCGACGAGTAGACTGGTAGGAATGGAGGAGGACTTGAATGGAAGAAACGCACCTTGTGCCAACGATTGCGGCTTTGCTGGGGCGGCGGAGGGCGGCGAGCGGGGGGAGCATGGAGGCGAGGGTCTAAGTAGGGACGATATGATATGAGATCTAGAAGGTTCGAAGCACGAAAGCACGAAGCACTCACCAAAAATCTGGCATTTAACGCATCCCGCCTCATTCTCTCCACAGCGTTGTGAGTCGCTCGGCGCTCAGCGGTGTTGGCGCGGCGGACGCGGCGTTTGATCTGGTCAGGTGCTTGCCCGTTGGCGCGATTCGAAGTGGCGTGCGAGGCGGAGGTGGTGCCAGAGTCGTTCGAAGCAGAAGCGTCAGCGAAAGACGCAGGCTCGGGCTCGTTCGGGCTGGAAGGCGCCGGAGAAGCAGGCGTGGAAGTCGTGGTGACAGCCATTGGTAGTCGAAAGGAATACGGTTTGTAGTGTGGCGTCGGAAGTGGGGAGTCGGGGCGATAGTGAGACGATTCGCGATCAATATATGTTCAGCGGAATCTGCCACACGTCGCGAGGGTGAACGGCGGAGAGGTAGAGTGGTGGGTGGGGGCCGGCAGTGCGAGTGGCTGGTCCAGTTAACACAAGTGGTGGGGTTTCTTGCGGCAAGGCAAGCGGAAGCAGCGAGCAAGGCTCAAGCGTACTATCCGTGCAAGGGGTGGTTGTTAAAATCTCTGGGTTGCAGGGAGACTATTGCAGTTATCCTTCGTCAGGGTGGGGTCGGGCGGCGAGAGTTGGGGTGGGCGGGAAGTGTGAGGCCGATAAGGGTCGCGAGATCTGGGAAGAACATCGTCAGCATCGTCGTTGCAATCCCCCAAAATCCTCGACTATTTGTCCTCCGTCCTCCCAACCACGCAATCTCCCCGAGTAGCGCGAAATCCAGCCACAAAACAGACGACGGACGGACTTACTCCAAGCGGGGTCCTTAAACAGCGGAGGGTGGCGGCCGGAGGAGCGGAAAAGAGAGACGGGAACGGGGTAAGGGGCGTCAGACAGCAAGCATGGGTAAAGGAAAGCTCGACGCCCCCGAGCGTCCTGCTTTTGCTGGTCGAATCGGAGATTCCCGTCCGATGCATCGAGCTCGTTTTGGGCAAAGGCAGCCTAAAAACATTTCCGTGATGGTGCCGTTATGTCTGATTCCTCCCATGGAGATATGAGTTCCTGATAAGCGCTTTCTCCAGACAAAAAAAAGGGCTATTCTTCGAAGAAAAGAAGAAGGCTCACTAGGACAAAAACCTGCGGATCCTTCGGCTTGCTCCAATGGAATAAGCCAAAAAAAGTAGCAGTGTGCGGTAGCCAGGAGCAGAATAATGAATTAAATCAGAATGAAGGAAATAAAAATGAAGGAAGCAAAGAGTGCTGGGTTTTGTGGTACCTCCCCCGAACCCCTGCGTCTCCGCCTCCATGTCGCCCCAATCTCTCCCCCGAATGAGATCTCTCCAGTTTCCCTCGGCGGCAATTTCTCTATGGCAAAATGAGTTAGCTTCCCATTTCAAGACCGCTGGTGTTACGGTCGCTCGCTGGACCGCAATCCTGTGCGAGTTTTGTCCACTTCGAGCCCGTTCTCGATTCTCGTATCGTGACGACGACTTCGTCAACACGGATCTTTGAACTCCAGCGCCGACGTACTTATGCAGCCCCGCGGACGCCTCTATCCGGTTATCCGGAATCCTACACGCCGACAGATTATGATTCTGTTTTCAGTTCAGTGCCACGTAACGGGCCGGGGTTCACTGCTCCGTTAACATCCTGCCATGATAACAATCCTGCAGCTTCCCTTTTGTTCCCCTCGACGACTTTCCATTGTCAAGGCCCGCAATTAACTGCTGCCTAGTTACGGCGACCTCGTATGATTTAATCCTGTGCACCCATTCTTGTCCGCCAGTACCCTCTCGGAACCTCCCCCTTCTTCGACTGTCCGGTGATTCGATATATTTGTGAGCCTTGTGATTGTTGCCGGACACACTGGGGTCCGCTGGGGTCCGGCGCCCTCTTATCTCGCCTATTTACGCCACTCCGAGTCTGACTGTTCGGCCTCTCGTCAATCAGTCGGCGCCGTCGAAGACGCGTCCTCCGCAATTGTGAAACAGCGGGTCCGCATTGTACTCTATGATTTTATTGATTTTTGTACAGGCTGGAGTCAGAAGCCGGGTTCGTCCTGCACTTTCATAGTGCCAAATTCGGACTTCTGGATCTGATTTCGATTCAGCTAGCGAATGATCACTGCTCTGCATATGCAACGATGTCCTTAAAGCCACACATCAGTCCTTTGACGGCGCAATTGGCCCACCCGCTTATCTTCACATCGAACTCACAACGCGTTCCAAGAAGTATCACGATCGTCTCATGTTCTGTTCTAATAGTAAAACTAATATCTCACCCCAATTTTAGCTGAACACTCGGGCGCCCATGTACCTTCCTCGCGTATAAGTCGGCGGTCTCTGGCGGACATTCATTCATTCATTCACATTCGTGCCTCCGCCTCTGCCGTCAACAGACCTCACTGGTAGCAGAACATTGTCAACATTCAGCAGAACAATGTCGACATTCAGCGTCCAAAGAGGTGTGGAAAGTATCCTTTCAAGTTTCAAACTCACATTTGTTCTAATCTACTTGTACGTTTATTTTCGGTTGCGTCCGTACTCCTCATCTCAGTCTCTGTAGCAGCTGACCTCCCCGTTTGCAACCGCGGCACCCACCAGGTACTACACCTCGCCTCACCTTCCATCGACTGATTGTAAATCGACAGAATTTGACGCCCGGGAGCTACTGAGAGGCATCCCATGACAGGAATGATTTCAGCAGATATCCTTCTGCATGTCCGACTTGGCCGCTGTGCCCCGGATAAACGCTTGCGCGCATCCTTGAGGACATCGCGGCGGTGTCAGCGGATTGTAACGTGGTCTTCAGCTCAAAGCTGAGCTAGGATGCGAACCGTAACTTGAAGCAGACTCGGAAGTAATGCGTATATATTCACTTTGAACCTTCGATCGATTTTCTGATCAGACAATCTTAGTTTGTGAGTAGCGGTGAAATCAATTTATCTCCGCGGACGAACTTCTGATTGAGCTATCACGGCTCAACTTTCGTTCGTAGTACGAACGGCCTCGTGGAGGATCTGACACAACTCGACGTGAGATGCCGGCGGTATCTCATCGGCGTCTGATTGATCTTTTAGTTTGAATCCGGAGGTAGGTATGTAGGTAAATCGCGAACGCCCAACCTCGGAGCTGATAAGTACTGACTAGCAGGCGGTTCCGGCGATTGCACACCCGGTGCATATTGATCTCGGTTTCCTGTCACCTCTTGCTTACCTAGCTTACTTACAACAGCAGCATCGTCCACCAACCTTCTCTCGGAACTTGTGGCCAGCGACGCGATCCCGCCGCTAAGTGTACCCCGGGGATTCACAGGTGCGTGTACATTTCGCCGAGGCCAGGAAGAAGACTTAATTATCGTTACAAATTCACATTTTCCATGCCCTGCCCAAGCCCTGGCTATCGTTCTTCACGTCAGCGGATTGGGCTCAGTCAAGGCTCAAGTATGACGCCAACCCCAGAGGTATGCATTTGTTACCTACGCTGTTCTGACTCACCGTCTTGAAGCAGGCCGAGTGCTGTGAATGTCGTTTACGCAGGATAAGGCGGTATTCCTCGTCACTCCCTGTACATGCCTCTTAAACATGGACACCCTAGCCTCGGCTTTGCAGCTCGATTCAATGGGACAGAATCCCCAACTCCGGAGACACTTCCATCTAATTCAACTATGCCCCGCCAGTTGTATAATGAACTGAGGGGTGATTATCCTTCCAAAAAATCTCCGCCTTCCATCGTGTGTATACTATTGAGCGCACTTCAACCCACCAGTTTGTTGGACGTGTGATCTTGTAATCCTTTTTGTTTTGCGTACACGATAACTCATATCCGAGTTGAAGTATTGTTGAAGTGTTGGTAAGTTCTTTTGGCGTTTGAGATTCAAACCGATTCAAAGCACCCTACGTTCCAATCATCCGCTGTTCGATTCTCAGGTTTTGCTCCGGCAACGACTTCATTAAAGCTTCAAGACAACAACAACAGTAATCCAGCTGGGCCCCATCTCACCCATCTCCCACACCTACTCACACGCCGCATCAGCACATGGAATAATGGTCTTCCCGCTCGTCGTCCGCGGGCTCATCTGCCACGGGCTCGTCCCGTTCCGCGCCGCAATATTGTCAGGCGGCGGCAGTGAGCTCTGCGTCAACTTTGTGTTGAGCCCGGGGCGAATAAGAACTCCTCCAGCGCCCGCGCCGTGTGCGTGGAGGTTAGGCGCCGTGAAGGGAGTGAAGCCGGCGGAGTCTGTATGGGTCGAGGTTCATTTAGCGAATTTGAGAAGGAGAAAAATGGAACAGAAGGAAGGAAACTCCAAATGAGGAGCGGCGACGATGAAACATTGTAAAAGGAACGAGACGTACTGAGGGCACCAGGTGCGACGCCGGTCAAATTGAACGCAGGAGTTTGGTTTGCGGGGACTTGCACGTTCTTGTAGCCCATCTTCTCTGCAACGAAGGACAAGACGTTGCTGACCGAGCTGCGAGAACCGAGAGTCAGCACAAAATTTCCAGATCCAGAGGAAAAGAAGTGCAACGCACGCGTTCGTGTCTTGGCGGCCGAGACTCTTGAGGCCCCAGTTGGCTTGAACGGTGCTCAGAGACGAGTAGTGGGTATAGAGCGTATCATCGGTGGTGCCGCGCAATTTGAGGGGTACAGCGCCGCCTGTATAGCGGTCGGTGAGTTTCATAGACTTCTCCGGATATTTGCGGGCACATGGTAAGTAATGACACACACCTAACGCCAGGGTGAAGACCGTATTTTGAATGGTGTACGTTTCCGTTTCGTCGAAGGTGAGGAGAATTAACGTTTCTTCGTCGTTGACGCGCGGGTCCGTGAGCAATGGGACGAGCCAGTACTCCAAGAATGAAGCGGCAAAATCGATCGTGGTATCGTGGGCGTCGTTGACCATGTTCGGAGTAACGAACACCCACTGCGGCAGCACTCCATTCACGACATCATTGGCGAAGTCATTGAACGTGCGGATGCGCTTCGCACGTTCGGGATCCTGCGAGACTGCATCGTAGATCACGAGCGGGTTGTGTTTGCGGACGTAGTACGGGTACGCGGGCGAGGAAGGCGAGGCGTAGTTCGGGGCATTATAACTGTGCCCAGGAGGGATTTATATGAGAAGCGGATTATAAGGTGAGAGATTGAGACGCACATGAAGCCGTAAAACTCATCAGCGGGCATATTCTCTTGGTACGTCGCCCATGTAACCCCCTTGTCCTCCAACAGGTCGACGATGGTCGAGATATTCGATGGAATGTGATACCTATATTTTATTTGAGTGGCCAAAAGCTATGAATGAAATGGCGATGCGGACATATTATCATCGTGCAAACCGAAAAAGTCGCCCCCGATCGCGGCGACATCTGTCCAGGTTCTGAGCATCTATAGCCAGTAGGGAACGGAGAGGGAGGGCGTACAATTGGGTTCCGACGGATGAGTCACTCCGTTGTAGTTGGTAAGAGTAATTCCCTGTTCCGCGAGGGATTCGAAAATCGGGGTCGACGCAGCAGTCTGCAACGCAGTTGAGTAACGACCGGGACTCGTAATAACTAGAGAACTCACGGCAAAGTCGGTGTTCTCGAGCCAGACTTGGATAATCCTATTAAACGCTTTCCCTTTGCATGTCGGCTTGTCCTTCAGCGTGTTGTTTGAGAAGCTGGTGTAGTTTGCGGTCTGAACGAGGGGTCCCTTTGACGGCGGCGCAAACACTTGGGCAGTAGCGGCAGCGGCAAGACGCGCAGATGCGCTGAGCAGAGCGAGAAGGAGGAGCATTGTGGGCGTAGCGGAGGATTGCTGGCTGCCACTGGTAGCCATCGTTGGGGCCTTAAATAGGTCAGCTAAAAGTTCGGGGTTATGGCGCGCCATCACGAACGTGCGTGCACGGATTGGAGGACTATTATATCGCTGCCAACTCGCTGCCGCCAGCCATGCGCTCGAGGTTACGTGCCTCGGCGCGTGGTGCCTGGATTGAACTTGTGAAATTGGTGAACCCTAGAATCGCGAAGAAATTAACCTCAGACCAACACTTAGAAGTTCATGGGCGTCGTTTGAAGAATCTGAACGGGAAGACCGGGAGCAGCGAAGGAAAAATCATATGGGGCAACGAGCAGGGAGGAGCTCAAAGACGAACCGCGATATACAAAACACAAATCTCGGAAAATGAGTAGCACCCATAGTTAGATGTTAAAGGAGCCAAGATGGATGGCAGACACAGATGGTAGTGAAATGAAATGTTTGAAGGCACAGGCTTCAAGCGTTGCGCGGCGCGGTTGCGATCGGGAAGCATAGAAGTGGATTCCGAAGTAGTAAGACTCAGATACGGCAACCTGATGGCTTCAAGACACCGGGATAGTGCCGAGAATCTCTGCCGAGCCTCGCGCCGCCGCTGCGCGACATGATTCAACGGAATCAACTGAGGAAGAAACAAACGTTGTGGTGGTGGGAAGAAAGAAGTGGCGTGGCGGTGTTGATGTGCGTCTGTTCTTTGCTTCTCTCGCTTTCGTTTCTAAATGAGTTCTTTTCACGGTAGATTATATAGAATACATTGGACGGCACACTCAGTCCACGTTGAAACAACGAGCACTGCCTGGATATTTTACAATTATGCGGAGCAACGCACTTGGGAATCATTTTTCAGATTGACGAGGACGCATTTGAAGTTAACGAGGACGCAGGCGCAGGTGCCAACCAAGGATAGATGAATTGGCAGTAATCGCTGGTGGTGCGCGCCCCAGATGGAGCCGGAGAGAGTAGGGAGAATGCTAGGGGTACCGGGAAGACCAGAAAACTTGAGTATCGAGAGGGCCAGGACACATTATGGCGGGCCGCGAAGCAAGAGGACAACGCAGTTGGAATGAGATCGCTGGAAGGGTCGTATACAGTGTCCGAAGAACGGGTTTGAGTTAAATTCTATAGCAAAGCCTCACAGACGGAACCAGCGGGAGTGTTCTTCAGTCGGGAAACTCTGGAGGGGCAGCGGGTAGACCAGGAAGATGCCGAGTTGCCGAGTATCGAGTATGGACGGGGGGACGGAGGGCGGGCAGAGGACGGCGAGGGAAATAACCCAAGCAAGAGATGAGATCGCGTAAGGGGTGGAGGTTGTGCTTCAGAAACGATTGGGAGAACTGAGCTCCGAGTTGGCAAATGGCGAATACCAAGCGGAGTTAAAGCAGCGAGCACGGCAAAGCCAGATTGCCGGCGCGTTGTCCTTCCGACTCTGGAAAAGGGTGCGATGGTGTGAGATATGCGCATGTTGGGAAAATTCTCCGCCGTACGCGTCGATGAGACGGTGCGGAGCAATTCGTAATGCAATGAACAAGGCAGAAACCAGGGCTCCGCGGAAAGGAGAACAGACCAGCTGCGCCACAGACAGGGAGGATCAAATGGCCGACGTTGGGAACCCAGCCTGAAACGGCGAGTGTGATTTTCGCTTAAAAGGTAATCAAAATGTGGGGAACACGCAACAGTTGTGGGGGCGGGGGAGAATGAAATACCAACATGCATGTCCTGCGTGTCGCCCTTCGAATCCTGAATCATCCCAGCTGCGGCGGGTCCAGGCGAAGCACCAACGTTCGCGGAATAAGCGTAGACTGCAGAGATATACCTCTGCGCATGCAGTGGAGACGTTCGCGTCATTCGACACGCTGAGCTGCTTGGATCGGACGAGGCCGCTTAAAGAGCGTAGATCTGAATAGTTTTCGATATCAAGAGGACTGTCAGTACAGAACGAAGAAAAGGCGTACTGATCAACATAGTAGAAAACAGATTGTCCGTGACTGGAGCCGCAAACGGGAACAGAATACCGCGCAACCACGGATCAAACCACAGCGCACAGCGCATCCCTCAACTTTGCTCCAGGATAGCGTGCATTTGGCAGAATATTTGGAGTCTTGCGATAAGTTACAAGGGAATTGTGGGCAGCAGTGGCCAGGTGTAACACGAGAACCCAGCGATGCCTCACGGCGACACAGCACACAAGCCAGCGGAACAACAAGAACACGCACGCCTCAGGTCGGACGCACTGGCAGAGGCAACGGCGCGAGGCGGAGAGCACCCGGATGTTTCGTCGCGTCGAAATTCGTCGTCGTCACAGATGCAGCGCAGGAAAGACACGGGAGGCTTGAGCTTCAAACGGGTTAGGACGCGGCGGAGGAGCCAAGAGTTGGTGCTTGTGGCCATGGGCAGTAGACGCGCACCGTCATGGTGGCGAGAGAGAAGAGATACGTGGCTGTGTTTGATCACATCATTTTCTCTTTGCTTCCTCCTTCCATCTTCCGCTCAGTCGCTCCCAATACCGCGCGTCTTCGCCCTACTATGGCCTCTATCTGGTCTTGCTGTGGACTCTCTTTACTCATGTGCGCCTCAAATCATTGTCTCTGAAGCGTCCCGGCTCATACACCGGCCTCATTGTCATTGTTCAATCTCGAATCTCCACGCGCCGTCGCCCCTCGCATTCACCGTGCTCGTTTCCCCCCAGACGGCTGGCCCTTGCGTATCTGCATAGACGACCTTCTATCCACGCGAATTCCACCTCGCCAGTGCAGGATATGGACTCGGCGACCTGGTGCGTCTGCGACATGGACTTTATTTTCCCGCTTGACATAGAGCTCCCCCAGAATTCTGCGCCCCAATTCTGCGCCCTCCTCATTGGAGTATGCCGCTCGCGCCGCGTTACTTTCCACACCCCTTACGCCTCGAGCACACCGTTGGTTCGTGGAACTCGTCGAATCCCTCGCGCTTCCATTCGGAGACGTGTCGGTTGGCGAGTACACGTAATCAGACGGCCGGTGCTTGGAACGTTGGTCCCGGGTGTTGCAACACGACGTGCCAACGGACACGAGAAGTACTATCGAGGATTACTCCGAGTACTGTCTAGCACTGGCAGAGCGGGGGATGTCGCAGGTGCGTCGCTTTACATCTTTATTCTTACTCCTCCCTTTTCAAGCTTCATCTAGAAGGAGCCCACCCTCGTCACGGTGCCAACAGCTTTCGCGGGCAAGATTCGCCGCGGTCGAAAGTGAATAATCGAGCTGCTGTATTTCCTCCCTCCATGTATTTTGCACTGCCCAGTTCCGTCATCCTTTGCTTTACGGGGTTCTCGCCGGGCTTTTTTTCACTGCATTTCTTTAGCAAGACGGCTGTTTGCGAGCGAACACTTTGGTCATTGGCTTGCGCGATGTCCATCGGCAATGCTCTTGAACCGAAGTGCTCTTCCGTGTGGCGGCGCATGAGGGATTTGAGGAGAGGTACGCGCCGAACATCGAATGATTGCAGCTTGTCTTGACGTGCACTCATAGCATTGTGGCGCACGCCGCCTTCCTTATTCCACGACCTTCCGCGCCATTGTCCCGACTTTGTTCATCCACATTGTGTGTAAGATCCCGCCCCGTTGCGCGCTGTAGCTGATTTCCTTTACAGCGGAATCCGCGCCCCGTTCGCAAGTAGGCTATCATCGCTCTTGGGCAGGAATTAATACGAGCTATCGGCGAACAAAGCCTGCTGCTCTGTAGAATGCGAGGCCTAACTCTCAAGTACGTCTCCTTGTCTCATTCGGGTACGGATTTTAATCTCTCTTCTGATTTCCAGGGACTTGCAATCCCGCGGGCACCTGTGTGCTTCCTCGTTCTCATCCGCCTCCGGATACGTACAGCGTTATCGGGCTGGACACTGAAGATATCGAAGATAATCTGAATTCACCCGGTCTTTGCTCCTCTGCTGCACGCCGCTCGATCCTTCCTAAGACTTTCCACGCGGCGTCGGCGACATGTACGGAGCGCGCTCAACATTCCCAGGATACCCAGTGCGTCCTCTCGTTACTTTCAATCCGGTCTCGTACCTGATTGCGTGGAAGGTGCCGTCTGTTTGCTAACGCAGTTCGAAACTCCGTGAAGTCAATTCTGTTGCCAAATTTACAGGCCCAGGCCTCAGGCGACATATCTGGAGCGCGCTTAGTATGGGACGAAGGGTCTTCAGCATATCATACGGCGCGTCGTCTTGTCCGTTTGAATAATATCTCATACCTGATTGCAGACGGCCTCATTTCATTTTTCCCAGCACGGCTCAAGAGAGGACGGCGGGACAACGGGACAATTTTAATTCGAACACTCCCAGTTTCACACTGCGATTACGCTGTGGCTGCAGTTCTGATCCTTTCAACTCTTCCGGTGAGCTGAGCGGCGAATGGATTTTTTCGTGACGCGAAGAACCCCAGGGATATACACGATGTACACTTCGGCTTAGAGAGGGAGGCATATGTTCATTCGTTAGATTTGCAGTGTGCTGATAAGAACAACGAGACAACTTTGAATCCAGAGCGCGAGGATCCGGATATCATAGACGCAGAAGAGCAAATTCGCGCGCGCCTGAAGAGGGAGGTACGAGAGAGATAGCTGAGGTGTCGGTAGGAGTACTAAGTAGGAACCAAGCGTTCGGATGTTGCACAACAAAAACCATGAAATAACGCATCGAAGACGGCCTATAAGGAGCCAGTGGCAGCTACAGAACGGCTTGGATGTTGGAGCAGCATCGGCAGGAAGCACAACATCGACTTGGCGGAGGAAACGGGTGAGTAGGAAGGAGGGGAGCCCGAATTCCGCAGGACAGGGAAAATGCAAGCTCGTTGCCAAGATAGGGAATATCGGGATGATATTGGGATGGGAATCCGAGGAAAGGCGAGCGCGGCCAATCTTTGTACTACGAGCGCCGAGGATCAAGACCAATAGAAAAGGGCGTTGGGGCGGGCGACCGAGTGAAAAAAAAACATTAATGGGAAAATGAGTGCTCCATAGGCGTGAGTGGATATGTCCCTGCTACTAGGACGTCAATTGCAGAAATATTGAGCGTAAACCGGTAGGGGGTGAAGACAGGATGGTGGAGCGAGCATCAGCTGTAAGCCAGGGCCTAAGGCGTTCCTCGAGGCGGAGGGCCGATGTCCCAAGGCTTGAGTGCGCTCGGCCGTGCGACCGTGCAGGAGACGTGTCGTCTCATGTCGTGGTGGAAGCGAAGAAAGGGCGTGGCTGTGAAATGATCCAATCAATTCTCTCTTCCTTCCTGCGTCCATCTTGGCTGGGTCCATCTTGGCTGTCGCGTCGTCCTCAGGTGCTCTTGTCTGACCGAGCCTCGTGCACTCCCTGTTCAAACCCCCGTCGTTGTCTTGGCATACGCTCCCAACTACGCTTTCAGCCGCCGCTCGGCGCGTCCTCTGCAATCCGACAATGGACTCTTCGCTGCGCGTCATCTGCGTCCTAAACGCGCTTTTTTTTCTCTCTATAAGCTAACTCTAACAGCTCCCTCTTCTCTTGTGGCTGACTCTGGACGCGTCGTTTGCTCCAGAAACTCGAGAGGGAGAACAAGCGCTTGGTCAATAAGCTCTACTCCACGTTCTCCCAATTGGTTCGTGCACTCCGCCACCACGGCCTTGCTCATCCATCCTTCAACCATCTAACGCCTCGATATTCAGGAAGAATCTGTCTAACTGCATCGGTCCCCTTCCGCCCCTCGGACGCGTCGCTTATCCAGCGCTAGCTGGAGGCTCGATTCGTCGATCCGTGTATGCGTTTCGCTGCACATCAGTGCACGAACGCGGCAGCTCTTGCATGCTTCAAATGGCGATGTTCAGATGCTTCAGGGAACAGGGGAGCCTCGGAGGAATATGAAATGGGTGGATGATTCCGCGCAGGTGCGATTTTGTTCCTATTTCAATCGCCGAGTGACAAATAAGTTCCCCAGCTTTTCTGAACGCTGTCCTTGTGCGAGACACACCTTTGTTCGGGGAGAGCGTTCCTCTTCTTCGTTCAGTCTTCTCCTCGTACGTCTGTCTTATCCTTTCTCCCTGATCAGCGCTACTAATAAGTGTTCTCGCGATAGGGATAAAAAATTGGCGCTCATTTGGCAACGCTCTTTGGACACCAGCATAGGTTTTATTCCGCGGGGTGGCTGCGCCACTGCTCGGCAATCCGTCTAGGGGCGGCTGTACAGGTGCGTTTTCGTTGCTTTTCTTGTCAATCGATCATTAACAATTATAGTGCACGCACTGCTCTTGCACGGCTTCTCGAGCGCTAGGGGCTTCTCGAGCGCTTGGGGGCCTCGTTTCATTCCTCTTGCTTGCGCCAGAGGACTGGTGGCTGATTTGTTGCGGTGCTCATCGTGCGTTTTATCTCCCGCGCTTAACCGACACTCCTGGGCCTCAACTTCGCAGCGACACACCGTTCTCCGTCCCGGAAAACATCCTCCCGCCTATGAGTCGTTCCCAGAGAGGCGTTACTTGACGGATGCAGTCTGACGCCGACACTCTGACAGCGACGCTCTTTCGCTTCCCTATTGGCAGTGGGTCCGTCGAACGATTTTCATCCCGCTGCGGGCTCACGGAGGGAGAAATTCAGGGGTGAGTCCTCGGAACTGTACGCAGCATTCTCACGTCTCCCCATCATCTCCCCGTCATGGACGCCGTTCATCCAACTGTTCGTTTTTGCGTTGCTACCCCTACCGTCATCTTTGGACATGTTCGGGCATGAAGTACGAAGGGATAGGTGTGTTCTTCTCTCTGTTTTACTTGTGGCTTGACTGACCATTCTCTGGAAAACTCCGTATTGTAAAGGCTGCGCGTACTTCGTTATGCGCGCTGCAGTGGTTGACGTCGTCAATACCCGTTGCATAGCTCTCGCGGCGCGGATTCGGGCCAATACTTCTCAAATCTCTGTATGTTTCGTACATAGCAATTCAGTCTAGTTCTTTTCCTAATCCCCACCTGAATTCAACGCAAAGCTGACGTAATGATTAACCTTTCGCCTTCCTGTTTAGGGCGCTGACGGTGCGTTATTTCTGCTTTCGATGACGCCTCGAGGCTGATCCGCAGGTACAGAGACGTCAACGACACTTTCTTTCTCTCTTCCTACCACCATCTCGCTCTCGCGCGCGTCGTCGTTTTTGGATTGTTTGTAACTCTGGAGCTCGTCAACGGCAGTGTTCGGCCTTTGTCTATCTGGTCTACTTGTACGGCGCCCTTCCTCGAATATTCTGGGCTGCGGCGAAATTCTGCAGCGTTTGTTGAGCGTTTGAGAGGTTTTTGCTGCTCGAATCAAATGCCCTGTTGTGTATATCGGCGTGGGAACACCGCCGGTCTTGTTGCTTTGCGCTCGCCGTCTTGGTACAACTCTGTGGACACTGTTACTGGGCTCTCGTGTTCGTCTGCTGTAGTGGATCTCTGTTTCATTTAGCTGTATGCCGTGCTTTCCTTCTCTATACACCGGACACCGCGTACCATGTCTCGCACGAGTTGCACCCCGCTTTGTGATGAATATCGCACGAACTCAACACTAATTGGCTGTGGTGCTCGCTGCACTGTCTGCTCTTTCATTTCAGGCGGCTCAGGCTCTGTAAACTTCGCAGTCAGTGCCCATGGAAACTGCTGGCGGACTGCGCAAAACAACTGTACCGAATCCGGGACCAAATTCATCGTCGCGGTCCGCCGTATAATCTCGGTTCCGTTCCGAACCATTCAATATTGGGACGACTCGTCTGCATCGTTTAGCCAAAGTCCACAGGCCATTCAACATACGAACATTGAAAGCACATAGTCCTGGCGCCAAAAACGCACTCACCTTATGTTTGAGATGAAACAAGTTACGGATGGCTTAAAGTGAGTGGAGATTACCTTGTATTGACTGCAACACATCTCGGAAAGGTGTCGGGGACATGTGTCGCACGCGGACTCATGAATACAGTACGCATATGGGAGAACCCGGTGATGACCACGTCGTTGAGTTGCGAAGTGGATCAGGGACAACGGGTGATATTTGGCGTGCATGATATTGAGTATCTGACACGTTACAGACATTTACAAAGTGTTCAGAGCGTCTTCTCGGTGAGTGTGATCCCAATATCATGTCTTCTACCCTTGTTGGTGCAAGAATTAACAGGGGGGCAATTTTCCCAACACAATTGGCCCGATTATCCATTGGCTGCATTCATAGATTAGCCATACACACTCCGGTGGCAGACACGCTCTTCAAGTCCGAAAACATCGGGCACGTCTGGTTGAAGCATACATGTTGGGGATGGGCTTCGGGTAGGTGCTTGACGAGCCATTTAATATCTACAAGATTGTGTGTGCAAGAGGGCTTGAACTGTTTCTAGGCAGATTTGCGACTTATGAATATAACTGAGATTGGATCCTCGGAATGGGAGCAGATTATAAGTGAGAGATAAAATAGGGGTGCGCTGCGAATCAGAAATTTCGTGACGCGGAGGCGATTGGGTGGACGGTTGGACTTGGCGGGCGAAATCCGGTGGTGCGGTGACCGATTGGGCGTGCGGGCTCGCCGCTGGAGTCAGCTAGGCGATGTGAGTGTTCAAAGGAGTCGAATTTGATTGCGTTTTCAATTGAATGAGCTCAGCTGCGCACATCCGCGCAAGGGTGACTTGGTTCGAATAGAGTTGAACTGCCGAACCGGCTTAAGCCGAAGTCACCCGTAGAGCATAAGGAAGGCACGGAGATGTTAATTGACATTGAATAGCAGTGATTGTGAGATGTTTGGTGTGTGTTGTCACCCGCACACGCAGGACGTAGGATATTTCAACTCGGTGGATATTCCGATTGAGTTGGAATGACTTTGTGCGCCACAAGTGTTCAAGTGCGGTGGAATGTGAGTTGAACTCACCGTGTGCAAGACCGCAGCGCGGTATTATTGACTCCGGCGGTATATTGACTCGACCGATTGATTAGCTCCGGTTATATTGACTTGGTGGATTCATTGGCTTACCACTGGAGTCACAAGTGTGTTCATGTGCGGTGGGGTAGCATACAGGATATGTGAGTTGAACTCGCAGCGCGGTATTGACTCCGGGGGTACATTGACTTGACCGATTTATTCGCTTCGGTTATATTGACTTGGTGGAGTCTTTGGCTTCGGTGATTGGGACTTGCGATCTGAGTGCAGCTCAGTTCAAATGCATAACCCGCGGAATGATATCTTGCTCCGACTCCCCCGCAGCTAACCCGGATTGGGTCCCGAGTTGATCTCGACTTGAGTTTCGCAGAGGCGGCGGAATATTCAACGAGGGATAGGACTTGGTGCGGATATCCGACGGGTGATGCGAGAGGGTGCAGTCGACCGCTGCGAATCAGAAATTTCGTGACGCGGAGGCGATTGGGTGGACGGTTGGACTTGGCGGGCGAAATCCGGTGGTGCGGTGACCGATTGGGCGTGCGGGCTCGCCGCTGGAGTCAGCTAGGCGATGTGAGTGTTCAAAGGAGTCGAATTTGATTGCGTTTTCAATTGAATGAGCTCAGCTGCGCACATCCGCGCAAGGGTGACTTGGTTCGAATAGAGTTGAACTGCCGAACCGGCTTAAGCCGAAGTCACCCGTAGAGCATAAGGAAGGCACGGAGATGTTAATTGACATTGAATAGCAGTGATTGTGAGATGTTTGGTGTGTGTTGTCACCCGCACACGCAGGACGTAGGATATTTCAACTCGGTGGATATTCCGATTGAGTTGGAATGACTTTGTGCGCCACAAGTGTTCAAGTGCGGTGGAATGTGAGTTGAACTCACCGTGTGCAAGACCGCAGCGCGGTATTATTGACTCCGGCGGTATATTGACTCGACCGATTGATTAGCTCCGGTTATATTGACTTGGTGGATTCATTGGCTTACCACTGGAGTCACAAGTGTGTTCATGTGCGGTGGGGTAGCATACAGGATATGTGAGTTGAACTCGCAGCGCGGTATTGACTCCGGGGGTACATTGACTTGACCGATTCATTCGCTTCGGTTATATTGACTTGGTGGAGTCTTTGGCTTCGGTGATTGGGACTTGCGATCTGAGTGCAGCTCAGTTCAAATGCATAACCCGCGGAATGATATCTTGCTCCGACTCCCCCGCAGCTAACCCGGATTGGGTCCCGAGTTGATCTCGACTTGAGTTTCGCAGAGGCGGCGGAATATTCAACGAGGGATAGGACTTGGTGCGGATATCCGACGGGTGATGCGAGAGGGTGCAGTCGACCGCTGCGAATCAGAAATTTCGTGACGCGGAGGCGATTGGGTGGACGGTTGGACTTGGCGGGCGAAATCCGGTGGTGCGGTGACCGATTGGGCGTGCGGGCTCGCCGCTGGAGTCAGCTAGGTGATGTGAGTGTTCAAAGGAGTCGAATTTGATTGCGTTTTCAATTGAATGAGCTCAGCTGCGCACATCCGCGCAAGGGTGACTTGGTTCGAATAGAGTTGAACTGCCGAACCGGCTTAAGCCGAAGTCACCCGTAGAGCATAAGGAAGGCACGGAGATGTTAATTGACATTGAATAGCAGTGATTGTGAGATGTTTGGTGTGTGTTGTCACCCGCACACGCAGGACGTAGGATATTTCAACTCGGTGGATATTCCGATTGAGTTGGAATGACTTTGTGCGCCACAAGTGTTCAAGTGCGGTGGAATGTGAGTTGAACTCACCGTGTGCAAGACCGCAGCGCGGTATTATTGACTCCGGCGGTATATTGACTCGACCGATTGATTAGCTCCGGTTATATTGACTTGGTGGATTCATTGGCTTACCACTGGAGTCACAAGTGTGTTCATGTGCGGTGGGGTAGCATACAGGATATGTGAGTTGAACTCGCAGCGCGGTATTGACTCCGGGGGTACATTGACTTGACCGATTTATTCGCTTCGGTTATATTGACTTGGTGGAGTCTTTGGCTTCGGTGATTGGGACTTGCGATCTGAGTGCAGCTCAGTTCAAATGCATAACCCGCGGAATGATATCTTGCTCCGACTCCCCCGCAGCTAACCCGGATTGGGTCCCGAGTTGATCTCGACTTGAGTTTCGCAGAGGCGGCGGAATATTCAACGAGGGATAGGACTTGGTGCGGATATCCGACGGGTGATGCGAGAGGGTGCAGTCGACCGCTGCGAATCAGAAATTTCGTGACGCGGAGGCGATTGGGTGGACGGTTGGACTTGGCGGGCGAAATCCGGTGGTGCGGTGACCGATTGGGCGTGCGGGCTCGCCGCTGGAGTCAGCTAGGCGATGTGAGTGTTCAAAGGAGTCGAATTTGATTGCGTTTTCAATTGAATGAGCTCAGCTGCGCACATCCGCGCAAGGGTGACTTGGTTCGAATAGAGTTGAACTGCCGAACCGGCTTAAGCCGAAGTCACCCGTAGAGCATAAGGAAGGCACGGAGATGTTAATTGACATTGAATAGCAGTGATTGTGAGATGTTTGGTGTGTGTTGTCACCCGCACACGCAGGACGTAGGATATTTCAACTCGGTGGATATTCCGATTGAGTTGGAATGACTTTGTGCGCCACAAGTGTTCAAGTGCGGTGGAATGTGAGTTGAACTCACCGTGTGCAAGACCGCAGCGCGGTATTATTGACTCCGGCGGTATATTGACTCGACCGATTGATTAGCTCCGGTTATATTGACTTGGTGGATTCATTGGCTTACCACTGGAGTCACAAGTGTGTTCATGTGCGGTGGGGTAGCATACAGGATATGTGAGTTGAACTCGCAGCGCGGTATTGACTCCGGGGGTACATTGACTTGACCGATTTATTCGCTTCGGTTATATTGACTTGGTGGAGTCTTTGGCTTCGGTGATTGGGACTTGCGATCTGAGTGCAGCTCAGTTCAAATGCATAACCCGCGGAATGATATCTTGCTCCGACTCCCCCGCAGCTAACCCGGATTGGGTCCCGAGTTGATCTCGACTTGAGTTTCGCAGAGGCGGCGGAATATTCAACGAGGGATAGGACTTGGTGCGGATATCCGACGGGTGATGCGAGAGGGTGCAGTCGACCGCTGCGAATCAGAAATTTCGTGACGCGGAGGCGATTGGGTGGACGGTTGGACTTGGCGGGCGAAATCCGGTGGTGCGGTGACCGATTGGGCGTGCGGGCTCGCCGCTGGAGTCAGCTAGGCGATGTGAGTGTTCAAAGGAGTCGAATTTGATTGCGTTTTCAATTGAATGAGCTCAGCTGCGCACATCCGCGCAAGGGTGACTTGGTTCGAATAGAGTTGAACTGCCGAACCGGCTTAAGCCGAAGTCACCCGTAGAGCATAAGGAAGGCACGGAGATGTTAATTGACATTGAATAGCAGTGATTGTGAGATGTTTGGTGTGTGTTGTCACCCGCACACGCAGGACGTAGGATATTTCAACTCGGTGGATATTCCGATTGAGTTGGAATGACTTTGTGCGCCACAAGTGTTCAAGTGCGGTGGAATGTGAGTTGAACTCACCGTGTGCAAGACCGCAGCGCGGTATTATTGACTCCGGCGGTATATTGACTCGACCGATTGATTAGCTCCGGTTATATTGACTTGGTGGATTCATTGGCTTACCACTGGAGTCACAAGTGTGTTCATGTGCGGTGGGGTAGCATACAGGATATGTGAGTTGAACTCGCAGCGCGGTATTGACTCCGGGGGTACATTGACTTGACCGATTTATTCGCTTCGGTTATATTGACTTGGTGGAGTCTTTGGCTTCGGTGATTGGGACTTGCGATCTGAGTGCAGCTCAGTTCAAATGCATAACCCGCGGAATGATATCTTGCTCCGACTCCCCCGCAGCTAACCCGGATTGGGTCCCGAGTTGATCTCGACTTGAGTTTCGCAGAGGCGGCGGAATATTCAACGAGGGATAGGACTTGGTGCGGATATCCGACGGGTGATGCGAGAGGGTGCAGTCGACCGCTGCGAATCAGAAATTTCGTGACGCGGAGGCGATTGGGTGGACGGTTGGACTTGGCGGGCGAAATCCGGTGGTGCGGTGACCGATTGGGCGTGCGGGCTCGCCGCTGGAGTCAGCTAGGCGATGTGAGTGTTCAAAGGAGTCGAATTTGATTG
Source organism: Mycena vitilis (assembly GCA_029203975.1). NCBI lineage: Eukaryota > Fungi > Basidiomycota > Agaricomycetes > Agaricales > Mycenaceae > Mycena > Mycena vitilis. The sequence goes on from JARGYF010000071.1 coordinate 375,661, forward strand.
CGTTTTCAATTGAATGAGCTCAGCTGCGCACATCCGCGCAAGGGTGACTTGGTTCGAATAGAGTTGAACTGCCGAACCGGCTTAAGCCGAAGTCACCCGTAGAGCATAAGGAAGGCACGGAGATGTTAATTGACATTGAATAGCAGTGATTGTGAGATGTTTGGTGTGTGTTGTCACCCGCACACGCAGGACGTAGGATATTTCAACTCGGTGGATATTCCGATTGAGTTGGAATGACTTTGTGCGCCACAAGTGTTCAAGTGCGGTGGAATGTGAGTTGAACTCACCGTGTGCAAGACCGCAGCGCGGTATTATTGACTCCGGCGGTATATTGACTCGACCGATTGATTAGCTCCGGTTATATTGACTTGGTGGATTCATTGGCTTACCACTGGAGTCACAAGTGTGTTCATGTGCGGTGGGGTAGCATACAGGATATGTGAGTTGAACTCGCAGCGCGGTATTGACTCCGGGGGTACATTGACTTGACCGATTTATTCGCTTCGGTTATATTGACTTGGTGGAGTCTTTGGCTTCGGTGATTGGGACTTGCGATCTGAGTGCAGCTCAGTTCAAATGCATAACCCGCGGAATGATATCTTGCTCCGACTCCCCCGCAGCTAACCCGGATTGGGTCCCGAGTTGATCTCGACTTGAGTTTCGCAGAGGCGGCGGAATATTCAACGAGGGATAGGACTTGGTGCGGATATCCGACGGGTGATGCGAGAGGGTGCAGTCGACCGCTGCGAATCAGAAATTTCGTGACGCGGAGGCGATTGGGTGGACGGTTGGACTTGGCGGGCGAAATCCGGTGGTGCGGTGACCGATTGGGCGTGCGGGCTCGCCGCTGGAGTCAGCTAGGCGATGTGAGTGTTCAAAGGAGTCGAATTTGATTGCGTTTTCAATTGAATGAGCTCAGCTGCGCACATCCGCGCAAGGGTGACTTGGTTCGAATAGAGTTGAACTGCCGAACCGGCTTAAGCCGAAGTCACCCGTAGAGCATAAGGAAGGCACGGAGATGTTAATTGACATTGAATAGCAGTGATTGTGAGATGTTTGGTGTGTGTTGTCACCCGCACACGCAGGACGTAGGATATTTCAACTCGGTGGATATTCCGATTGAGTTGGAATGACTTTGTGCGCCACAAGTGTTCAAGTGCGGTGGAATGTGAGTTGAACTCACCGTGTGCAAGACCGCAGCGCGGTATTATTGACTCCGGCGGTATATTGACTCGACCGATTGATTAGCTCCGGTTATATTGACTTGGTGGATTCATTGGCTTACCACTGGAGTCACAAGTGTGTTCATGTGCGGTGGGGTAGCATACAGGATATGTGAGTTGAACTCGCAGCGCGGTATTGACTCCGGGGGTACATTGACTTGACCGATTCATTCGCTTCTAGGGTTGTTGTTGTCTGAAACACACACAGGAGGCTTTGCGAAATAGGACAACAGGGTGCTGGGGATCCAACACCAAACCTGTTTCGCTTTTATAGCTCTTCAGGTCCTATCTTCTTATCTCTCAAGTTTACACGCTCGTGAGAGCTTTCCCATAGTGCCGGGAAGAATCTCACACTTATTCTTAAAACGTCTCACCTGATTGGAGGATAAGGACGGAGCAAGCATCGCACCGACATTGTGCGATAAGGTGCAATAAGCACGCAATATCACACAACCGGCACATCTATACTCCTATCTCTTATCTCCGAGGTGATCCACTTTCAAGTCCGGATCGGACTTAGGATCAAAGCGGAAACACGCTCACATGACGGTCACACATAACGGGCACGTTACTTACGTGACTTAACGCGCTAAAAGACCTGTGCCTTGGGTTAGGTTAGGGTTAGCGGTTAGCGTTAGGGTTCGGGTTAGCGTTAGCTAAGCCGTCACATGTAATTAGCATGTTAAGACAACTCCGATTAAGGAGTAGTACTCACGGTTAAGGTTAGCGTTAGGGTCAGAAGGATTCCCTAAAGTCTTCGGTTAATACCGTCTGAATCATCAGAAACCGTGGTACCTACAAGATATAAGGCGTGTAGGGCAAGGAACTTGCTATTGTCGCATGGGTTTACTATCGTTAGTTCCTCCTAAGAGGCATCCGACGGGTTCGTCCTGTGCGATGAGAGGAGGGCAGCGGGGGGTGCTAGGCTGCGTCCGATACGTAGAGCACTTAGGAATGGATCCGGCGTGGGCGATCTTCGATGGAGGACAATGTCCGCGTCGTCGATTTCCATAGGGACAACATCAGTGTTGGTGATGTTATTATCCATCCTCAGAGCATCGTGCTCGAGCGTGGTGAGTACCGTCTTTTTCCAAAGACTAGTAAGATCGAATAAGTTCTTAGTTCTCTTACGACTAACAATCATTCGTCGATTCAGGATGTTGATTTTCCTTACGTCTGGCAAGAGGGACGGGCCATCCGCAGTATGAACGAGAGTGCACGACGACTCGAACATAGTCTGCAGATCACCAGTATCATTGCTAAACCTGGGGAACATGATCGAAAAACGACCGTGTTCGGCAGCGGTAATCCACTGCCGCCAAAATCCTAGAACGGTATCACCGAGTTCCTTGGCGGAGAAGTAATCCCAAGCCGAGTTAAAGGTGGATTTCAGTACGAGAACTTCTTCGGGGCTGCTGGTGTTATTTCTAACTGCCAGACGATTTTCCCATCTTTTCGTAATATTATCTGAGACCCACTTGTTAACAAGGTCTTGCGGGTAACCACGCTTGACATATAGAGCGACCAAGCTCTTTATGGCTGCTATGTAGTGAGAGTGAAGACTACAAAGCGTGGCTAGCCGTGACATCTCGCCGATGAAAGTACCTCTCTTCACGTCAAGAGGGTGGTGAGATATCCATGGAATTCTTTCCTGGTGGGAACGTGCCTTGCGGTAAGGCATGTGTTGGAGCTTTCCGTGTTCGTCCACGTAAAGCGTCATGTCAAGGAAAACTTGAAAATGAGAGGACACGTTCCATTCGATAGTGCAACCTTCGAACTTGATGATTGATACGATTTGTAGTGCCTCAGCTTCTGATGAGGCATATACAATCGCAAGGCAATCGTCGATGTAACGTCCGTAGAAAGGGATCAACGGATGTTCGATAATTTTAAGTTCTCGCTCGTGATGCCAACCGTAAAGGTTGGCTAGATCAGGAGCGCACGCTATGCCCATTGCTAGGCCGCGCTTTTGTTTATAAAATTTATTATCGTATTGCATTATCAGATTCTTATTCGCTATGTTGATGCAATGTATGAACATTTCTGTATCATGCAGTTCCATTTCGGATTTTGCGTCCGCCGGAGTGTTCAAGTCCCAGTAATGTTCCACATACAAATCGGTGGCTATGTCTAGGCACCTTTCAGTAGGGATATTGGGGTAGAATGCTACGACGTCGCCAGTTACAATAAAGAACTGACGCTTAGGAATAAGCTTAATCTGACTCAATTTTATCGCCAAGTCCTTGGTACCGTGAAGTATGGTAGGCGCCGATTGGATAATCGGTTTGAGTTTTTTACTAATGTACTTGGCCGCGGGGTTTTGGATGGCGCTGTGACAAGGCACAATAGGGCGCATCTTTACGGGTTCCTTGTGAATTTTAGGAATCCCATAAAATACGGGGATCACATGTGGTTTTCCAGCTTCGGTTATACGATGCCGCAAGAATTTTCCGAGTTGTGGGCCGCAATTGAGATGTTCGTCAGCATACGAAGCAATCATCTCCATTTTAGTACATTGTAAGTCACATATAGAGTTTTTCGTCAGGAAATGAATTTCTGTATAGTCATTCTTATTTCCTAACAACTCGAGACTCCGATCTTTGATCCATGTCCGCTCAGACACTGCAATTCCCAAATTTTTGTCTGTATTAGTGACGATGTAATCGTTACTGACAAGGAATTCTTGAACTTGACGAGGAGAAGGAGAGAGCGATTTAAAGACAAATTTCTCATCTTCACCAGGTATTTTGGCGATCGTATTAGAGACGAAGCGCCGACCCATGGTGAGGCCATGTTCAAAGTATGCTGGAAGTTTCGGTCCCTTAGGTGTAACGTGCGGGACTTCAAAATCCGGATCATAGATTTCGTTTGGATTATCGAGTTTAGTGAAGGAGTGGAATAAGCGCCATCTAAGACGGTTCTCAAAATCCTCCCAAGCGTCTTTAATTAAAGACGTGTTTCTTGGGTTATGAAACATATATTTCATGCCAACACTTAGCTGATACTCGATGTTCTCAGGAATTTTAACCCCGGGGGAGCGATGTACATGATGTTTAAATTGGGATGCGAGTATAATATCAACAGGCGTATTTAGAACAATGTAATTGACCGCTGTGGGGAGGGGGACTGTAAGCAACCAGTCTGGATAAGAGGCGGGTATGTCATACCGAAAAGCTGTTAAGCCTTGCCCTTGCCCTTGCCCTTTCCTGAGGGTTTGCCGGCCTTCGACGAGCCCCCCCGAGGTTTCGGGGGCTGCTTGTTCTTGGGAGATTTCCCAGGTTTCGAGGTCGGCTTGGGGGAAGCCGAAGTCTTGGCCTTCTTGCCATCCTTCTGTAGAAGAATAAGAAGACGAAGAGGAGTTGTCACGAGGACGTACCTTGCCCTTAGGAGGGGCGGACTTCAGCTTTTTCAGCTGCGCGGAGACTGCTTTGTCGACCAAAGATTGGATCGACGGGCCAGGCTTGGTAGCATCGGCCATCTCCACGTCAGCCTGTTCGGCGAGCGCCTTCTTCTTGTGGAACTTCAGTTCCACCTTGAAGACGAGTGCCTCCGTGATGGAGATCACCCGGAAGGCGTAGACGACGACGTCCGCCATGACCGACTGGGCCAGTAGCTTGAACGCGTCGTTGTCCATCCAGCCTTGGAGGGACACCTCCCCGTTCTCATTGGTCACAAAGTTAGGAACTTTGGTCCGAGTGAGAACCTCGTCCGTCTTAAGACGGACAAGCGGCTCGAGCTCTTTGAAGAGCTCGGTGGGGGAGAGGGCATTGCTGAGGAAGTTGACCTCCGCTTGCTTCGCCTGGATAGACGAATCAAGGGCCTCGCGCAGGTACTTGAGATGTAACCCGACGAGGGCCGACTTCGAGTCGGTGGCCGCTGCCTCAGACCCGAATTCCTTCGTGAGTTGGATTTCGGGCGCACGAGTGCGCAAATGCGAGGGGTATGTCCCGGCAGCTTTATGCTGCTCCCACTTTCCAAGAGTGGTGCGGCAGGCACTGAGCTTGGAGGCTCTAGCGCTGATCCCCTTGAGAGGGTCCGCAAGGACAGTGCGAAAATCCGAAGGGATCATCGCAATCAGCTCGTCCACAGTGGACGCCCCTTGGAGAAGGGTGTGGCGGGACAAGCGGCCATGGGCCGCAGTGTCCTCACCACCGCTGATCAGGGTAGCGTTCGCCACCGACGAGGCGGCGGGGGTGCTTGCCCGAAGAAACGACGTGGTGGAGAAAGACATGGTAGAGTCGATGGGGATGGAATACGGAAAGGGTTGTTGGTTAGGGTGGTTGTTGTCTGAAACACACACAGGAGGCTTTGCGAAATAGGACAACAGGGTGCTGGGGATCCAACACCAAACCTGTTTCGCTTTTATAGCTCTTCAGGTCCTATCTTCTTATCTCTCAAGTTTACACGCTCGTGAGAGCTTTCCCATAGTGCCGGGAAGAATCTCACACTTATTCTTAAAACGTCTCACCTGATTGGAGGATAAGGACGGAGCAAGCATCGCACCGACATTGTGCGATAAGGTGCAATAAGCACGCAATATCACACAACCGGCACATCTATACTCCTATCTCTTATCTCCGAGGTGATCCACTTTCAAGTCCGGATCGGACTTAGGATCAAAGCGGAAACACGCTCACATGACGGTCACACATAACGGGCACGTTACTTACGTGACTTAACGCGCTAAAAGACCTGTGCCTATTATTCTAATTCCACGGATAGCCCCCCTATCCGTGGCTGTGCTGATGGCTGATGGTGGCTGTGACCCCCCCCCCCCCCCCCCAAACCACTACCACCGAAAAAAAAAATGGCATAAAAAAATATATTGATGTGATGCTGATAGCACAGCCACGGATAGACCCCCCCTATCCGCACAGCCACGGATAACACAGCCACGGATAGACCCCCCCTATCCGTGGCTGTGCTGATGGGAAGTTCAGTCTAAAAGAAAAAAATATAGAACAGCTCCACGGATATATATATATATATGGCCACGGATAACACAGCCACGGATAGGGGGGGTACAGCCACGGATAGACCCCCCCTATCCGCACAGCCACGGATAGACCCCCCCTATCCGTGGCTGTGCTGATAGCAAGTTCAGTTTAAAAGAAGAAGAAACAGAACAGCTGCACGGATATATATATCTGGCCACGGATAGCACAGCCACGGATAGACCCCCCCTATCCGCACAGCCACGGATAACACAGCCACGGATAGACCCCCCCTATCCGTGGCTGTGCTGATGGGAAGTTCAGTCTACAAGAAGAAAAAAAAACAGAACAGCTGCACGGATATATATATCTGGCCACGGATAGCACAGCCACGGATAGACCCCCCCTATCCGCACAGCCACGGATAGACCCCCCCCTATCCGTGGCTGTGCTGATGGGAAGTTCAGTCTAAAAGAAAAACGAATATAGAACACACATGGATGGCAGATAACACACAGCCACATGGCAGATAACACACAGCCACATGGCAGATAACACACAGCCACATGGCAGATAACACACAGCCACATGGCAGATAACACACAGCCACATGGCAGATAACTCACAGCCACATGGCAGATAACACACAGCCACATGGCAGATAACTCACAGCCACATGGCAGATAACACACAGCCACATGGCAGATAACACACAGCCACATGGCAGATAACCCAGCTGATCGATCGGTAAGGTCCGTTTGCTCGGAGTGGCATGTATGGCTGATGTCTCAAATGTCTGTTATGACGTGTGTGGCTGATGTCCCAGATGTTCAGGATTCCTGGGAAAATATATATACAAGGTTCCGCTGCAATTCTTGCAGCTCCTGCACGACATTGGTTCTATTGGAAGAGAAGTGATTAATTGTGATATTCCCAACACCCCCCGAAGGAACGACCTCCGCGAAATACGCAGTTGACGCATTGATAGGGTTGGACAAGGGTACACCCGCGGGTATGTTCGAGCCTACCCGCACCCGTACCCGTGAAAACCGTACCCGTACGCGGGTCGGGTCCGAAACCCGTACGGGTTACCCGCGGGTCCAACGCGCCTGATTAACTGCAAGTTTTAAGCATGAGATACAAAGTCTTGGTCAAAATACGGGGTGTAATTGCGCCAAGGTCCTCGCAACTACATTTTCAGAGCCAGCTCCGATCGAAACTGGTAAGTTCTTGTGAAATCCATGCAGGTAACGAACTGATTTAGCGAGAAAAAGACACGCGACTCCACGACGTTCCAGTCTGTCAATGCGGCATTCGGTGTCAATTCGGTGTTTGCCCGGTTTTGATTCGCAGAATCGTAGATTTTGGTGGATGTTAAAAACCCGCGGGTACACGGGTCGGGTCCACGGGTTGGGCACGGGTCTGAAATCACGACCCGTACCCGTACCCGTACGAACCCTCGGGTTTACAAACCCGCGGGTGTACCCGCGACCCGTGTCCAACCCTACATATGAGAGCGAATGATAATTCAAGCTGAGATTGCCCGCCACGGGGCTGCAACCACTGTCAACGCGTATTTTCTCCGCCTCGACCTTCCTCAAGTCCGTTTCGGTCTGCTTCTTCCAAGTTCCAACACAGGGAACTCCGCCTGCCCACACGATTGTGAGTCAACATTCCAAAATAAAATTGCTACTCTGGGTGTTGCTTTGTCGAGGACCACAAGTATATCTGATCCTTCTTTTTTTCGCAAAACTGCCAGGCTCGGTGCGTACAGCAGCCTGCTGCGAGGCGATTCATCATGTTTCACATCAAGCAACTTGACCGCGGAAAGAAAATCGGGGCCCGGGTGAATCCCGATAGGCATAGGTGTGTCGCAGTCCTACCGCGGCGATACCGATGCACCGCTGACTTTTGCTTCCTAGATTTTCTCTTCCAGGTTCAACTATGGTAGCTGAATCCATAAATTCTACAAGTGTATTGCTTGACTTCAGTCTGAGTATAGAAACTGGCAGCTCCAGTGTACATCAGTTCCCGTGCTGCATGATGCTTGTTTTGAATCTCCAAGACCAGCTCACTGAATGGGAACGGGCCAAATCGGGTGGCAAATGTGTTTGACATTTGACCGGGACCCATCATTGGTTTTTGAAACAGCCCGCGCAGCGAAATACAACCTATGGAAAACTTTTACTCATAATAATGCACGCTGGTGCAACACAAATTTCTTCTGGGATCGAGGTAGTTCAATGCAAGTCACGTGTCTGCCTGTGAAGGCAGTCACGTGTGAAGGCAGACACGTGTCTACCGATGAAGACAGGTCCTGTGCACCCAATTTATCGTTCGCGAATTGATTTGTTGGATTTCTAGGACACGGGGCTTCCCATGCAGATCGTTTGACTTTGCACGTCAAATCATGATAAATTGGAAAGAAAACCACTGAATTATGGTGTAGAACGGAGGTTTGTCTTTATTTTTGAGTGGAATCGACAAGCCAAGTGCCAACACCTAACGGAGAACATTTCTTCCTCTTGTTGAATTTGACGCTCAACCCTGAAGACAATCGAACACACTCTGGGCCTGGAAAACTGTCGATTCCAGGCTCGATACGCGTTTCGACTCTCAAGAACCAGCTGGTTGCGGACCGCTTCTTCCTGCCTATTTCTGCATGGGCAGGACTTGTCCGTGACGCTGAGATGATTCGCTCCCGTAACAACTTGCCATCGAGATCCGCGCCGCCTCGTGCTGTGGCGCACTCGTTCCACGTCTCCGCGTCCCGTCTTCCAGCGCACTTTGCGGTTTTCCGACCATTCAACTGGGTATAAAAGGGGGAAATCGAAAAAGGAAGAACTCGGTAAGAGTTCCGAGAGCTCCGATGGAGTAGAAAAATATCATCTAATGCGGTCACCGAGGCTTGAATGTACACTTCCGCCCATCATCAACCCCTCTACATCCCTCAAGATTCTTACACTTCTTGCACGGAACAGTGCATGGCACTGTGCAATTCAAGATGTTACTGTTCCCCGCGCAAGTTGGCTGCCGGCAACGACGGCATGTGCGAATGCTTTCGCGCTGTCGCGACTCGGTAGGGACAACCCGACGCCGTTTATCTGGCGGACCAGTTCTGACATAAATTGAATTACCAAATTGGGGCGGAGAAAGTTAACACGTACTCCTCCTCAACACTGGACTCAGGAGGCATAGCTGCAGCCGCGAGTTGGGGTTCAACTTCAGAACCCAGTCTGCAAAATTGTCAACTCGATCTACAGAAGTCGATTTTATATTTGTATGCTCACGGGTGCTGGAGCGCATCAAATGAGGACTCAAAGGAAACCGCGGGCTCCACGAGCAGAATGTCTGTACTTGAGGCAGGTGGTTCTGGAGACTCGGGCTGTGGATCATGAGCAGTAGATACTGTTGTGCTTGCAAGAGTTGACTGCCACGCCACGGCCGGAAGAACGGGAGATCTGTAAACGGGAAGTGACCCCAATACAGAAGAGTCGGTTGAAAGCGACGCCGGGATTCGTTCAGCAATATCCAGACCGAGTACGCCTTGAGAAGGCTGAATGGACGATGCAAAGTCATTTGCAGCGACGAATGCGGGAAATGGAAGGGTTGGTGCCATGAAGATTTCACGAGTCTGCCGGACCAGAGTTAGCTTCTCCGCAATTAACTCCTGTGATGCGCGAATGTTGCTGTTCTTCTGCCATGTCTTCACGTATGCCACTAGAAGTTCGGTTGTGATATAGGAGCGGTACTTTCCATCTGCGCTCTGATTCCACTCCCGTGCGAACTCTTCATAGTTAATTTTGCCCCTGCCGTTCGCACTTGCCTGTCCAGCGTAGGCTTGCAATTTGGTGAAGAAATATTTCCGAGCTTCGGGAGTTGTTGGGGGTTGAACTGGGAGTGCTAGGCCCTGTCTGCGTCGAAGCCAGTCATCGCTGCGATTCAATTTGAACAAGGTTGCTGCAGTTTCATTATAAGGCTCCATCGACAGGCGCACCCGTAAGGTTTCTGACACTAGAATTAGATGGTCTGCGATGAGTGGACGAATAAGAATGCTGACCTGGGACCGGGGCAATCCCAAACTTCTCGTGAGTGCGCTCATATAAGTCACCATTGATCCACTCCGAATATGAGCTTGCACCATCCACAGTGCCGGAAAGGTAATTGAGGAGGAAAGAGACTCGGTTGATAAGACCAAGTGAATGATGATAATCCCAGTCGACACCGAAGACATGTTTCGCAAAGGCCTGACAAAACTATTAGGAAGGCAGCGTCAATCAATCATTGTTCCGCACCTGCAAATTGTGACCTGTACGGTGATCCGTCAAAGAGTTGACAGTTAGACGAGGTCCGGCTGTATTATTTCAGTCAGCAGATAGATCGAAACAGTCCATGCGAAACGTTACCATGTAATGCTCCGAATTTCCGGTATATATCCCCCTGCGGGCCACCTTCGAGCTTGTTCGTGCCGCGATGGCAAGTAAATTTGTCCAACCCGTTTTCATCCACCCCTACTTTCTCGTACATCGCAACACCGGGGATATCCGACAGGTACCCCTGGCGAGCAAGCTCGAGGACAGCGTGCGCTTTTGGCCAGGCATTTTTGCCAAAAAGCGGCTGTTGTGTTTCCGCGTCAAGAGCATTGCCGAAGACATCATAGATGTGTTGAATCATGGGAACAAGTACGTTCGGAGATGGGATGTACCGCGGGGTCCGTTGCTGAATATATCGAGGATTGCGGGCGAGCATAACATCGAATGTGATGCCATACACCCTGCGACAGACGGCATCAACCTTACTGCGCGCAACCGGGTCCCATTGCATGAGATGATCGTGCAGAGTGTGCAGAAAGGCTGCTCGAAGTCCGTGAGTGACAGAAATGGGGATCATGTGAAATGCATGAAAGATGTCTTTCAAAATGTGACTGTATACTCTGTCGGTGTCTTCCGGGTTGTCAACAATTTTTCGAAGTTTGCTGAGAAGATCATCTTCGACGCCAGAAGTATCGGACCCGTGCGTCGAGTTGCGGCGCCGCTTTGTACCTGCTTTTGGTGAGTTCCTGAGGAAATAGAAAGAGGTGAAGAAATATGCGTACCTCTGTTCTGCGCCCCATCCGCTTGGTTCTGTGCCTCGAGCATCCGCAAATCGACCGTTGACGTATTTGCTGCCTGATCTCCCTCTGAATCTGCCATAGTCTCGGGGCCTACATCCGCCTCTTCATCTGATTCAGAATCAGACGGTGCATCGGAGTACAAAGGACATAAATCAGCCGGGCCTGGTGATTCGTTGATATCTGAGTTCAATTTTGTAGCCCCCTGCAGGACTTAAATAAGGCTGTGGGATAACCGAGAGATAAACGAGATAACATACAACGCCCGTGTGATCAAAAACAAGGAGCGAAATTGGGGTAACAACTTGGAAAATTGCCGCAGAAGCTGACATTTTGAGCTGAGCGAGAGTATATGCGCCCGACTTCGTTGAAAGTCGTCGGGGAGTTCCCTTGGCCTCAGGTAGGAGATGCAGGACAGCAGCCGCAGTCGGGATAAGTACAACATCGATATCGACCACAATGCGTGAATTGGCCTGAGTCTTGACACGAATTTTTGACAATGTCGAGGGTTGCGAGTTTGAAATCTTGCCATATGCTGCGACCTCGCCGCCCTCGTGTACAAGCAATGCGACACGAGATCCAGCCGGTGAGTCATGGCGGACCCAATCAAGTGGGGCAAGCTTCGTGACCTGCTCAAAAATGAGTCGGGAGGCATACACGTCGAGCGCAGCATATCGAAGGAGAGGCAGGGGTAGTGGATTTGTCTCCCACTCTTCGGCTTTTCGAACCGAATCATCCTTCGGCAGATAAACATTGAGGATCTTCTCCGCAAGGTCGTCAAGAGATCCTGACTCTTTGCGCCCGATAACTCCCCGTTCCCGTGAATAGTCTTTGAGATCAATAACATTGAAGGTGGACTGATCACTGAGCTGGGGAAATTGTGTTTTTAGTCGAGTCAAATCGGCTTTGATGGAATTTCCGATTTTAAAAACTCGGTTCGAAACCAAGAGTCGGAGGAGGGACGCCGGAAGCCGGTCAAATTTATGGAGCTATCTGCTGGTCAGTCAAACGTCAGAGACAGAACAAATAGCATACAGGGATAATAAATATGGAATCTGGATCAGAGTGTGGTGCAAGTTGGATCACTGAAACCCCAATTCGTCGTGAAATGTTCCATTCCGCATCCAGGCTGACGCAGAGATGGCCCTCCGAGTCATCGATGATTGTCATCATTGAAGACAACATGGCCTCTACTAAGGTAGGTGTACCGAGCACCTGGATCGAGACACTGACAGGGAGATCAAGTAACTCCAGTCCGTACGCCGCAGCCATAGGAGTCAAATTTTCAGCGAGTGACGAAAAAGCCGCAATCAGGAGTGGTTTATCCTGCTCGTCTATTACGTGAAGTTACAAAAGCCATAGAAAATCACGAACCTTTACAGGATCATCGGAAAATACCACAGCTGGCTCGTTGAAACCATATTTTTTAGCCGATTGAGCCACCCCCCGAAGAGGACCATAGCGTTCTTCATGGCTCTTGGTCAAGGTCAAGACTTGTGCGCGAATATAGCGCGAAGTCATGCAGGTCCACAACGCATTGAAAACAGGGACTCCATCAACCTTTGCGATGTGCTTATTGACCTATGTACAATTAGCACGATGGCGCCGAGATAAAATGATACTGGTGGTACATACCTTGTGTGAATCGTCGATGGCCAATTCATCGGGCTCCAGGCACGCAGTGTGCTGGTTTGCGTCCGCTTCGTCAGCCTCGATGGCTCGGTTAAGCATGGCGGAGAGGTATCTCTCGCTCGGAATGAAGCCGGCATAACCAGTAGAGTCGCCAAAGTCGCCGAAGCCTGGAATTTGGTCCGGAAGATAGTCGTGCAGGCTGGATTGAACCTGGTTTAGCTCCCGCGTGGAGCGTCCGCGCACGTTTTCAAATGCAGCTTCGAGATATTGCGCCTGGAGAATACTGAACCGCAGTGTGTGATTTTCGCACAAAAGGGAACGGACACCACTCGGGCCCATCTTGTGCTGATTCCCGACGCGAAGCAGGGTCAGGACATTACGGGAGAGCCCAGCCTCGCGTGAAAGGGTTGCGGGGAAAGCGAGTCGGAGATATGCTGGGAGGGAGTCTAGAATTTTGTGACTCCAACCGTGGAAGTGTGAGCGACACCCTTTGCGGCAGTAGTACGCCCAAGAAACAATGTAGAAGGAGTCTTCCATGTCAGTTATCCGTCGCGGCGAGAGAGCACCATTTTTTTCAAGTGGTTTCCCGCAGTCAGGGCAGCAGAGTTTATCGACAAAGAAATGTGGCAGCCAAAGGAATACACGTGGGCGGTAAAACACCGCTGGGCGGAAACGGTACCGCGACAGATAGAATACGGGCTCCGGCGGGTGGATCCAGAATGAGGGAGGCGCATAGGATTTTCTGGAAGTGAATGAAGCCGGTTGTGCTCGTTTTCGGCCCTCTTTCTTGGAGATGAGTGGTTGTATTGTGTCGCGAAAATATTCATAAAGCCATGTTGGCATGAATTTTGGCTTCGTAAACCAGGCTGCATGTCCCAATTCAGCCATCAGTTGTGGAGACCATTTTCGAGTTCGTACCTTTTGACAAATCCTTGCTTGTACCGGCATTTCCCGACACGGTGACCGGATTATCGTCGTCGCACTGCGAACCGAGACCAACATCGGTCTCGGTGTCCGAGTCGTACTTGTCCAATGTATAGTTTGTTGTAAAAAATGGGGCTTTTATATGGTGGTGAGTTCTTATACAAGGATTCATTGAAGCCATACGCACTGGACTGTGATCGTTTTTTAGCTTCACGGAGTTGCTCGAATGAAGCTCCCGTTGGATTAGTAGCTGCTGGCTGGTTCATCTCTGAGAGAAAATCTTAGTTTGGCAACGTTGACGAACATAGAGACAGCTTACCACCATCAATTGTGGCTTGGTCAAAATCCCGCCAATCATCCTCCGTGAACGCGTCAAACGACGCGTCAAAGTCTTCCATTGGACCCATAGAGCCTCCAGGGTTGACGTCTGACTCGCTTTCCTCGTTGTCCGCGTCATTGTCTACATCTGAGTAGACATTCGGCAAATAAGTCTGTATAAGGTACGAGTTGTTTGGGTCAAAAAATACCTGGTACTCTGTTCATTCTTGGACGGCCCCTCACAGGAGCTCCTTCTGGACGTTCCCCATCCTTGCGACCTTCCGGACGACCGCGTTTACGAGGGAGCATGAGATCGCGGTCCGCTACCAAATGGGGTCGGCTTGCTGCGTAATTGTAAAGGACAAAGACAGCAAATGCCAAAGTTTACTAGCGACGGTCTTTCCGCCAGGTCCAGGGGGGGTTTAGATGGGAGTGGTGAGCAAGTGGTGAGTCGCGGGTCCGTTTGCTCGGAGTCATGGTGTCACATCAGGCACCTGACGGTGACATGTTATCTGCCATGTCACAATGTTATCTGCCATCGGTGAATTCCTCCATTCCCGTTGTCTCCTCCGTAAATCTGAGTAGACAGTCTCAATCCAAATTCCTTTAAATGGCCGCTGAAATATTTTCTTACTTTTACAAACACCAATGGTCGAGAAATAAAGGGATGGCAGATAACACACAGCCACATGGCAGATAACAACCCAGCTGATCGATCGGTAAAGCGGGGTCCGAGTGATGGTGTCACATCAGGCACCTGACGGTGACATGTTATCTGCCATGTCACAATGTTATCTGCCATCCGTGAATTCCTCCATTCCCGTTGTCTCCTCCGTAAATCTGAGTAGACAGTATCAATCCAAATTCTTTTAAATGGCCTCTGAAATATTTTCCTACTTTTACAAACACCAATGGTCGAGAAATAAAGGGATGGCAGATAACACACAGCCACATGGCAGATAACAACCCAGCTGATCGATCGGTAAAGCGGGGTCCGTTGGCTCGGAGTGATGGTGTCACATCAGGCACCTGACGGTGACATGTTATCTGCCATGTCACAATGTTATCTGCCATCCGTGAATTCCTCCATTCCCGTTGTCTCCTCCGTAAATCTGAGTAGACAGTATCAATCCAAATTCTTTTAAATGGCCTCTGAAATATTTTCCTACTTTTACAAACACCAATGGTCGAGAAATAAAGGGATGGCAGATAACACACAGCCACATGGCAGATAACAACCCAGCTGATCGATCGGTAAAGCGGGGTCCGTTGGCTCGGAGTGATGGTGTCACATCAGGCACCTGACGGTGACATGTTATCTGCCATGTCACAATGTTATCTGCCATCCGTGAATTCCTCCATTCCCGTTGTCTCCTCCGCAAATCTGAGTAGACAGTATCAATCCAAATTCTTTTACATGGCCTCTGAAATATTTTCTTACTTTTACAAGCACCAATGGTTGAGAAATAAAGGGATGGCAGATAACACACAGCCACACGGCAGATAACAACCCAGCTGATCGATCGGTAAACCCACTTTTCCCCCCGCCTGATGGCCTTCAGCGTCTCCGCCGCGCCCTACCCGAACCTCACCTGTAGCGAATGTCGACCGCTACGCCCACCACATCCACCTCTCACATGCTGCACGCCCGCCCCGTTCGGGATGCAGTCTATACCGCTGCCTTTCGTCGACGCGCAGGGCAGCATCGAGTACGTCGCCGACGCGGCGGCGGCGACGCGCTGCCCGCGCGTCTAGACGACGCGCACCGCCCCTCGTGATCCACACCACTGTGCTGAGTGCTGGAGTCCGCCAGGCGATCTTCACCTCGAGTTACTTCATGTTTCCGGCATTCCGTCCTCGGGTCGCGCGCGTACACCTGTACTTCTCCCCGTTCGACATTCTCCAGTAGATGCGCGGCTTCGTGCCATGCGCTCAACAACCCGTGGCGTGGGCGGCACGGGCTTGGCCTCCTTGACAGAACAACGTGCGCACTGAGGGCTGCAGTTAGTCGACGCCGTTCCGTAGGCGGAGCGTGTATCGGCAACGCTGACGCTCCCTTCCCTTTGCAGGATTTTAGGGGGGGATCTTGCACACCGTGAATGCCAATATCAGACTATAGGTGCGTGAAGTTTTCATTGGTTTTACAGAACCTGACAACTTGTCAATATAGATGTCCCTTATACCGTCTCACCACCCCCATCATACACTCATTCCCTCTCATCTGTTATTTCAAACGCCTCGAATCCTTCCGACAGAACCATACAATTGTCCCCAGATTGTCCCATTGGTAAGCTTCATTAATTCATTCGTTCGAGACATCGCACGTATCGGACCACACGAGTATAATAACCCCCCCGGTCTGCGCGTGTGATCTTCAGAAGGTCCACGTTGAAGATGGTCCCAACATCGCTGGTGCGTGATTGTCTTCACTCAAGTGTCCATTCTCACAATTGTCTACAGATTCACAATCGAGGGAGATTAGTCTACCCTTCCGCTCGCGTGGATGCAACAGCTTCCTCCTGCGCCGCCGTACGAAGAAGTAATAAGAAGAAGCAATAACGCCGACCGTCGACGCATTGGAAATGGGTGGGTGCGTAGTGTAACCGCTTTGGCTTCCTTGGCTGATTGTGGAGGTCAGTGACGCCGCTGCTACTCCGCCTCTGATCTCGATGACCAGGTCAGTTGTTAAGATCTCACAGCAGCGTAGCTCATTCATCACCTCAGCTCTCCCCACAAAATGCGGCCTCGAGTATTCGCGATCGCTATAACGCAATTGTCATTGAAACGCAGCCCACCGACTCATCCCCGTCGCCCTTGGTCTTGGCAAGTTGCGGCGCGTACATGCAAGCGGTCGAACCGAAATCTCGGACCTTGGACCCTGAGCATCCCTGTTCCGGTCACACAGCCGACAATCACCGGTAATCTCGCTGAGGTGATGGTCCGATTCTAACGCAGGCGTTCTTTTCGCTCGGAATGAGTCCAGTAAGTAATGAGGTCGAATGGTAGAGATCCTTCTGCATGAGCCTCTAACCCTAGATGCACTTGTATTGTTGTATTATATGTAGTTTCTGTTTCCCATCGTTTTCAAACGATGTTCAACTCAAGCTCGGGCATCTCGGACTCGGAGAACTTTCACGGATGCCATGAGCCATATCGCTTCTTGATTCCAAAGTGGACATTCCAGAGGTAAAGATTCACAGTCCAGTGTTGAAACGTTGAAACTGTAGAAGACTTCACAGAGCTCCGTATATTGTACACATGGCTGATTAGACTGGATGCCGACTCGAAAATTTAATTGTGCGGCTTGTGTGCGGCCCAATGCGAACTGGTCGACGCGCTAGCGTCGACCGAGCGAGCTTTGGGCCGCGATGAGAGATTCTGGGAGGGCTTTCATCAAAAGAATTTCAAGTTGAACCTTCTTCCCTCAGGTAGCGGGCTTTGCCGCTCGTCGGCCCTACCCGCTTTATATGTTCAGGTGAGCCAGGAATTTCTTGACCGTCCTCGGCGACTTCTACAATCACTGCACCTAGTTTCAACTTTGAAGGTCCCGCCCTCCGTTCCGCACCCAGGCATTTCGCCTTCGGGTCCTTCAAGCATTCGAAGATTGCCTGTTGCATTTGGGCGTCTTCGGTTGCCGGTGAGTCATAATCTGCGAGAAGCTTGGCAATATCCTCGTCATCACTCAAATCCTGAATTATTTCTGCCATGATTGCTAGGTCTAGAAATGGGATATCCGGCAGTTCAGGTGCCGTCTGAGAGATTGTAGAGGTCTCGTTGTCGGTCCAAAACCAATCCGGGAAGTACTAGTACTTGGGTTTAACGGTGAGTTTATCAAACAGCTTGTTTAATTCATTCACGCCCTCCACTCTGGCTGCCGTCTTGTTTGTAGCCGCGGTCCATTCATTGCCCCGATCGCTAACCGGTGCGTGAACTCTATCTAGGTCCGTTCCTTCGTTGTACTTGGTCTGCAAGAGGCTCATATATTCATCGAGCTCTTGTTCCAACACCCGCGGACCAGAGTCAACACGCAATTCGTTGCGGTTGACTGCAGATAAGCCCCATAGCGGAAGCTCTCCGAGTCCTGAGAGCACGACCTCCCTGCAACACCACCAAACTTTAGCTACTCACAAGTCTACGACTTACCATATAATACATTCTCTTTACATACCCACAAATCATCATCTCCATCCTTTTTGGCACTACTAACGCTCGCGTCCTAACTAGGCAGTTTTCCCTTTTCGGCCTACTACTCCTCGCATCCCAATTTGGTATATCCTTATCTTATCTTGTCTTATCTAAGAAGATAAACAATTTCACGAACACAGCAAGTTCAATTATTTCGTTACTCAACAGAACTCCATTTTCTCATGGATGGACAAGCTTAATTGCCTTCCATACATCCCTACTGACATTGGCCTACTGTCCGCTCAGTCCCAAAAGAAAAACCAAGCACATCATTTCAACGCTACTTCCACGCATAACGAAATTACAAAAGGTACATTGTCAGACGAGACCATGAACGCAACGCACCCGGTTTAGATTCACTCTCAATACTTTGAAGTCCCAGTGCGTACAAATGCCATCTGGACTTGGCAAATAATCAGTCATAGTGAATGTATCGGAGTCAAATGAACGCACCTGCTCTCCCTCGACTCGAGTCGAACCTAGTCTCCGCGTTCAGCGCCGTGTATCCGAGGTCGGGTCGGGAAGTAAAGATCTGAATGAACTAGTTGAGCGCACGGTTCGCCAGCGGGATATAATTGAACGAAATCTGTGAAGGAAGTCAGTAATGAGCCAAAGCAAGGTAAGACGAATATACATGATTGGCCATCGGGGGTTAG
This sequence comes from Mycena vitilis, assembly GCA_029203975.1. Lineage (NCBI taxonomy): Eukaryota > Fungi > Basidiomycota > Agaricomycetes > Agaricales > Mycenaceae > Mycena > Mycena vitilis. The sequence continues at coordinate 394,643 of JARGYF010000071.1, forward strand.
TGCACATTAACCTCCCCGACGTTTGAACTCGACGCGGAACATTCCAATGTTATCGATTCAGTGTATTTAGCTTGAATGAAATCACAGCTAAATTTGACGCACCCGTCCACTTTGAACACATTCCGAAGCAACATTGCGCATCTGCAGGAAAATAAATGTCAGTGGTCCCCAGAAGACAATCTCTCCCGCGTGCGGCCTCTCGCACTGTATACTAAGTCTGCTACGTAGATAGGTAACGTACTACTAACAGCTAAGAGCCATACATCACGGCAGTTACATAGGGTAAGGTCCACTACCCAGAGCAGAACAGAGCAAGTACGTTGTATATATACCCTAACCAATTTATCTCAAGCAGGTGGAAACGCCACATCGAAGTCTTCAAGGTCCTCCCTGCACGTTACATTAATCAGTACAGACGAATAGGTAAAGGAAAAAAACTCACCGCTCCGCGTTCACGTCGCCTAGAGCAGCCAGAACAAGCTCGCCCTGAGTCAACAACCGGTCAAAATCTCCGACGTCTGCATAGCGCCAAAATTCGCGGTGCTCCACAAGGCACCCATCGCACTGACGGCGAACGCGAGGGGCGCCGTCGTCCAGGAACAGCAGGTGGTTGATGCGTTCTGCGCAACGGGCTCAGTTTCGGCGTCGAACGCGAGGAATAACCGCAAAACTCACCGGCCACTACACGATATTCCGTGTAAAACACCCAAAACCACAGGTGCGTCCAGTCCCCCTCCTCGCACCTCGCATACGCCCTCCTCCGCTTCTCAAAGTCGGTTGCGAACCCGTATTTGACCTCGAGGTTGGCCAGGAACGCGGCGCGCGTGATCGTGTTTGCGAGGAAATCGTCGAGCGTTGTGGTGAGGACACGCCCGCAGCAGTAAAGGCCGCCGCGACCCTCGCGGACGTAGAGGCCCGAATCCGTCCAGTGGTTATCGAAGTGCGCCGATAGTTGCAGCCCCGGCGGCAGGCAGCGGATGGCCGCTAGTGAGCTAACGTCTGGGGCAGAGCCGGCCATGGTAAAGTGAGAAGACAAGATGTGAGTAGCGGTTGGGGGCGTTTCCGACTCCGACTCCGAGTCGCGAGAGACGAGAGATGAGATCAAAGGAACCGAAAGGCGAACGATTCGCGGGAGGGCGACGCGGCACCGATGAACAGCGTCTTGCAGCGACGTGCAAAGCTGTATGAGCGTCGTGGCGGAAGTCAGCAAGATCGGGTCTCCGCAAAGACGTAGTTGGCCTAATCCCGAAGCGAAAGCCGAATGAATGTCGGGACGGCGGTATAATGGACACTGTTTTAGCCACTGTTGCTCAGCGATGTGGGAACAACAAACGATCAAGACCAGACGCGCCTGCTTCCGTTTTGGTCCTAATTGACGCGTTTAGCCGATCATTGCGTCGCGCTCAAGTAAGTGACAAACGCGCGCCCAACGCGTTCAAAGCGGGCAACTTTTCGGACCTTGGCATTGATTTTCTTTGCGACCCATCTGCATCAAACTTGATTTTAGCAAGTATCCTCAACGCCAAAGAAAAAGAAAAACACGCACCTGTTCTTACTTCGGAACCTGCGGGCGACATGGGCAGTGACCTCAGTAATTATTCTCGACACGCACAATACACGTACATCTTCAAAACTCGCGGCCAGTGGGCCGCCCCTCGGTAAAGAAACACGCCGACCAAAACAAAACTCCTCCTTAAATAACCGTTGCATACGACGTAGTCGGCTGCGCAATGGGCCCATAAAATAAAACAAAGTGACCCCGGTCTGTATCTACCACAGGCGCGACCGCGGTACAAACGGTGTGTTCTTGTTTCCCCGCCCTTCCCCGGGGCAACCATTCGCCGCCTCCCAATGATACAGACCAGCGATGTCCTCTGTTTGCGCAGACAGGTCAGCGAATCGTGAGTCTCTGTCAAATTTGATAACTCACCAGCACCCTGGCGCAGCTTCATACCAGCTCGTCCTCGGAAGGCCCCCACGGCGCATCTCCCTGCTCGTCGCGGATGTGCTTGCGCCAAGTTGCGCAAAGGCGCAGCAGGCGTTCTCGCCGAAGGTACAGTTGATAGCGCTCCGCGTCGGTGGCTATCATAGAAAAATCAGCTTTCGGAGTTTGTGTCATTCAAAGAAGCCGCACCTGTATCTTCCATCGCCCCATTCAAGATTGTCCATTCCTCGATAAACCAGCTGCGCATAGAGCGACGCTCCTTTCTCAGAATAATGTCCTCCTCCTCCGTTCGTTCCAGCCCCAAAACCGCCCGTATCCCACTGCGCACATGGTCGTCAGAAAGCCAGGGAGGAGGCTGTACGCTGTCATCGTCGTCGCCCAGGCCCACGTCTTGCCAGATCGCATCGTCTTGCCAGATCGCATCGTCTACGTCAAGTTTGTACAAGCCTTCCTTGGCGATGCGTTCTGGCGCGATAGCACCTCTGGGAGCACGCCCCTTTTTGATTTCGGCCGCGATTAAATCGCACAACTTGTTGTACTCATTCTTCAAGTGAGAGATCTTCGGCTCGCGACGTTTCACCGCGGACTCGGTATGTGTCTGGAGTTTTTTCTCCGACTGCGACAGTCCCTGCGCTAAAATCACGCTGCTTAGCTCCAACCACAGGAGATAGGGCAAATTTCACCGTCTGCATGGTGCCGCCTTGACGTCCTCTGAATTCGATCCCTCTCAAATTTCCGAGCACGCAACAGGTCGCGTAACCGTTTTTTGAGCGCGCGCGCATCCAGCCGATACTCGAGAAACTTGCTCTTTGCCATTTTCTTGAGCTGCCTGGTGTCATCCACCCCCAACGCGTCTTCTTTGCGGCGCAGTTTCTCCTCCAGCTTCGTGAGCGCTGCGCGCGCGTTGGACAGTGCCACCTTCGTGCTTGCGATGGTGTCGTCGTCTCCTCGTCGATCGCATCCAGACTGGCGGCCTGGCATTCCTTCACCTAAGACTTGCGGATCGCCTTCGCGTCCCGCAATGCCTTGACAACACAGTGGTGACGGCCTTCTCTCCGTGAGTCTTCGACCGACCTGAGTAAGTGTCAGTATGAAAGCCACCTCGCATATTGACAATTGACTTACGCGCCAGCGGCTTCGTCTGCGTTTTGACCTGGTCCTTCCATTGCTGCTTCAAGTATTCGCGGGTGTAACCCGACTCCTTGAGCGCCGCTACCGATTCCCGCCGTTTCTGGATGCTGACCAGCCCCCGACGGTGGTTCCTCGTCCAGGTGCTTGACTTGCGTGTCTAGTGTGTACAGTCGATGGTGGTACTGCGATCTTATTATTATTACGATGGTGTCAGGCAGGCAGCATGATACGAACGCTTGAGATCTGCAAGTGCGCGATAAGATGGGCTGATGGAGTGCCAGAAGCGCTCGCACCCCTCGCCGTTGGACAATCCAAACCCGTCGCGTTTCCTCGGGTTGTAAATGCACTGACACACCCATCCATGCCCAAAAGCATGGAAAACGGCCACCGCAAATGCGAGTCGTTCCAGGTAGCGATCCAAAAAACCCCACTTCAAAGCTGACCGTTCCAATTGGCAAGCGATGTCGTACAAGAGCCCGACCTTGATGTCGTGAGGTAGGTGCTGGAAAACGGTCTCCAGCAGGAGCCAGACACAGAACTGCTTCTCCCCGGCGGAGTGCATGTTCACCAACCACAATACGCGGTCGTGGCGGCAGAGAAGCGCCATAAGCGCTGTGTCGTCGTAGAACTGCGTGCTCGCCTTCTCGCGTCGTTCATCCGCTGCTTTGAAAGACGCTTCGCACCCTTCGAGCCCTGAGCGGGGGACTTTCAGCGACGGATGCTCGAAGCCGTCGTCCTCGCCTGGCATTTCCAGGTCCCTCTCATCTGGGACAGCCACCACCATCGTTTTGCGCTTCTTTGTCCTGCACTTGTTTTTCTGGTCGCGGACGTTGTCCACGTATTGCTCCATGAGGCCCTCCGGGATAAAATGCGTGCCCGGGTGAAATTTCGGCGGGTCTGGCTCTGCTGTGTTCCTTCTCTGCGTGAAGCACGCATCCACGCAAAGGTGGACGTCCGCTCTGGGGAAACAATCAGCTCCGAGCGTCACATCCAGGAAAAAAAAAACCCACATCACGGCGGAATCGTGCGTCAAACCGCCGAAGCACGCCGGGCATCGTCGCCGCAAGTATTCGCTGGGTCTTTTGCGTGGCGGAGGATCCTTGAAAGGAT